>JAQPPZ010000020.1:12830000-13381910 GCA_028583015.1 Wollemia nobilis
TTTGGTTTATTTTTAAGGGGTTAATCCCTCAACCAAGCATCTTTCAAAAATTTGATAAATCTTCCACACCCGAGATGCCATATAAGACCTTTTTTGAGATATCCCTAGTTTGAATATTTGAATTCTAGAAGTAGGACCCGCTAGGAAGAGTTTGCTCATCCATGAAAGAATATCATTGGAGATACTTTCCTTTAACTATGTCTATCCAAGTAACTTTCTCATCATTGATAATTATCCAAGCTTGTTTGACCATGAGAGCTAGGTTCATCTTATGGATTTTCCTGAAGCCTAATCCACCATGGTATTTTTTGGAACAAACCCTATCCCATGCTACCAACAAAAATTTGTTGTGATTCTCATTTCCAGACCAAAGGAATTTTCTTTGAATTTGCTCAATTTTTTGCCCTATAGAAGATGGAACCTTGAAAATTGACATGAAAAACATAGGTATGCTCTGCAAACAAGCCTGAACCAAGGTAGCTTTGGCTGCTTGACTTAACAATGATTTTTTCCATCCCGTTAGTTTCTTGATAACATGAATGACCATATTCCACATGTTGACAAAATGATTACCATGGAAAAATAGGAAGTCAAGGTAAGTGGAGGGTAATTCAGATATGGTGCAGCCAAGAATCCTTGCAATTATGATTTGCCTACAAATTGGGGTGTTGAAAAAGAAAATTTTGCTTTTCTCAAAATTTCCTTTTTGTCCTACGACCTCTTCATAAAGTTAAGAATATATTATTTTGGCTTTAGGAATTGAGGATAAAGTGGCAAGAATGGTACCATCCATGAATTGTTGATGAGTGGTTGGCTTGGAAATAGAGGAGGGTTTAATATCTGATAGAAGGCCCAAGGAGTAGACTTCTTGAAGAGATATGCCAAGGGATTCAACCATGATGATGAATAGGAAAGAAGACAGAGGGTCACCTTGCTTAACACCTCTAAAACACTTGAAATACCTAACAGGCAAACCATTGACAATAATAGAGAACTAGGAAGAGGTAATGTATTCTTTCATTAGAGTTATCCATTCCTCATGAAACCCAAATTTTACTAACATTGCAAAGAGGAAATCCCAAGAAATTATATCGAAAGCTTTGTTCATATCAAGCTTTAGGAATAGGCCAGGTTTTTTGTTTTTGGCTATTGAATGCATAAGCTCATGAATAGTGATTACGCCATCTGTTATATATCTTCCTTTAACTGAGCTGCCTTGGCGGTGGTTAATGATAGATGGAAGAATGTCCTTAAGTCTATTAGCCATGACCTTGGTGACAAGCTTATAAATTATATTAGAGAGGCTAATAGATCTATAATCAAAGATGAAATTGCAGACTTGATATTTAAATATGAGGACTAAGAAAGTGAAGTTGACATCCTTTTGATAACAACTTAGTTTGTTGAAATTCTTACACAAGCTTTTGTGTCCTCTTGACCAACAGTATCTCAAACATGTTAAATATATATATATATATATATATATATATATCCATCACACCCTAAAACTTTATCGGGGTAAATGGAAAACATGGCCTCTTTGATTTTGTATTGGGCAAGATGTTTTCTAGGGATTAAATATCCCATTTTCCATGCCCTGTTTTTGCATGTGACACTTGAATAGTTTTTAAGTTTCCCTTACCCTAAACTATTGACTTTTCTTAGAAGAAATAAGAAGAATGTATATAGACCATAGAAAAGGCCAGGTTCAGCTGACTTTAATAAAGATACATTATCTTGTCTTGTAGTTTGCCTCTTTAAGCTGGCAAACTAAAGCAACCAAACAGAATCGGGCCGGGTCCCGGAAAAATAGTTGATGACGTCGTCGCACACCATTTATAGGGAGTCAGACCGCACTATCCCTCTCAGTGTGCAATCATTGTTACTTTCCAGTTCGAACATTTGAAGCTTTTCATCGCTTCCTCCCTCCACTTTATTTCATTTCAAGAATCTATATCTCTCAAACCAAGTAGGTATTACTGTAGGTCCATCTGAAAGCCGCACATGGCGTTGGAAACCGTCTCGTCTAATTCTCCATTTCACAAATCAGAGAGAATTGTGGATGATGTATGGTCTGCATTCTTTCAAGGAACTGCTCCAATCATAAACCAGCCACCGTCTGCTGACCCTCCTCACCAGCAGTATTCTCTTCCTTTGGACGAGAATGATTCAGACGATATGATAATTTACACTGTGCTTAAAGATGCTGCCATTGCCAGCCATGAATGCCCTTCATCCTCTTCCCTCCAACAAGATGAAAATGCCCAGCATGCAGCAACATCAGCATCAACTTCGGAGACAATGAATTCTAAAAAGCTACGGGCACAACATGTGAAGATCCCAATGTCAAAGCATTACAGAGGGGTGCGGAGGCGTCCGTGGGGCAAATTCGCAGCCGAGATAAGAGATTCGAGGAGGGGAAGAGGCAGAGTTTGGCTTGGTACGTTCCATACAGCAGAGGAAGCTGCTTTGGCTTATGATAAAGCTGCTCTCATCATTCGTGGAACCCGCGCCTCCTTAAACTTCCCAGTTGAAGTAGTTATCAAGGCTTTGGCAGACACAAATGGTATGTGCTCCTCTAATCTTTTATCCTCTCCCAAGACTAAGAGTAATATGGACCATGAAAAAATGGATATTAATGGTCACAGATATGATTCAAATGTATATGGGATGGGAAGAAAAAGAGCGACACAAGAACTTCAGCCGAATAGCAATGTTATGTGCCCACTATCAGAGAGATGTGTAGATGTAGATTACTTGAAAGAGTTTTTTCTTCCATCTACAGTGGACTCTTTAGATGAAATCTTTTCAGGGTTTTCTTTTCCAACGCACGATGCTTTACTCGATTTACAAGTCTAAGGATTATGTTTATGTACAAGCATGTTCTCATTGCATCCTTCAAAAGAACAGATCATGTCTCCGAGTTTTGCAAGAAAATGGAGTCTATGACAGTGCACATGTAGTCGAAATTCATCTGTATATGATTAATTAATGGTACGTTCCTCTTGGTCCTAGCGATTGCAGATATTTTATAGGTTTGCATTTCTCCAAAATATTTCCAATCGAACAGATTGTAATTCTGGCCTTGAGTAATTTACGAGGGATTTCTGTTTGGCATATAATTAATAAATTTCTTGTGTATTATGGATTTAGTATCTTGACTTTCTATTAATAATTTTCTTACGATGATGATTATAGATTAGCCAACATTACTTATTATTTATTGCTTAGTTATTAAAATTAATAAAATAAAATAAATTTTGAATTGTAATCCATTAAACTATATTTGTTTGTATATCTAGATTACAAATAATTTTATATATTTGTAATTCAAACTTATCAAAATTATAATTTAAACACTTACAATTAAAAAAATTCAAAATAATATTAAATAATACCTAACAAAAAGTCGGCCCAGAGTTGACATTTGCTAAACAATAGACTACAATGATTATGGCATCGGCTGGGCATTGATAATAACACGTGTTTATACTGTTTCTGTAAATGGTTGACAGTGGAATCTTACAGATCGTACAGCCTGTTGATTACTGTATTTCTCTAAACTCCACTGAAACCTCTACCATTCGTACGGTTGTGTTGACATTCAACTCTAGAGGCTGAGAATAAAGGAGTGAGTAACGTCGAAGGGATATTGGAGAACTTTCGACTAACAAACATAAATTAGTAGCTTCCCACGCTGCTGACGGATCTGCAATGATATCTACGTGGATAACAAAGACTAAACTAATGCTAGTGAGTCCCATTGAAGCAGAAGTAACTGCAGCTTCCAAACACATTTGGTAGCCGTATAAGACCATAACAGAAGTATAAAGTATTTAGCCTATTAGAAAGATGCAGTTGATAGGAGATAAACTCCATGCCCCTAACTTGGCTGTATAAGGAAATTTTAAATGCAATAACCTCCATGATAGTTCTTGTGCATTGGTATCTACCTTAGACCTCCAAAAATGGATACTAATATATCTTTAAGAAAGTTCATTCATTTTATATTTTCGTTTATAATTATAATTAAAATACGATGTGCAAAGAAAATAAGGAGTTAGTGCAACATAGAATCCTTTAATTGCAAAGTAAGTCACGATATGATTCTTAAGCCATTTTTTATTTTTAAGAAAATTACATGTCAAGGTGGTAGATATCACAATTTTTTTCTTGGATATATTGATAGTGTGCATTTTCACTCTTACAAGGAGAATAACCTCTTTTAAGAGTGTTCAACAATGTCTTAAAGATCCATAAACTACTTAATGGCATGCTGAACAGATATTTTGGCTTTAAAACTTTGTTCAATGTTTAGAGTCAATCCTCTCATAAGACCAACTTATTCCATTATATTGAAGAGGTGACAAAACTCAAACAAAGACACAATACAAATTCATCTCAAAAAAATAAGCATGGCAATAGTTTGCTAGGCTGTCCAAATGTTCCTAACTATAGAAGGGAAACTTGATCTTGAAAAAGAAGCATTGATTAGTTTAGAATGATTATGACATTCTTTAGAAAAACCATCTACAATGGCAGATTTTAGTTTAAGCCTAGTCAATTTTTCCATGTGTTCTTTAGAGTGACCTCACAACTCAATTGAACATCAAAGAAATTTCTTAAGAATTGAGGTCTATTAGCCAAAGTCCACCTAAGTGAAAAGATTAGGAAAAATTAGAATTTATCATAATTGAGAAAGGACCTTAAGGAATAACAATTAGAAATATGCAAAATAGACCTAATAACATGTGCATAACATATGTTTTCATTAAAATGACAAAAAATCTAGATGTGATGAATTCATACAGAAAAATATTATAAGAATTGATAATGAAGCTAGCAAATAAAGAGGGCATAGCAAAGAAAAATACTTATTAGAACCATGGGATGAATGATTTGAGCACACTAAATTACATTGTTGTCTACAGTTTCTTTATTAGTCATGTGAAGCATTGAGCACTACATAAGCCTTGTCAAATAAGAGGATAGCGGGATGGATATTTTTTCAGCTTCTCCATAAGCAGGTTTAGCCTAGGTTTGTTTATTTTACTAAGATAGGGCTATCTTGCATTTGTTTGATCTTCTCTTATTTTTTTCTTGTACATCTTTTGAGCTCCTTGTAAAGGGTGTCCTTCAACCCTTTTTTTTTATTAATACCAAAAAACAAATACACACATGCTATATACTTAATATCCAAGAGCACATTTAATCAATATATCAAAACTATGGTATTCAATAAACAATAATGTAGTTGATTTTTAACAATTGATTTATAATTTTTTTTTAAATGGATCTTTTGTACATGTGTGAACTGTAACCTCTATGCCAACAACTCCATTCACCTTCTTTAAGGTAGCATAGCCTATCACAACCATAAAAGGTACTAGTCTTAGCCACATGCTTAAACGTTTTCCATACAAAATCCTAAAATTCTTTGTACATTTTCCTTGTCAAGTAATTAAGCATTTCTATTTTTAAATAAAACTATGCCCCTTTAAAAAAGTTCAACAATTGAGAGATATTAATATTTAATTTTTAACATTTATTTTATTTCTTAAACATCATCTATGTAAAATACAAATGTTCTATATTCCATTCCCTCATCAAGTACTTAATCATTTTTTTTTAAATGAAAGGATTTACCTCTCCTAAAATCTAAAATAATTAAATGTAATTAATATTGTAATTTTAGTATTTGTTATATTCAAGGTATTTTTTTGTGGGGTAACAATCTCACTCACACACACCTCGTTGTGGTTTGAACTTGTACCTAACCACTATGGTGTTCCATAGGAATGTTGAAGCTATTTTCATTGTGTAAAGCAACATTGAAGGACTAAAATAATTTCTTTGTATAATTTTTTTTTTTTATTTTCTAATATGTTCCCCCGTTCTTGAAATAAAAACTACTTACTCTTCCATATGAATGCATATATTTTCCTCCTCATTTCTTATGGTGTTTATTGTTAATTTTTTATTAGAATTAATGTTTTAAAAGAATATTTTAACATTATTTTCCTTTTTCTATTTGATCACTTCCTTTACCAACAAGCGGTATCACGAGTTCCTAAGTCTTCGTTCATGTCCCCCTTCTTTTATTTCTCTTTTCTTCTATGTTAGTATCAATTTATTTAAGAGTCATAAAGCAAATTATCTTATTTTAGGCTCATACTATATTTTGTATGATCTGCAACACACACACATGAAGGAAATATCCCAAAAATATTCTAAAAATATCACACATGACACAAGCAATTAAAACTACTAATAACAATGTTCATATTTAAATAAAAATTGTTATTTCAAATGTCTTTCAAGTATAGCTCATTTGTCCTAGATGAAAGTCTCTCTCTTTAGTGCGGGTATATCATTTTCCCTCTTATGGGAATTTTATACTCCAAGTACACTATAGCGAGGACTTTGTCCAATGTAGTGGTCCATGCATTGTTCTTTCTTGTAGGAACTTTGTGCTTTTGGGTATATTATAGTATGCATTTTGTGTATCTTATTATTTGATATCTTAGGAGCAACATACCCTTTTATGACTGTCATTTTGATATATTTGACAATGAACACTTTGAATACTTTTAGAATATGTTATTTTCCTACGTAGAAGCATTCCTCTATAGTGGGGTTGTATCTTCTTTTCTACTAACAAAAGTTCATTCTTTATGTATGCTATAGTGGATGTGTTTCTCTACTATAATCAATTATGACTTATTATGTTCTGCATGACTTCATCCTTTGAGTATATTATGATGCATATTTCTTTATTTTATCATGATGAATACTTTCTTATTCTCTCGTATAGGAACTTGATGCTCCTAGTATGCTTGAGTGACTATTTAAGGGTAATGTCTTCTCATCTTATAGGAGTAATATGTTCATTTTTCCCTATCATACATCATGAATATAGCCTAAATAGTTTTAGAATTTACGTGACATTTTATGGAAATTGATTACCTTGTTAGTTAATGATGACACTAACATGCTTTAGAATGATAGGCACATACCATTAGGTAGATATGTATAACATATAGTGTGAAGTAAGTAAAATAATATATATACATGCATATGTATAAATGTGTGTGTGTGTGTGTTTAAAGTGATTATTAGGGTACACAAATATCATATACAAGGATGGGATCCCAATAGATCATTTATTAATATATATCAATGTGTAAAAGAATATGCTAAGATAGTACCATAATGAGCACAAAGTGGCATCATCTTAGGATACCTAGCAACCCTCTTAGATGGCCCCATATTTGAAAGACCTAGATAGATCTCTACATGTGCCATGATGACTACAAAAAAATATTTCTTATATTAAAAAATAGAAAAAATGTTAGATTAGAAATATAATAGAAATCTATAATCCATCCAATTGGTATTCTTTCAGTATTCATATCAATCCTTCTATATTCATAGATATTCTATATTTCCTTTCACAAATACACTATGACTACATGATTCCCTTAGAATTTGTAGGCACCTCCAAGCTTATTGACTAGTGGTTTGATGTTGCCTATTGGAAGAGGAGATGATGCTTTACCAAGAATTTGTATCCAAACATCATGATCTCCATCAACAAATATACTTTCTTGGCTTCTCAACCCTATACAAAACACTCAATTATATATCTCATTTTCTTTAGTTCAATGCAAGCTAGGGTTTCTTGATAAGTACAAATTTGTTGATTTATTTAATTTTCTAGTTTTTTTAATTTATCTATTGCTTCACTAGTCCCTCAAATTTTAAATATAGAGAACTATATTTTATGATTTATTTTAGTTTATGATTTCTATTACTTTCTATTTGATTTTTGTCTAACTACTACATCATTTATCTCTCAAAGGTGAAGCATAGAGGGCTAGAAATATATGATTTTACTTTATCCATTATTATCTATTTTTTTAGCTAAGTGATGCTTCCTTAGTCCCTCAAAGGTGAAACTTAGAGTGCTAAGGTTGTGTTTCCACATTGAACCCATTATAAAAAACTTATAATGAGATCCACCTTCCCAATGTTTTTCTGTCTTATATATCATTTTATAATTCTTGTTTTATATTTCATTCTTTTTGCTCTCTAGTGAAATTCCCAAGGCTGTTTTAAATTTTTTAGATGTCTAGACTTGCATGCATGGATTTCAAAAAGGCCAAGGATTACCTCACACATCTACCTCAAGGATTTATTCATTTATCTTTTATTTTTTGAGAGATTGAAGAAGTTAAATATTTGAAGTGATTAGACCCTTATTTATTTCCTACCCTTACCTCATAAATGCATAGGAAATTGTGGTAAAAGTAAGTCATCAATTTGGACACCATAACGATGCATCATTTATTTTCCTTAATTGTTTTTAGTAATAGGTCCAATTTGCATTTAATACTCATGTCATGAGAAGATTTAGTGTAGAGATTATGCATGATTTCTTATCATGGCTAACTCACCTTTTAATAAATTAAAATTACTTCAAACTATGTAAATTCAAGTTGACATGACCATGCATTTAATTTGCATACCCTAAAGGCTTTATATGTTGGATTGGTGTTTTATTTAGAATTCTCTAAGAGTTCAAGATCTCATTCAGTATCTTATCCTATGATTACTTTTTATTTTCCACATTCAATATCACTAAAATGGGTAATATTCAATCTATCATTAGCACACCTATCACTAATGTCACAATAGTAATTGTAGAGGGGTAAAACTATCCTATCACGTATGATTCTTGGCTGGATCCATTAGGAGTTGAGGTGAATGTGGGGGTGTGTTAAATTCTCTATACTTGAGGGCTTGGGGATTGAAGGGTTCACCAAGAATGGTTTAAGGACTTGCTCCAAGTTTAGGATGGAGATGTTTAGTGTGTATATTGAGAAAAAACCTATGTTTAGCTTTTCTAAAATCTAAGGTATGGAAAAATGAAAGAATGATGCAAGACAAACAATAATGCAAGAAAACAAGAAGCTAACCCTAGGATGATTCTTTATTTTCAATGAGAACTAAACCCTAACTTGAAATAAAGTAAGCATTTTTATTTTCAACAAAGGTTTGAAATAATGCACAAGCAAAGATAACCCTGGAATGAAAACTATATGTTTTTTCTCTTTCAAATGCCTAGAAATGAAACCAAAATATTTTCCTTTTATTTATGATCTAAGTTTTCAACAAAAATGGATAGAAAGAAAATAAAAAATAGCCCAAGAATTTTAGTTAGGACACTTATTTGATCTAGCGGTTGACCTTAGCTTTTAACTTGTATCTAGATATATCCAACAACTTTGAATCTTGCAAAATAACTTCACAAAACCCTACAAAATTTGATCAACATTTGGGATCCTGCTTAGGCCACTATGTGACTGAGCTTGGAGGTGCAACAATCAAGCCTCATTGGTCCTTTTAGATAATCGTTCATAAATAAAAGTGATTATTAAACTTTTTGGGAATAAATAAGATAAGATGTGATGAAATGAAATAGTGTAACATTATCAAGAATGAGTGAGATAAGGTTTAGCGGGTGTGGTGGGAGTGAGGGTTTGAATTTTCTAGGCAAGAATCTCATCCAAGGCGGTAGAGGTAGAGCAGATACGAAAGGGGCCGGTGGGAACCTCGAGCATGGATCAAGCATGGATCCAAAGGAATGTGGTTAGGCTACGACATATTTGGAGGTGGGCATCACGCGGGGGCCCAACCCTCCTTAGAAAGACCTCGAAAAAAAATATACAAAGGATAATGCAGGACCCAATAAGTGGTTGTCTTTTTCTGACTCTTCGAGGAAAAATAAAGGAGGTTCTCTCTCTTCCACCCCTAGTTCCAGTAAATAATAAAATTTTGGCCTCGGAAAGTTCCATGAGCCCTTTTCTTTCAATGGAAGAATTCTCCCTGATAGGTAAGTTTTTGGGAGGTAGGCCCGACATGGAGACTATCAGGTCTTGGGTGACGGATAAATGGCGACCGATAGGAAGCTTGGAGTTGGTAGATCTAACTCGAGGGTTATTCATTATCTATTTTAACAATATGGAGGATGCTAACCACATCTTAATAGGAGGTCCTTAGTTTTTGTGCAAAAGGAGCCTTTTTCTTAGATGATGGAGTGAATATTTTGACCCTAAAAACAAAATATTAACATTAACCCTATTTTGGTTTGTCTCTCAAGTCTACCTACCCAGTTCTTCAATGAATATTGGTTGTAGGGCATAGCCAAAACTGTAGGGGACCTGATCTCCATTGACCATGCGACCTTGGCCAGGACAAGGATGACTCATGCATGAATTTGCGTAAATGCTAATTTGGATAATGAATTACCAAGGTTTTTGTAGCTAGAGTATGGAGAATACTATCGAAAGCAACCGATAGAATACGAGAACATATCGACATTCTGTGCAAAATGTAAAAATCAAGGATATTTATGTAATCAATTCCCTAACCTGGCAATGAATAGAGCAAAGTAGAAGGAGGGAATGCTAGACAAAGGAAATTTGAGGAGTTCCCCTGGCAGAGGTGATTTCAATCAGGCAAACTATGTCTACAAAAAATAAAAGAGAGGGTGTGAGGTCCCAAAAATACAAAGGAAAACAACAGGTTTTTGGCAACCAAAATACTCAGGTAAGTTCCAATCCTCTAGTTTCGAATAAATTTTTTATTTTATCCAATATGGGAGTAGGAGGATTATCGAAAGACATGGAAGCCTAGAACCTTCAGGCTAACCTTTCTGACTCTCTAGAATCCCCATCCAAGTTAGGATCCTCAAACCCTAATGCTAAAATTACTGTAAGCCTCGTGGGCATCACAAAGCCAAACCCTAATGCCCAATCTCTAGAATCCCCATCCAATTTGGGATCCTTAAACCCCAATACTAAAAATACTTCAAGCCTAGTGGGCATCCCAAAGACAAACCCTAATGTTGAAGAACTTAAGAAGAAAGTTGAGGCATTGGAAAATAAAAAATCTCATCTCCCTAACATCATCACTAGGATCCTGGTGAATCCTACTGAGGGGCCATCCCACAGACCAAGGGAATACAAGAAAAAAGGATAATAGTTGGATGTAGGGGTGGAGATATATGAAACTCTTCAAACTGAGGAATATGGTAGTCGGGTTCTACAAAAAATTGCCTTCCCCCAGTTTAGTCCTAAATAAGCTAGGAGCACTGTGAAGTCTCCTATAGATTTTGGCAGTGAAAAAATAAGAGGGAGAATATCAAATGTTGAGCATCAAAAAATCAAAATTGATAATGACATTGCCAATGGAAAATAGAGAACCTTGTTTCAACAGGTTATTACGGGTTCTGAAGACAACAAATTAGGAAAACCCCCTCAAGTGAGGGGGAGAGGAAGAAATCCCAAACAATCTAAATGAAGTTCCTCTCATGGAACGTGAGAGGCCCCAATGGCCTGCCCAAACATAGGGAAGTCTGTGCAATAAGAAATCAAGTGAATCCAACTATTATCATGTTGCAAGAAACAAAAACTAATGAGATTCAATCAAAAAAGTAGCAAAAAAATTTGGAATCAAGGGGATATGGTTTGCAAATCAGCCAGAGGAGCGTCTAGAGGCCTCATGACTTTGTGGTATCCCCAGATAGTAGAAGGCACCATTATTTAGAAATATGACAAGGTTATTAGTTTTTTATTTAAGGAAATAAATAGCAACAAGTCGTGGATCCTTTCAAATATTTATGCCGTGACTTCAATTCAAGGGAGAGCTCTACTGTGGGAGTAATTAGGCAATCTGAGTGAAATCTTCCATAATGTCCCCTATATTATGGATGGGGATTTTAACACTCCTCTTTATCCTTCAGACAAAATGGGTGGAAATGGACCACGTATAAGGAGCATGGATGAGTTCAATGAATTTTTGAACTCCAACATGTTGATGGATGTAAAACTTAGAGGAGCGAATTATACCTAGAGAAATCAGCGGATAGGGTCTCATCTCATTCAAGAAAAGCTTGGCAAGTTTTTTATATCAAAGGAAACTACAACTATGTTTAGTAATTCTACCCTGCAAGCCCTTCCAAAAATTACCTCTGATCATAATCCCATTTTTTTGGAGATCCCTAACTCTCTGTCCTTCAATAAACCTTTCAGATTTCAATCTATGTGGATCAAAAATTCCAATTTCAGAGATAACTTAATTCAGTTTTGGCAGTAGCCTATCATGGGTAGTGTAGCTTTTAAACTTACTGGCAAATTAAAGTTTGTTAAGGAAAAGCTTTGAACTTGGAAAAAAGAGGTCTTTGGGAACCTCTTTGAAAATAAAAAATAGATTGTTAAAATTTTAAATATAATTGATCAAAGGATTCAACATGGTGATGTTGATGAAACTACTAGGCAGGAGGAACGGATAAAACTAGCAGAGTTTCATAACATTTTTTCCTGTGAGGAAATCTATTGGAGGCAAAAATCAAGGGCTCTTTGGTTGAAAAATGGAGATTCAAATTCCAAGTTTTTCCATGTCACCACACCTAGAAACATATGGTTCTATTACTCAGGACTTAACAAAAATCAGAAAGGAGGCAATAACTTATTTCAATTCTATCCTTGGTCAGGAATCGTAGTGCAATGAGGAGGCCAAAGATATTATCTTGCAATCCATTCCTAGCATAATAAATTAGGATATAAACCTTAAGCTTCTAGCTCCATTTTCTGATGAGGAAATTAAGGAAGCCTTGTTAGGCATGGAGCTAGACAAAGCCCCGGGACCTAATGGATTTCCCACTTGTTTCTATCAAGCTTTTTGGGACATCGTAAATGAGGATGTAATTTCTACTATCATAGAATTCTAAGCAAGCAATCATATCCAAAAAGGTCTCAACTCTACTTTTATTTCTCTAATTCCTAAGAATCAAACCCCTGAATCTATGGCTAACTTTAGGCCAATCAGTTTGTGCAATGTTTCTTACAAGATCCTAACTAAAGCCATTGCAAATAGAATGAGATATGTTCTACCCCGCATCATATATCCATGCTAGGGAAGCTCTATCTATGGCAGGTCAATCGTGGATGGAGTTATCACAGTTCATGAAGCTCTGCACTCTACTCACAAGACTAATAGGTCTATTTTTGCCCTCAAGCTTGATATGAACAAAGCATTTGATAGGCTAAATTGGGACTTTATGATTGTTGTCCTCATTAAGTTTGGTTTTCACCACCAATGGATTAATTTTATCAAATAATGCATTTCTAAAGCATGGTTCTTGATTTTGGTTAATAAAACAATTGATGGTTACTTTCAAAGTCATAGAGGAATTTGGTAGGGGGACCCTATTAGCCCCATGTTATTCATCATTGTGGCAAAAGATATAGGTAGAACCACAAAAAATGCTTGCATTTCAAGGCTAATATCAAGAATCAAGGCAACATATCTCACTAGGGTTGTTTCTGACCAACAATTTGTTGATGATACCCTTCTATTGACTAAGGTGTCGGTGGTTGAGGCCAAAATAATTAAATACATCCTGCAACTCTACGAGGACGTTGCTAGTCAAAAATTTAATTTCAGTAAAAGCAAGTTATATTTATTGAAAACTTCCATTCATAGGTAAGGAAGGATTGAAAAACTTATAGGGTGTGATATAGCAAACCTCCCCACTTCATATCTTGGTCTCCCTCTTGTCATTGGTTCTCTAAGAGAGTCAATGTGGTACAGGGTTATTGAAAGAATTCAAAAAAAACTTGTTGGATGGAAATTTCATCTTTTATCTCAAGCAGGAAAGTTGACCCTCACTAAGGCCTCTATTAAGAGGATTCCAGTCTATTTCCTCTCCATTTTCAAAGCCCCTATGAAGGTTTTCTAGAAAATTGAGAAACTCCAAAAAGAATTTTTATGGACTGGATCAGAGGAGAAAAAAGGATACACCTTGTAGGATGGACCAAAGTGTGCAGACCCAGGGAAAATGGGGGCTTAGGTCTAAGGAGAATTGTTCATATGAATTTAGTTTTACTAGATAATAAGGCATGGTGCCTCATTTCAGGTGAATAAAATGAATGGATAGCTATCATCAAATGAAAGTATCTTCAAAATATGGAATTTCTAAGTGACTTAGTTCCAATTAGAGGTTTTGATTTTTGGAAATCGATTCTCAATTGTAAGGAAATCATCAAAAAAGGTTTAAAATGGGTTTTAGGCAATGGTGAGAGGATAAATTGCTAGAATGACAGGTGGGCTAAGGACAAACCACTGATGCAATATCCTAACTTATCCTAAATCAGAGATATCATGGAAGAACTCATTGGCAGAAAAGTCTCCGATTATATGGTTGAGAATAGAGGCAGAATGAAGTGGAAACAAATAAGGATTCATGGATTTCAAGTAGAATCAAATGATCTTTGTAACATTCTCGGGCAATAGTTTATCCCCATGATACCCAAGGAAGATCAAGTGACCTGGGCTCCTACGGAAAATAGGCAGTTCACTGTTAAATCAGCTTACAAGCTTGATGACGAGGATTTTGTCCTCCAAAATGACTTAGTTTGGATAAAAAATTTAATTCCAAAAATTGTAGTCTTTTCATGGTTGGTTATCCAAGGAAGAATTCTAACCATTGATAATATGATGCATAAAGGTATTTGTATCACTAATTGTTGTTATCTGTGCAGGGCTAATTGGGAGACCATTTATCACATTTTCCTTGAGTGTCATTTTTTCTTGACTTTCCTAAGGGGTTTTTCAAGCCTTCAATATTTCTTGGGTTAAACAAGCCATCATACTTGATTTGTTCATCCAATGGCCTTGCCCCTTTTCAAGCAAAAGACTTAGATACATATGGAAAATTTGTCTCAATCACTATCTTTGGAAGGTGTGGTTAGAAAGGAACCATAGAGTCTTTAATGAGTCTATCCATGATTATAAAACTATCATTTCTAGGATCCTATCCTTTACCAAAAAGAATGTGAACCTTATCCCTTTTGATAGTCGTAAAACTCATTTGTAGGAGACCTTGATTGCTCAATATTTAATCTTAACCTTTTTAGATGAGTCTGTGCCTAGGGTAGTCAACCCTAGAGACAATGTTAAGTGGCCCCCACCTCCTACAAGTTGGTTTAAGCTTAATTTTTATGGAGTAGCTAAGGACAATCCGAGTAGAGCAGGTTTTGGTGGCTTTATGCGAGATCATAATGGGAATATGATGCTTGTGTTTTCTGAATATTTGGGAACAAGGACGAACAATGAAGTTGAAGCTAGAGCTATGTGAAGAGGCCTTCAAATGAATCAAGACTTAGAAGGCAATTTGATTGTAGAAGGAGACTCTATGCATGTTATAAATCTCCTTAATAATTGGAAAATACCTTCTTGGATGATTAAAACAATTTTTAAAGAGGCTAGGATCATTTTCTAGGGAAGATAGCATAGAAAATCCCAACATGTATTTCGGGAAGCTAAAAAAGTTGCTGATAAGCTGGCCAATTTGGGTGTTGATGGTGACGAACTTTTCAAATGGGAATACGATGTCCCGAGCAAAGTATAGGAGCTTATTCAACAAGAATTCCAAGAATGATATTCGAATTTACCAATAGGGAAGGCACTGTAAGTTCGAAGGCTATGAGTATTCCTATCTCTTTTTTGAAATGGACTCACAATAAAAATTATCCGAGCTATCAGTCTTGGTGGATGCTGCTTGGAAATACCACAAAGACTAATGGGGATAGTCACATGTTACATAACATGGATCTTAGTCATCTTATTAATTTGAGGTTGGTTGATAATCATAGGGTAGGAAATAAATGACAATATAAGACTTTGAACCAAAGCCACGTGGACCACCAAATAGCCACCGCCATAAATCTAGCCAACAGGTTCACTTCTCCAATGCTGATTAGCCAAGACGGGATGTGGTCCCAAAGCATTTCATATATAGAAGAAAGCAATTACCAAATAGTTATTAAGAGTAATTGTCAATACATGGATTATGAGAGTTTTTTTTAGTACTCTGCTATGTGTGTCTGCAGATTTTTATTTCTCCACTGTTTCAACGGATCTGTGTCTATTTCTTTTTTTGTAATTATGATGCAGGTGTGTTTTCTCGAGATATACCCAAAATTTTGTATGGAAAGTTTCTTTTTGATAACAAGCTATGTGCCTTACTGGATGTAATGGCTTTGGCGACATGTAGATTTTACATATATAGGATCCTTAGTAAGGACATGTTCATCAACAACCTTGGGCTAATTTTTGTAAAAGGTTTTGGGTCAACCTGTAAAAATTGGTATTAATGCTATAGTATATTATCTACCAAAAAAAAAAATAGTGTAAAAAATAGAATGCAAACAAGAATATTATGTCCTAAATGAAGTATGTAAATATAGATTGAGGGTTTGGAAGCAAAATTTTTGCCAAACTTGGTGAATCTAAAATTGCATCCTATAAGGGGCGTCCTTAATTTTAGATCTATCAAAATTGTGCCTTATATGGAAGAGGGACATTTTTTTAGTAGAAGGCCAAAAATGCTTTATTAATGCAAAACAAAATAGTGAAATGCATAGTTAATGACCTAGGAATATTAAAATGTAATAAAAAACCTGGTGGAAGTGAAAGAACAATCAAAAGTATGAAGATCTTCACAAAATGGTAGACTCCTCCTCAAGGCTCCAATGCTTGTCCAACAAGAACAATAAATGAAATCAAAGTAACATAAGAACACCAAAGGACACTTGATCTTGTTTTGAATAACTTGTTAGAAGACTTGCTTGCCAAAAGAACTTGCTAGGAAAAATTGTTAGTCAAAAATCACTTAGGGAAAAAAGAGGATCCAAACCCTCTATTTATAAGATATTTTGAGGACAAAAGGGTGGGAAAATAAAAGAAAAACCTAAGGGAGGGCCGAAATCCTTGGGTTTGGCCTAAAAAGTTGGGTTTTCTAAGGAAAATTCTAACTTACTAAAATTGTGCCCCATAATAGGTGACTGCGATTTCAACAAAACTAGGGGAAAAGGAAGAGGGATGGGGAAGAGAGGCCCAACATTAAATTTTGACAAGTTTGAGGGTATCTCTTAGTATCTAGGAAAATTAACTCACTTGTGTCGGTCAATTTTCCATGTCTACATTTTGCCCCCTCTTTGATGCATTTATGGCATAATAAATGCGTCAAAGAAATATGTAGACACCTATGGATGAAAGAATAGTGAACATAAAAATAGGTGGCTGGTTTTGAAGAAAGGGGTGGTGCAAAAATTATTTCATTTCAAACACTTTGAAGTTTTGCATGCAAAACAAGGTATTAGGGAGTTTAATGCCTCTTAGGCTGGGGTGCTCCCTCAAGTTTTGGAAGGAATGTGAAATACATGAGGAAACTCAAAAAATGTAAATGTAGAAGAAAAGAGAGCAGAAAGTGAAGATAAAGAGAGCAAAAAATTCAAATAGGAGAGAAAAAAAAAAAAGGTATAAGGAGAGTTGAGGGTGAAAATAAATTTATTTTCATCATCCAAGAAGAAGAAGAAGGGATTTGGATGAAAAGACAAATGGTGTTTCCCACACACTATTCAACCATTACAAGGGGTGAGGTTGACACAATAGTGGATCGAACATGGATAACGACTAAAATCCTTCCTCCAAACTAGGCTAGATTAGGGTTTTTAGCACTTTTAAGCATTTATTGTATTTTTTAGAATAATTCACCATGCATGACCCAATTGTGATTTTGAGGATCAACTACAATTTTGGCTAGTTTGTTGTAGTGACCGAAGTCACACCGCAAAATTATAGGGCATGAATTTTTTGAATTCGCACCTCATAAGCATGGGACATGATTTTAGAATAAGAAAGGAAGAGACGAAATTGCATCCAAAGAGAACGGGGCACAATTTTAGCCTAGAGGAGAGAAAAAAATAAAGAGATCAAGACAAACAAAGAAAATAAGAGGAAGAGAAAAAGAGAGGCAAAAAAATAAGCTTAGATGTTAAATTAATTTTTTTTTGCTGATTTTATTTGCATTTATTATGTTGAACTAATTAAAGTTGTGTTAATTGTTTTTGGTTGTAGCATGATGTACTCGAGAACTAAGAATGTTGACCAATATCCTTAGAGGAGGATATATGAGGGATCACACAGGTATATAGGGACACTCTATGGGCAGTGGGGCTACTACATCTAGTAGAGATGCCCCATATTGTGGTATATAGGGTACTGATAACAATACTTATGGAGAGGTGGTACCCAAAGTTCTCGACCTTTCAACTACCAACAAGGGATATGTTAGTAACACTAGAGAACATGTGGTTTATCTTGTGAATTCCCATCAGGGGGGAAGTTTATAGGGTATGGGGGTAGCAATTCATATTGTAGATATTATCGATGAACTAGGCCCACTTGGTCCAAGAGAGTCAAATCCCTATTGATGAGTTGGTGGGGTGCTATGGTGTCAATGCTCTAATGACCATGCTCTATGGGGTAGCATATGGATTCCTAGTGTATCATATGAGTTTACGGCACCTACCATGGCCATTGGCAAGAGTAGTGGTAGACATGTGAGACCAGAAGGTGTAGTTTATATGGGGTCCATATGTGTTGGCCTATTTGTATAGGATATTATTCATATTCATGTACAAATAATATTCAAGGCTAGTGTGTATGAATTTGCTTCAAGTGTGGTGTTGAGAGCACATAGTAGTTTGGAGACCATATGCACTACCAGGGCTATTATCCAACCTAGAGTGGCCAACATCATATAGGTGGTCCTAGAGCGTAAAGAGGGTCCAAATGACATATGTTGGGATCCTACCACTAGGGAGGAAGGTCATAGATGAGCTACATGATAACATGAGCATATGGTAGTTGTGGTGCCTACACCCTGGTTGGATGAAGTATATGGAGGATTTGGTAAGGATCATGAGGATTAGGTGGGTTTTTATAGAGAAGGGGGGCTGAAACTCTTTTCATTTGATAAATTGTAGTGGTAGATTGGTATGTTTCAAGAGATACTAAACCTAGGAGACTATTGGTTTAAACAATTTAAAATAGACCCATCAATAGTAGAAGAGGACTTTGACATGGGAAGATGGCCAAAGGAGAACTGAACCAACCTACTATATGTGGACCTAGGAGTGGATGATGTCAAGGTGGCCCTTGAGTATAAGAGATGGTATAAGAGAATTCTACCCTCGAGGATCTCCCCACCAGTGCTACTGTAGAGGTGCTAGGTTATGGGTCGACAGGTACAACTAGCACTTTGAGAGGTAATCTTATGCACCACAAAGTTGTAACAATATGGCTAAGAGATCCCACGATAGGCATGGGTACAGGTCTAGGTAGATATGGTGGCAATGGCTACCATCACCTCTAGGACTAGGGAGGGGGAGCAATAGGATATGCCCTAATGATGGTTAGAGTTGGGCCAAGAAAAGTGGTTGAAGAGACCTCCACATTGATTATAGAAATACTGGGTGGTACTACGAGTTAGGGAGATCCAATGAGGGATACAAAGGCATTGTAGGCCTAAATAGTGTCCATGCAAAGGGAGTTGGACCTACTCCAAGAGGATAGTTTCAAGAGGATAGAGGGGTTACATAGTACCTTGAGCATGACACTCATAGAGTGATATGTGGTGAGGTCTAAGGAAGATCACCTCAAGGGATAGGTGAGCTAGCTAGACCAGTAGCAGCAATAGGCTCAATTGAAGGGGATGGTTTTTGTGACTGATAGCCAATAGGGCAAGGGGATCCTTTTGTTACAATAATATTTATAGAGGATGGGGGAGAGACTAAAGGTAGGTGTATATATGGAAACCTTCTATTGTACTCTAAAATTCCAAGAAGTATCAATGAAGTATAGGGTATCTCCATCATCCTCCCTTCAAACATAGGGTCGATCATGGTCATTTTCATGAATGACTATGCAATTAATGAACATACCCCCATAAATACCATATCCAATGGGCAGAGCAAATGATATGGGCTCCTAGAGCTAGGGCTAGGATGGTGGTGATATACCAATTTTGATTATGGTATGCATGCCTAGGGAGGATCGAGTGTGTTTGTCTTGGATTGTGGCACACCAATCAAATGGACACATGTACCCTTTTTTCTCAAGCAATATCATGCTACATTATTTAAATGTGTTAATTTATGTGTGTTTATGATTTTATTTATTTTTATATTTTAATTATGCATGAATTACACAAACATAAAAATGGATGCATGAATGTATTAAACCAAATGCAATACATGATGCAATGAAGTTAACTAAAGCATGAAATGCATGTATGAATTAAGGGTTGAAAAAAATATGATGGAATAAGAAAGAGAAGAAAGAAGAGAGAAAAACATGGCTCTAGCTGAAATCATACCCTACAAATATGAACCACAAATTTGACATAGAGCAAAGTCATGCCCCATATGGATAGGGTGTGATTTTGAAAAGAGGAAAGAAAAGAAAAAAAATAGGGGAATAAGAAGTAGAATATGGAGAATCTCAACAATAAAATAAAAAAGGTACTTGTAATAGGATGTTTGAATTAGTGTAGACTGCAAAAGATCAATGTGATGAT
Source organism: Wollemia nobilis (assembly GCA_028583015.1). Classification (NCBI taxonomy): domain Eukaryota; kingdom Viridiplantae; phylum Streptophyta; class Pinopsida; order Araucariales; family Araucariaceae; genus Wollemia; species Wollemia nobilis. Next base: position 12,850,489 of record JAQPPZ010000020.1, read on the forward strand.
ATGAGCATAGACCAAGCAAAAAGAAAAGAGTGGAGAAGAACCCTGGGAGGATGTATGCTCACAAATGATTGAATGGAGTTTACCCCTCACTTTTATTCATGAAGCTATCCTATAAGGGTGTTGTGCTCACAAAAAATAAAATGGTCATGTGTAGAGCAATACCTACTATGGTTGTAGAGCTTGTTGATGGCCATATATGAAGAGATACCTACTAGGATGTATGCTTGAAAATGGTCAAATGGAGGCTACCCCTTGATCATGACCATGGAAATATCATGTACGGGGTGAAATATGAGATTGATTTACCAAGGTGAGTACTACCTGATATGGTGTAGTTTGTATAAAATATGAATGAGCAAATTAGAACAATGTGAGCATGTGTGCGTGTGTGAGAAGAAGACAAAATAAAGAAAAAAGAAGCAAATTATAGTGTGTGTGTGTGCATCCTAGTGAAATTTTAAAATCCAAGAGGTGTACATGAGATAGTCAATGGTCATATGAACAACATAAATGATATTCATGTGGTATCTACCATATCCCATGAGGACTCTATAATAGGTGAAATATCAAGAAGGAAAAGGTGTGACCAAAAGCAGAAGCAAATAGAAGAAGGAATGTACATCCTTTGTATTAAGGAAGAGAAGATTGAAGAACATAAGCTTATAATGAGAGGGGAGGTAAACAGTATAAGACCACTTTTTATTTTTCTTTCATAAATAGTATTATCCAATATAATCAATGGAAATATCAATAGCAATAACCAAATAAATTCACAAATCATCACACATAATGGAGACACAAATTTAACGTGGTTCACCAAATGTGGGCTACTCCACGAAGAAAATATTTCACTAATATTTTCTCAATAAATATCTTGGGAATCCTTTCCCTATTACAATGTTTATGGACCTCTATCCAAAGGAGACACCAATCCCCTAATCAAGTTTGTGGATATCTATCCATAGAATAACTCCTTTCTCCTTAGCTTTGACTGGTAATATTCTAGAATAATTGTTACCCCCACTACTCTAGCTAATGGATTTCTATCCACTGAAGACACCTATCCTCACTGCCCTGGATAATGGATATCTATCCACTAGAGACTATCGTCCTATATACTTTGTCACCTTAAAATATCTATCTCAAATTTATACTAAACATAGTCCTTCGATCTAGCATAAATTTGCTCAATCTTTGTCCCTAGTCTGGCACAAAACTATCCTTAAATCTACACCAAAATCTATCCTCAAATCTCTTTCCTCAATCTCTGTCCTCTGATCTACACTAAACTCAATCCTTCGGTCTAGCACAAATATATCCTCAATATTTGTCCTCTGATATTGCACTAAACATAGTCCTTCAGTCTAGAACAAGTTTGTCCTCAATCTTTGTTCTCAAGCCTTAACTCAAAGCTTGACTTAATATCAAATAAACTCTGTTGGATCTACCCTAAAATTTAACTGAAGGGTTGAAAAAATAAATAAATCAATTCTGATCTCAAGTCTTCTAAAATTCTTGTCTCAAATATACCTTGTAATCTTACACAAAAGCTCATACTAATATGTCCACAAGTCCTCTCTAGAACTTGTCCAAATATTCTCTACAAGTCCTCACTAGAACTTTTCTAATTTTGCTCAATAAGTTCTCACTAGGACTTATCCAAATCTTCTCTCAATATGTATTTTAATATTCCACAAAATCTCACACAAATATATCCACAAGTCTTCTCAAAGACTTACCTCAAATCTTCTCAACAAGTCCACACTAGAACTTGTCCAATCTCATAGAAACATAAAGAGAATTGTTAGAGACTCAATATGCTCCACACACATAACAATGCTTAATCACTTTTAAACACTCTCTTAGAAACATATAGATAATTTTTAGAGACTAAATATGCTTCACATTCACCTCAATACTCAATCACTTTCAATCACTCTCTTAGAAACATATAGAGAATTGTTAGAGACTCAATATGCTTCACATTCACCTCAATACTCAATAAATTTCAATCACTCTCTTAGAAACATATAGAGAATTGTTAGAGACTCAATATTCTTCACACTCACAAGACTCTCAATCACTTTCTCAACTCAATTCATAATATAGAATAATTTGTTTTATGGAACTTGTACTATCATTTCAACACATCCACTTGACTAGGCTCAACCAACTATTCTCAACCAATCACTCAAGGAATTAATCCTTGCTCACAAACCCTAGTTCAAGTTAGTTATTAGCTTCAACAACAATGCTTATCAAGCAACATCACATAACAATGATACTAATGATTTCTAAACAAATAATCACTCAATAATATCCAACAATGCTCATCAAACAAGATCTCTTTGCATCAACTCTCTTTCTAGAAAACCACTCTCAAAAATGCTAATAAAACAATATCTCTTAGCATCAACTCTCTTTCCAGAAAACACTCTCAACAATGCTAATCAAACAATCTCGCATAACAATGATACTCATGTTATTTTCAAACCTTAGTTCAGGTTCTTCACTTAACCAATAGCTTCAATAACAATGATTATCAAACAAGGTTTTAACAACTTTTTATTCCATAAAATCTTGAAGCATTAACTCAACATACTCAATAAGGAAACCTACTTTCACTCCAAACTTGTTTTCCAAAAAACCAATCAACTCAACTATGGAAGAATGTGCCCATACCTTTTATTTGATGATGAAGGAACCTCAAAAATATGCCACAACCACAAACACTTCTTTTCCAAGCTCAAATAAGTTAGAAGGTGATAAACTCTCTCAAAGATACAATGTAAATATAAAAACTTTCATACACCTTATTAATTCATATTAAATAAATCATCCATCAATAATAATTGACCAAACACATCTTACTCTTCTCAATATTGCAATAATTGATTAAGTCACTTTACCAAATATATACAATAAATCAATGTTTAATTCCCTAAGGTAAAAATAATATTACCCTAGTAAATTTCCATTTACCACTTAGGTAAATATCATAACCAATTTACCCCTTATCTCTCCCTAGCCTTAGCAAAGCAAAGAATAATTTTTATTTCTATTAACAACCCTTATCTCTCCACAACCTTAGCAACTTAATTCAAAATTAAATAAAAAATATAAAAACATTTTATATCTCTCGCTCCGCATTTTGTGGGATTTGATCTTGCACTCTCTTACTTGCTAGCGCCTTGGTCATGGATTGCTAGTCGTGTGATCCAAATGCTCACGTGTCCACTAAAAGCATAGAAGGCACTTTAATATTTCACCAAATCCTTTAGAGCCCTTAGCTCCCTTCTCCTATTGATATGTAGCATGTTTGATGTGTTCCTTTCTCACTGAATGCATGAGCCTTTTGTTCACTACTCCTTGGCACCTTCTCCATGAATATTAGCATGATTTTCAGCACAAAAATAATAAAAGTAAATTTGAATACCTGGTTTTGAACTTAGGTAAACGTTTAAATACCTTTTACCTTCCAAATCTTACATGTCGGTGGTGTATTAAACGTGTATGTCGATGCCTTTATAATATGCATAATTAATTTATAAATCATTTAAATTCTATTTAGAATTTAAATTTTATAAATTAACTTTGTAACCTTTGGCTTTATAAAAATTAAAGCCTCCTTGGGGGTTAAATAAAAAAAATTTGTTGCTCATAATGATTTAATAAAAAATCATTTTGCCACCATGGTTTTAATAAAAACCCTTTATCTTACCACCATGGTTTTAACAAAAACCCTTTATTTTTGCCTCACATAATATAAAAATAATATTATGACATCTTTTCAATCAACCTCTCGCATTATTCCTTTTGAAATCAATTGTAGCTTTATTCCTTGACATCAATGACAACTTCGTTCCTTGACATCAATGACAAATTTGACTCGAAATGTCCAACAAAGATATGATCAAAACTTTAAAATGGCAAAGGGCATACAAGATATGAAGAACCATATCCCCTGACTTGGAGAAATTAGAAATGATAACACTTTCAAGGTCAAGGAATACAAGAGAAGAGAAGAAGAAGAGAAGAAGATATCAGCAGATGCAATGATGAAAATGAATGGAGGTGGACCGTAGGTTGATGATTCTCTAGGCATCAGAGCCCTAGTATGAGTGCAATGCATATGAGCTAGAATATAACTATGTTTTATCACTTTCCACCCTCATGAAGTCACCATATGATCAGGCAGTCATGTAAATATGATCAAGAAACCATGCAATTATATGACAAGAAAAAATACAAGTGGAACAAAATGGTAGGAAAACCATGCAAAATATGATAGGAAATCATGCAGTATGAGCAAGCAAACCAAAATCCAAGATGAAGAATTAAGATGCATAATCATGCATAATAACTTTTTAGGTGTATAATTTTCATTGGTTCTTTAAGTTCTTTACCATCTAAAGAAACTAAAAAATTGCTCTTGATCCAAAATTGGTTGTTATGACAAAGGGGCCTAACCAATTGGGCTAAAAATTTACTTTCAAATATGAATGAGCATTGGTGTGCTTTTGGATCCCTTTGAGGATAATATCCCAAATCTCAAAAGAATGATTGCAAAATATCTTAGAATAATATTTCTTGAGGCTATTTTGATAGGCTTAAAGAAGCTCTAAGGCATGAATGTACTTTTCATCCAGCAACTCTAATTGGTGCAAATGATTGAAATAATACTCATTGTTAACTGAGGTATTTTGCAACAAAATGCACTATGAAATGACCTCTAACTAAAATAAAAAAGTTACCTTAGTTCCATAGACCAAGATATATAAATAAGTATCTACAAGAGTTTACACACTCTTATGATAGGCTCACAAGGTAGGATAAAGCTATATTTTCCAGTCTCGATAGAATATTACTAACCAACTTCTTGAGGATCTTGACCAAATATTTATTGGAAGCTTTGGATTAATTGTTACTCTAAGGGTAGTATGAAGTTGAACACCTATGTTGAATCTTGTACTTAGCATAAATCTTATGGACATCCTTTTTCTTGAAAGAAGTACCATTATTAGAAATAATCATTGAAGGAATCCCAAACCTATAGAGTATATGGTTGAAGATGAACTTAGAGATCTAAGATCTAGTCATAATGGCTAGAGGTATGGCTTTGATCTATTTAGTGAAGTACTCTATCATTGTTATGATAAAATTTTTACCACCATAAGCTATTGGGTTAATTTTTCCTATAATGTCCAATCTCCACATGGAAAGTGATCAAGGAGAAGAAATAACTTGAAGGTTTTTAGAAGGGGTATGAACAAGGTTGTCATGGTGTTGACACTTGTCACAACATCAAATATGGTCACATGCATATTTCTTCATGGAAGACCAATAATAACCCATATCAAGGAGCTTCTTGGCAATGGCATTGCCGTTGAAATGGCCTCCACATGATCCTTCATGAGCTTCACTAATAGCTAGTCAAGCTTAATTAGACTTAAGGCATCACAAAATGATACTTTCAAAAGAATATCGATATAAAGTATTGCTAATTATAACAAATTGAAATTATCTTATGTGCCAAAGCTTATTTTGATTATGATATAAACCATTAGGAATCAAACCATCCTTAAGGAAATTAAATGTCATTATAACATGGATTATATGGAGAAGCTTCAATGGTTAGAGCATCTAATAGAACAATAATAGAACTAAGCAACGTGGGTTCCCAGAGTTGCCAAATTATAATCAATGCTTGATCACCATACAACTCTAAGAGAAACAAGGATGCAGTAGTGGCAATGGCATCCACATGGTGGTTGGAGGACCTAGGAATAGACTCTATGGTCAATCAATCAAATGCAAACAAAAGGTTGGTGATAATCTCTTTGTAAGGTTTTATCTTATCATCTTGAGTCTGATAAACATAATTTATATGATTAACTACAAGTTGAGTGTCATAAAAAACTGATAGAACCATAACCTTCAATGCTAAGGTTTATATAAGACCAAGTATCGAGGATTCATACTCTAAAATATTATTTGTGTAGAATAAACGAAGCTTGAAGTATAGGGGGATGATCTATTTTTGTGGGGTAACTAGAATAATTCCAACACCAACACCCTTTAACCATCAAGCTCCATAAAAAAATAAATTCCAAGACTCTATCTCTTTGCTTTCTACACTAAAGCACCCATAGAGAAACTTGATGACTAAGGGAGCGACTAAATCTAAGGGAGTGAAGGCTATATGATCAGCAATCACCTGACCTTTGATGTCCTTTTGAACTATGAAGACCAAGTTAAACTCATTAAGGCTAAAACCCACTTAGTATCTTGACATGAAATGTGGGTCTTAGACATTAAGTAGCATAAAGGATCAAACTTTGTAAAGGGGATGTACCAAGTTTCATATCTAACCAAGGTTATACTAATATTGCAGATGGCTTGCTCTTTTTTTTATCATTGTGTTGAGCCAAAATGTCTCCCAAAGCATGAGCTATGACTACTATGTAAATAATCAAATTATTATATGATCTATGGGAAAATAAGATAGGTGAGGAAGTGAGATACTTTTTGAGTTCATAAAAATCTTACTGACACTCAGAATCCCACTAGAACACATCTTTCTTAAAAATAGCTAACACTTAATAGCTAACTGATCTATTAACCAATGAATATCTTGAAGCTTACCCTACAAGCTATGTAACTTGGTTAGGGTATGGGGAGGATGCATGTTAGTGATAGGCACTATCTTAGTAGGGTCCACTTTGATACCTCATCTAGACTCAATGAAACCTAACAACTTGCTAGATGTGGCTCCAAACACACATTTGGAGGCTATAATATGAATCCTAAAATATAAAAGCCTTTTAAATATTTATCTTGGATCATAAACATGATTCTTTCGATGTATGGAATGACCCAACAAATAGTTCATATAATCTTCAAGAATATCATTCATCATGTCATGAAAAATGTAAGTCATAGCCCTATGATATGTGGCACCAACATTATTCAAGATAAAAGGCATGACTTTATAGCAAAATGTACCCTGTGAAGTAAATAAAGTTGTCTTGGCTTGGTCCTCAAGGGCAACCATGATCTTATTGTATCATGAGAAGCCATCAATGAGCGAAAGAATTCTAAATTTGGCAGTGAAATATATGATCATGTCTATTTTAGGGAGAGGAAAATCATCCTTGGGACATGCTAAGTTAATGTCCCTAAATTTGGTACATATTTTGTTTCTTCCAACATTATTAGCCATAGGAATGATATTTGAGATCCAATCAGAATAGTTGATAACTTTTATTAAATTGACATAAAGGATTTTTGGAACTCCTCCTTAACCAAAAGGGTAACCTTAGGATGCATTTTTCTAAGTTTTTGCTTAACATTATTAGCACAAGTATTAGATACAAAATGATGCATAAAAAATGAGTGATCAAGCCTTGGCATATCATCATATGATCAAAAAAAATATTATGAAATTCCTTCAACAAATTGATCAATTGCTCCTGCTCATCCATGGATAAGGCTTTACCTAGATTAAGAATTATATGGCTCTCTTTAGAACTTATGTTAACATCTATGGTCTCCTCAATAATAATATGAGATTCATCCTAATAAGGAGGTAGTATGGGGATCACTCCTAGTTGCTCAAGGTCCTTAGGATACATAGGACTAAAATTCTCTTGAGAACTAGAAGACTCAACATGCACAACAAAAGGGACTAGCACATCAAATAATAAGTTGATTCGAAGTATATCCTTATTATTAATGTCACAAAGTGTATCCCCTTCCACATAATCCCATAGGGTTACAACTAACATAGGATGCACCTAAGTTACCACATTGTAAAATAGAATGTCAACAAGATAATATGGTCCCTCATCCTCATCACTCCACCACAAACCTTGATGATCCAAATTTGGTATAAGTAATTAGGTGATCATAATTATCAAATGGAAAAGGTTGGTTTTTATTGGGTATGAATCCTATGCCACATATCCTAGGCCAAAGCTCAACCTCCAAAGGCTCTTGAATACCTTTCTATTATAGCCCCAAACCTTTACCTATGTATCCCATACTAGATAGAATATGCTTAGTGTTAGAAATAGATTATATTCCATCATTTAAATCATGCATACACATCTTTCGAAGTACATACTTAGGATATTAAATTACTTTAGGGGAAATTTATCTAGTTACTTCATGCAATGTAATAAATGCACAAGTGTCAATGTGCAATTTGTAAATGTGCAAGGTGTCCCTTGTACAACTAGATAGAGTGTTGGACAAGTAACCTATTTTTCCTATATAAGGAAGAACTCATTATTAGATAGATATAGTGAGATTTAGAGACATAGTAGCTTAGAACATCTTCATAGGTAGTATAGTTATGTGTGGATTGTCATTCAATGGTGATGGATGCAATGTAGTCGAGTAGATTTATTAATGGAGTGTTCACTTTCTCCATAGCTATATTGTATTCATTTATATCATTTCTATTTATTCCATGTCTCAGTCATATAGCAGATTTACTTTCTTTCATATTATTTTGTATCTCACGATTGGTATCTCCCTTTGCATATTATATCAAAAGCTAACAATGGTATTAGTGCTATGTTACATCTTGTCTATTTAGGTCTATAGGAAAACAACCATCATTATTGAGCCTGAGTGTTTTGTCAATATAACATGTCATTGGACCAGTCATTGTCGAAAAATTTCAAAAGAATCTAGGTGGTATAATTAGGAAGAGTTGCAAGTGAGGACTAAAAGAAATATCAATTCTAGAAAATATTGATATTGCATTTGACTAGAGTCTTTCCATAGGAATACCAGGACTCAATATTCAATCCATTAGATTGACATATCATCTAGTGAATATCCAAGATATATGGAACTTTCTAACTATTACCAAAAGTTTCTTTTGTTGCAGATAATAAATTATCACAGGATTGGTACTCCTCCTACAATAGAAAGTTAGGAGATAGCAAATTTATTGCCTGAAGGTCAGTGTGCCATCATAGAGTAGATATTAGTTCCTTGTGCAAGATAAGAACACTACGAATGAAAAATTCTAGATAAGAGTCATGGTGAAATTAGGAGACTGGAGATATACATTGCTAAATTGAATAAATTCACACTTGAAGAACATAACATAGAATCCTTGATAAAAAAAATGTCATAGTAGCCTTTAATAACATGCCATATAAGCCTTGATACAAAAAGGACATAGAAGCCTTGAAGAACAGGCCATAGAAGCCTTGATACAAAAAGGTCATAGTAGCCTTGAAGAATAGTCCATAGAAGCCTTGATACAAAAATGCCATAGTAGCCTTGAAAAAAAGACCATAGAAGCCTTGAATTAGAAGATATAGAAGTATTGATACTAAAAAAGTAACAGAAGCCTTGATACTGAAAAGGCCACAAAATCCTTGATATTGAAATAGGCCATAGAAGCCTTGATACTGAAATAAAGGCCACATAAGGCTTTAAAATGTCATAAAAGCCTTGATACTAAAATAGGCCACAAAATCCTTGATCATGAAGAAGAATTCAAAAGAAATATCTGATTCAGAAGTAGATTAAGATTTTAGTATTAATTTTTTTGTTGCAGGGAAAGAAGATTCAGTGAGTTGGGAAACTTCCTACAATAAAGTTAGGAAGAGTATCTTTTTAAAAATCAATTTAGCACTTAAAGCAAAAGAGATCAAGAGAAGATACCATTTAAGGACTTCCAGAATTGGAAGAAGAAGAAGGACTAGGAGAGTCATGCTTGAATCTAGAAGTAATAGAATTAGATATCTAGGATAAAATCACACCGCAAACACTTCCAGGAGCAAAATGTTGAAGAGGTATCAAGGGAATGCCAGTAGAAGTAGCAAGATCAAAAACCTTGGGAAGTTCTCATCGAGCATCCAAAAAAAATAGAAAATCCTTATTGAATAAATAATCAAAGGAGAACTGACTAGAGAAATCCACTACCAAGGAGAAGCTCCTAATAGTGAAGGACTTGGGAAAAAATCTGACAATAAGCACAAGAGAAGGATAATTTGGCAAGGAATGTTGATTATGAGAAGAAGAATTTGGCAAGGAGTGCTAAATTTTAGAAGAAGGAATCCAATGAAAGACCTCAAGACATTCAAAATCTTGAGAAGAAGATCCTACTTGAAGTCAAAAATTCAATAAGAATACTTGAAGACATAAGAAGCTCATCAATCTAGGATATTTGAAGATTACCTCTCACAGCAAGAAGGCACCATGAACAAGGACGAACAACGAAGCTGAAGCTAGAGCTATGTGGAGATGCCTTCAAATGACTCAAGACTTAGAAGGCAATTTGATTGTAGAAGGAGACCCTATGCATGTTATAAATCTCCTCAATAATTATAAAACACCTTCTTGGAGGATTAAAACATTGTTGAAGAGGCTAGGATCCTTTTCCAGGGAAGATAGGACAGAAAAGCCCAACATATCTTTCGGGAAGCTAACAAAGTTGTTGATAAGTTGGCCAATTTGGGTGTCGATGGTGATGGACTTTTCAAATGGGAACACGGTGTCTCGAGCAAAGTAGAGGAGATTATTCAACAAGAATGCCAAGAATGAAAGTCAAATTTACTAACAGGGAAGGCACTGTAAGTTTGAAAGCTGAGTATTCCCATATTTTTTTTGAAATGGACTCACAATAAAAATGATCTGAGCTATCAGTCTTGGTGGATACTACTTGGAAATACCACAAAGACTAATGGGGACAGTCACATGTCAGATAACATGGCTCCTAGTCATCTTAGTAATTTGAGGTTGGTTGATAATCACAAGGCAGGAAAGAAATGACAATATAAGACTTCAAACCAGAGCCACGTGGACCACCAGATAGCCACTACCATAAATCTAGCTAGCAGGTTCACTTCTCCAAGGATGATTGGCCAAGACGAGATGTGGTCCCAAAGCATGTCATATACGAAAGAAAGCAATTACCAAAGAATTATTAAGAGTAACTGTCAATACAAATATTATGGGAGTTTTTTTTAGTACTCTGCTATGTGTGTCTACAGCTTTTTGTTTCTCCACTATTTCAAGGAAGGGATTTGTGTCTATTTATTTTTTTGTAATTATGATGCAGGTGTGTTTTCTCACAGTATACCCAAAATGTTGTATGGGAAGTTTATTTTTGATAGCAGGCTATGTGCCTTACCAAATGTAATGGCTTTGGTGGCATGTAGATTTTACATATATAGGATCCCTAGTAAGGACATGTTCATCAATAGCCCTAGGCTAATTTTTGTAAAAGGTTTTAGGTCAACCTGTAAAACCCGGTATTAATGCTATAGTATCTTATCTACCAAAAAATAAAAAATAAGGCACCACTTTAGATATAGAGACTTATTGAAATCTACAATAGAATAAGGATACCACAAGAGGATAACAAGACACAAAATATTAGGCTCGTGAAAGAAATTTCAAGACCATTATTTGGTGAAGGAGTTGTTCAATATAGACTATAAAAATCTGTAAGATCCTACTCAAAGTCGCAACTTGGTGATCTTAGACACCAATATCCACATCCTCTACATAAGTGAAAATAGGAGCTACAAAAGTTTTTAAAAATATATGCAACTATTGATAATAACTATCTCATTAATTAGATTCATTAGAGCACCTTATTTGGATTAAAGTTGCATGAAGAAAAAGTAGATTACAGTCTTCAAAAGTTCAAACAGGAAAAGGTTATTTTTAAGGTTCATTTACACATTAATTGGGATTTGATTAGATTTAATATTTATATCTATCAACTACTTATCATCTAATTTGGAAAAATAAAATAAAACTAACACCTACAATATTAGTTATAGTGAATATGCAAAATAACTCTTGAAGATTTATTTCAGGTTATTCTTGATTAGTTGCGGTAAAGTGCATTATCTTGAGAGTTGATTGGAGTGATAAGGTGAAATTTTTATTGTATTAAAAATAAATTCTATTAGCTTTATTTGCACTACTATACTACTCTCAAAATAAATTAGTTTTGTATTTTTTGAAGGGCACAAAATTTGATTTGTATCAAATGTCTAAAGACACTATTGAACCATAGAAATATGCAACTCATAGTGGCCAAAATAAGCCACCCAAAAAGGTTAGAATCCTCAAAAACTTAGAGAAGAACACTAACCAAAAATAGAAATAGAAGCTTCAAAGAATGAGACTTGGTGAGTCTGAAATCCAAAGCATTACAAGATTGGATGCAAGAAAAGAAAGTGCAAAAAATTGAATAAATTAAAAAGCTTCTATTTACTGTTATCTAAGCTTGGATTTGCTATCAAAGTGTGCAAGAAAAAAGGTAAAGGTGTCTACTCATAAAAGAAAAACTCAAAACCCTTGTATTGTAGGATAAAAATCTTCCATAAAACCAGAATTTTATATATGAAATAAGAGTGCAAAAGAAGGTGCATCAAATGAGGTTTATGTACAATTTATGGTACATTTTATTGCACTACCATAATATGGTTTTTATAGATCAAGAGAAGATTTTAATGTGCCCCAAAAAGGCACAATAACTACAGGTAAAATCATCCAAGAAAGGTTGAACATCAGCACTCTTCTTCCCAAGCAAAAGGAGCCACTCAAAGGGCTCATCTTGGATGGATGAACCTACAAAAATAAATCTCACAAAAGGCTATCATCATTCTAAATTTACGTAGGTAAAGAGAGTGCACATATACCAATGTAAAATATCCAAATCAACCAACATGGGATGAATATCATCTACACTACAAAGAGAAGGTCTCTACTTCTACCAATGTGATATGAACAACATAACAAGCGGCTATCTACACTACAAAGAAGCACAATAATTAGTATGTTGGAGGCATATAAGATAAAGAGAAAATGATCTACATTCAAAGTATTAAACTTGGTGAAGATCATCCACCAAAGGAAGCACCAAAATCGCTATTCAAAGCTCCATAGTGCCTCAGCAATCCACCTGCAAAAGATAAGTTTACTTCCTGCTCAAGAAACATAGCAAAGCAAAGGAATGGCATATGAAATGACTTAAGGAGTTATAATATTCTCCTTGGAAGGTGATACAGGGAAGGACTTCATGTAGAGAGCCTAAATGCCACTTGGAATCAATCTTCTAAGGTGCATACATTATAGGAATTTCATCTCTTAATGCTCATAAATATCATGCATATGTTACAGATGTGGTGACACTTTTTATCCTCCACAAGCCCCACACAAGTGAGCATACATTACAGAGTGACCAAGAGACATTGAAAAAGAAATTTGTATGTTAAGAAAATGAGTGCTCATACATAATTGATGTGACACGTGTCACAAAGATAAAGATTATTCCTCCATAAAATGTGCTCGAAGTCCAAGGTTCATGGCACAACAAAACATAGTCAAAGCCAACCAAACACAACATGGAAGGAAGGTAGAAGGAGCATTAAAGGCTCCTAGTCTTGAAGTTGAATCCTTCCTATTTTTGTAGTGTATACATTCCAACATTGAATATGAGAATCTCCATTGATTACAGTACCCAAGGGAACTTTAATACTTTTGTTATATTCATCCGAAGGAATCATAGAATAGTGAGGATATTAGCATAAAAAAGGTAAGCTTTAAATCCCAATTTATTATTTCTTTCAATTTTTGATATATAAGGGTTATAATATAAGGTTTAAATTTATATTTTTGAAAGTAAAATCTATAAGAGATAACTTACCAAATTAAAATAAATTTACAACTCAACCTAGGAGAAATAAGGAATTCTACATGGATTAAATTCTTTAATATTTTACAAATATTATTAATTTTCTAATTTTTCAAATTTGGGAGTGATAAGGGTTACAACATCAACCTAGGTCTTTGGAAATTAGAAATTTAAAACCTAAGAAATATTTGAAGAGGTTATTAAACATTTTTTGTTAAGGTTAGAAATTTATGATTTTCTTGTCTCAAAATTTCTCAAAAAGGGACAAGGAATCCAACATTAAAACCTCTTCAAAAATTAGAAAAGTGCTTAGTTCAATTAGGAGTTATAAGGTGTTAGAAAATTTTATTTTTGATCTTTACAAAACTATACAAAATCAACCATAAATTGAACTATATTTTACAAAAGCACTATATCATACTCCAAAATCATTAGGGAATCATAAGGCATTCTACAAAACTTGATCAAAGGTTGTCAATTTGGGAAGATATAAGCTTTCATAAAAACCTAAAATTAGGTATTCATACTCTTATTACTAAGGAGACATAAGGAAGCCTATAAATCTTGAATATTACTAAATTTTTCATCAAATAAAGCTTATATACTTCAATTAGGGTTCACATATCCTAATATAGGGAGCTATAAGGATGTCTACCTCTCAAAATACCAATAAGTGCTTCAGAAAGGAAAAACCCAATGCCATAAAACTAGGGATCATGAATCTACTCAATAAATTGGAAGGAAGATTAGATCTAGCTTCAAAAATAATCCATAGTGAAGCCTCAGAAGAGAATTTTGCCACTATGGAATGTTATCTTCAATCATGTCTCAATGAAGCAATTGATAATGGAAAGAGCATCATTTCACTTTCCTTAGACCTTATAAGCATATTATACATGGCATTGCTTACATATAAACACTACAAAGATGAAAATGTAAAAAAAAAAAGATTTATAGAACTACTCAAAAATAAGGTAAAACTTAATGAATCATATCTAGAAAAAAAATTCAATCCTCATCCAGTATCAACACTTCTTTTTCTACTAACTCAAAATTTTATTGTGATGTCTTAAGTGGTTTTTTATAAATCCCTATATATATTGAAGATAGGAAAGAAGTATCTTCCTTACAAGAACCAAGCAATAGCACAACCACCTATGAGAGCACGAAAATAAGAATCAAAGGCAAATCTAGAGATGAAGAAGAATACGAAGGCAATAAAGAAGGGATACACTATAAATTCAATTGAAAGAAGAATACTTAGTTTCAGATACAAATTACATTGCATGAAGACACATATTACCTACTAAAAATTAATACAAAATATGTAGAAGAAGATTACAAAGCTCATGAAGGAGATGAAGATCCATATTGAATATTAAAATTCTTCAATACCCAAATAATGTAATACAGGGGGTGTTAGAAATAGATTATATTCCATCATTTGGGTCATGTAAATGTATCTTCCAAGGTACATACTTAGAAAATTAGATTACTTTAGGGGAAAGTTATCTAGTTACTTCATGCAATGTAATAAATGCACAAGTGTCAATGTACAAGTTGTAAATGTGCAAGGTATTCCTTGTACATCTAGATAGAGTGTTGACCAAGTAACCTATTTTTCTTGTATAAGGAAGACCTCATTGTTAGATAGAGATAGAGATATTCAGAGACATAGTAGCTTAGAGCATATTCGTAGGTAGTAAAATTCTATGTGGATCACCATTAAGTGGTGATGGGTGCAATGTAGTCCAGTAGATTTATTAATGGAGTGTTCACTATATCCATAGCTACATTGTGTTCATTTATATCATTTCTATTTATTGCATGTCTCATTTATCTAGCATATTAAATTTCTTTCACATTATTTTGCATCTCTTGATTGTTATATCCCTTTGCATATTTTATCAAAAGCTAACACTTGGGAATGGGGTAATCATTGGATAGATAACAATGGGAAAAATAACTCTCTATAGGAAGAGGATTGCTACCATGAATATTTTCTTTGAGGGTTGTACCCATGAAGATAAAGATACACATGCCAATGTGTACAACTTCACCCTTATTATGAGGTAAACCCATAGTCCTTAGTGAATGTGGTAGCTTGGATAAATCTAGAAGAGGCTCTTGAAGAAATGGATTGATCTAATCTTGTTATGAAACATTGATTAGTGGTTCCTCACTTACGTTTAGATTTGTAATTTTCTTGGAAAAATGAGATGAATAAACTAATGGACATAAATTGAGACTAGATTGAGCTTGTTCAACCATTGAACAATATTGGAATGGATTATGGTTATCCAAAATGGTAACAAGTTGATCTTTGAATTTAAAATTCAAATATTGATGAAGAGTAGAAGGGACAACCCTCATCGCATGAATCCACATCAAAGGAGGAGATTAAAATATGTGGGGAAAGGTACCACATAGAACAAGGTATCTAAGATATTATGTCTGACCCTAAGGGGGAGAGATAATGTCATAGGTCTCTTGGGACTCATTTTTGAAAGCTTTGATGAAACATCAAATTTAATTAAATATTCTTCTTTTAATTCAAAATTTGGTAAGTGCACAGATTGAGGGAGGAACCATTATCTATAAAAATTCACTTGATAAATGATTCTCTAATGTATATAGTAATGTAGAGGGAAGGATACCCTTGTAAGTATGAGAAAGGAATATTGTCAGCTATAAATGTGATGTTATGTATCCCAAGGGAACCTACAACATCAACTATAGCACTAGGGGAAATGTCTTGAGGAACGGATTTTTGGCTTTGAATCTTCAAAAAGTCTTCCATATGAATAGGAGAAGTTTGCAAAATCTCTAAGAGGGAAATATTGGCTAGAGTACTAGCTCACTATTTTTGAATTTCCAAGGAGACTTTAGGTTGTTGCTTCAACACTAAAGGTGGATTTTCTACTCGTGTGCTCCTTTTTTTGGTATTCTTCAATAGTAAGGGTGGTTTTGAAGGTTGATTGCATGTAGAACTCATATCCTATTGAGATCATTGAGTCGGTTCAGCTTGAGATTGTTGCCTTGTAGTTGCTACTATCATACCAACTATATTATTATAGGGATATGACACATTATGATATGCCACATGATTAGCTACTTGTTGCCCATGATTAGGTAGGGGATATTAGAATATTCCCATGTATTGATTAGTTGTGGGTCCTTGTTAAGTTGGAGGTTGGTTTTCTTTTGGAGTATTAGGTTCAAAACCCTCTTTAACAAGGAAACATATGTCAATTAAGTCTTGAACCACATGTTTCAACCTCTTACATAAATTTTTCATGTTCCTCTGCACTCTATGATATTCATAATGTTGAACATGATTATACAAATTAGTCATGATATCAGGTTGCTTTATGGGAGGAAACTCAATCATATGAGCTTCCAAGAGTTGATTTAGGATTAAAAAAATAGGTTAAATTCCTTGGTGGGTGTTTTTGATTTTTTTAAGCACCATCTTTTGTAGGGTGTTATCAACACTATTAATAGGTCTAATATCCATTAATGCATCACCAACTACATTTTTATTCTTATATTGGACTTTCGTGGCCCTATAATCTTCTTTATTTGGTTTAATTTGACCTCTTTCAATAAGGGCTTGCTCTACCCTTCTTGCCAAATTTATTTCTTGGTCAAAAGAGATGATAGTTATTTTTTCTAATTTATATGATATTTTCTCTTGTAAATTTTTGATAAAGATCTCTAACATGTCTCTAGGAGGTAAGGTATATCTCAATATTCCAACTAAGCTTATGCAATGAGACAAGATTTTTTTAAAACTTTCATATTTACCTTGCTTCAACATATAAACATCTTTCATGGTCATATTTTTCTCAACATAAGGTATGAATTGTTGAAAAAAACTTTGTTATTTCTTCAAAATTATTCAAAGAATGATGATGTAATTGATAATACCGTTCCAATGCCATACCACCAAGGCTCTTAGGGAACACCTTTAGTAACATGTTGTTGCCCTAAACATCCTTAAATATTCAATTGGATCCTTTGTTTCATTATAAATAGGTAAAATCAACATTGAAAATGCTTAGGGTAAGGCCTAGAGGTGACAATAAGGTCTAAGGGTTGATTGCACATTTCCTTGTAGTTGTAGATGAAATTTGGAGGTTGAATCATATCCACTCTTGAGACCAATTATTTCACCACACTTGTAAAACTTTGCACATCAAGATTGTTGTTGTGTAATTTTCCTAAGTCTTCTAATGGAGGTTTGTAGGTATGATGTTAAAAGGGAATTTGACTAATGTTGGAGGTATTAACATTGTTATGGTATGGGTTATGATATGTGATATCTTTTTGGAAATAATAGCTAAAATTTGGTCGAACACAAGCATGAATATTGAGATGAGTAGAATGAGGAGGAAATTAAGCATAATCTTGAGATGCACAAGTAGTTTGAGTAATTTATGGAATTCTACCAATGTTGGTGGTTATGGTAGTGACATATGTTGTTTTATGAAAAGGATTAATATGGTGTGAAGATTAAAACAATGGATTAGTGTGAAGATTCCAATGATAAATGGTTGGAGGATGATATGTCCCAACCTCTTCAATTTGGGATTCCTCCTCCATAGCCTTAACCAAATCATCCTTAGGATGTTTCATGAAATTCTAGATATGATCATATGATTTGAAGGTGAGGTTTCCATTAGATGCCTCAAGAGGATCAAGATCATCACTAGTTTCCATATGTTCTTCCTCTTCTATATTGGGATTCCCTCTATCAATATAATTGTCTTCATGGGGAATTTTATAATATTCTAAAATCTTTCACTCTATTCTAAGGTTAGGAGCCATTAGGATAAATGTAAATGATAGAGGAGAAAAGGAGAATCTAAAAACTAGTGAAAACACATGATTTTTTAGATTTTTTTAATATTTTATAATTCTAAACAAATAGATTTAGTGGTCTTGTTTAAAGTTAAAAAAACAAAATGAAAAAAATGGAAGAGGCTTCCTAATTTGACCACTAAAGACATACTTTCACATTCGGTTCACCAAATATGTAGAGGGTAAAAATTACCCTACCATGTATGATTCTCAGTTGGATCCATTGGAAGTTGAGGTGACCATGGGGGTGTGTTATATTATCTATAGTCAATATATTGGGGATCGAAGGGTTCACCAGGAATAGTTTAAGGACTCACTCCAAGTCTAGGATGGAGATTTTTAGTATGTATATTTACGAAACACCTATGTTTGGCTTTTCTAAAATCTAAGCTATGGAAAAATGAAAATACAATGCAAGAAAAATAATAATGCAATAAGACAAGAAGCTAACCCTAGGATGATTCTTGATTTTCAATGAGAACTAAACTCTAACTTACAATAAAGTAAGCCTTTTTTTATTTTTAGCAAGGGTTTTATAGAATGCACAAACAAATTTAACCCTATAATTTAAACTATATGTTTTTCCCCTTTCAAATGCCTAGAAATGAAACCAAAATATTTTTTTATATTTATGATCTAAGTTTTGAACAAAAATGGATAGGAAGCAAATAACAAATATCCTAAGAAGTTTACTTTGGGTACTTACTTGATCCAACAGTTGACCTTATCTTTTAACTTGCATCTAGATATATCCAACAACTTTGAATCCTGAAAAATAGCTTCACAAAACCCTAGAAAAAAGTATCAGTATTTAGTGGCCTTATTAGACTGCTATGTGACTAAGCTTGAAGGTGCAGTAGTCAAGACTCCTTGGTCCTTTTAGCCAACTGTTCAAAAATAAAATTTATTATTGATATTTTTGGGAAAAACAAGACGATCCAATGAAATGAAATAGTACAAAAAATATAATGTGAACAATGATATTATGACCTAAGCAAAGCATGAAAATACAAATTAAAGGTTTGGGAGTAAAAATTTACCCCTAAACCTAATGAATCCAAAATCGTACCCTGTAATGAGTGACTACAATTTTGGTTTTACCAAAATTATGACCTATATGGATGGGGAATGATTTTGCAGTAGAAGTCCAAAAATGATTTATTAATGTTAAAAAAAAAATGAAATGCACATCTAATGATCTAGGAATATTAAAATGCAATAATAAACTTGGTGGCAGCAAAAGAACAATCAAAAGGATGAATATCTGAACAAAATGGTAGACTTCCCTCAAGGTTCCAACATTTGTCTGCCAAGAACAACCAATTTAAGTAGAGTAGCATAAGAACACCAGAGGACACTTTATCTTGTTTTGAATAACTTGTTAGAAGACTTGATTGCCAAAGAAAATTGCTATAAAAACTATTAGCCAAAAATCACTTAGGGGAAAAAGATGATCCAAACCCTCTATTTATAAGAGGTTTGGAAATCAAAATGGTGGGAAAATGAAAATTCAAACCTAATGGAGGGTTGACCTCCAAGGGGTTGGCCCAAAAATTTAGGTACTTTTATATAAAATCCTAACTTCCCAAAATTGCACCCTGTACTAGGTGACTACGATATCAATCAATCTTGAAAACAAGGAATAGGTAGGGGGAATAGATACCCAAAATTATATTTTTACAATTTTTAGGGTTTCTATGAGGCTCTAGGAAAAATGACTCACTTGTGTGCATTAATTTTCCATGTCTACAATAAAAAATTTAGGTGATTATATGAAGGACACCTATGATATTTATCGAAATTGCATGAATACAATACAAAGCATGGGCAGCTATAGGGATAACTTGTAGTACCTATAAGCTATTGATAATATCATGGATTTGAGGCTATCAAATATGGGTACTCGGCCCAAGTTAAAAAATATATCCATGTTGTGCAATGGATAGTCTATACTATGGAATTATCAAAAATATAGGTAAGAGACTCAAATAAGAAACTAGTTATTAGTTTTAATAGTTAAGCCTTGTGCACCATTTATAGAATCTCTATTGAGAATATAAACATCTATGATAAATCGTATGACTAATAATTTGCAAAAAAAATGATATCATTGGTGAAATTTTAAAGAGCTAGAGAGTGAACAAGAATAAGACCCTCTATTTAAGAACTAAAAGGTATGTCTTTTCAAATTTTAGACTAAAAATGAGATATGCTATAGCCAATATTTGTAGGCTTATGAATAAACTAGACACAACCCATTTTTTTGTATATAATGTTCTAGCAGTAATTTCTATTGTCCTTGAGGTAGTTGAAAGTTATTGAGCTTCTTTCATTTTCGATAACCTAGTTAGGAAAATTAAAGAATTTAGAAATACTAGATGCCTAAAGAGTCCTAGGTTTTATATTGTAACCATTTTAATTGATATTATATATGCAATTACATTACTTAGGATTACAAAAGCTTTCTTTTTTAATTGTCTAGAGAGGCACTTGTACATATATTTTATAGAAATATTTGGAAAGAGGATGTGAAAAAAATTATTGCATTCATTCTACTATTTTTACTTGTTTTTAATATTAATAAAATAATTCTTCTTGCCCTTGATTCAATAAGGAATCTAAGGAGTATTTATAGCAATATGCTAGTCTATTTATTCAATCCCATCATACATACATTAGACTCTCAAGATTCAAAGGGAAGTAACATTTGTTATCTAAGTGTGATCCTAATAAAATGTTTCTCAAAGAGGTATCTTATTAGATGACAAGAAACCTCAATGGTTGTATTAAATAACTTCACTATCCCACATCCATGTGTTTTCCACACTTTATTTTTTCTATCAAATATTTCACCACAGGGAATTTGGAGCATTATACATAGTTGGTCTCACAATTTGATAAACTTTAGTTACATAATGTATATATTAGATTTTTGATCATTAAGAAAATTTAAAATTTAATTCAAGGTCTATTAATAAAACTTGATCTTTTGGATGTACCCCAAAGGAATTTGACGATGACCTTACAAGAAATATTCTTTATTAGGAAAAAGTAACTCAATGAAAGAGAAAAAAATATGCATAAAGCCATGACTTGGATAGTCCAGGTCAAGAATTTGAATCAAGTGCTTCTTTATATTTTTAAATTAGAAATAGTATGAATAGTTGTAGTGGAAGATACTCCTATGTAAACAAGGAAAAAGGCCCTGAAAGAGGAGTATGATGTTTTTAAAAAGTTTTTAGCTGGTACTAAAGGGAACCTTGTAGAAAGAGGTGTCTACCAAATATTGAGGCTTTCATTACATGGATATCATACAATAGAAGAAATTTATTTAATTAGCCAAGGATATTCAAAGGGAAAGAGACCATACTTAGAGAAAATAATTAAATCAAAATAAGCTCTAATAGAATTCTCTTGGTAGAGGAAATCTCTCTTAAATATGCCCAAATAGATATTTGGAAATTATATGCTAGAGTAGAGACTAAAACAAGAGAGAGTACAATAGCTACAATGGAAGTTGACATAGAGCAAAGGAAGACCACAATATATGTAATCGGTAATATGGTGGATCAAGAACCTATAAAATATTATTGAGCATGTTGGAATGATATAGAAAAATAAGATAGACAACATGGTGGATTTATTGGTTTGTCCACTAAGAGAAATACCTTGGACCCCAAAATTGATGATATTTTAATTAATTATTATTCTAATGAAAAATCCAAATCACTAAAGGGAAAGTATTCTAATAATAGAAAGAGATATAAGGATGATATTGTGATTGATAGAGTACATGATATGACCATCATCATAGAAGATTAAATTTAGGGAGAATATGCATGTCAGACGCATATCAAAGTGTCTAAATTGGAGTGGGAAAAATTTAGAGACTTTAATAATAGGATCATTGACCATTTCTAGCACATTCAAGACTTATAATCAAACAAAAGTTTTGATAGGGCTCCTGCTAGAATACTTGAGGAAACAATTCATAATTAGAGAATATTATGGTTGTAGAGGGGAAAAAATCCTCTATTATGATTCTCGACTGGATCCACTATGATCCAAGGTGATAACCAAGGTGTGTTATATTCTATACACTCAGGGGATTAGATATCAAATGGTTCACTAGGAATAGTTTTAGGAATCTCTCCAAGTTTGGGGTGGAGATGTTTGATGTATATATTCAAGAAATCACCAATGTTTGGTCTTTCTACAATATAAGCTAATAAATGAAAGGATAATGTAAGAAAAACAATAAATTTAAGCAATCAAGGACTAACCCTAGAATGATTATCGATTTTCAATGATCACTAAAATCTAACTTAAAAAATAGATCATTTTCTTTTTAGAAAGGGTTTTAAGGATAATGCACAAACATAATTAACTCTAGAATGCAAACTATATGTCTTTTCTCTTTCAAATGCCTAGAATATGATCAAAATATTTTCCCTTTTATTTAAGATCTAGATTTTGAAAAGAAATGGGCAGAAAGAAAACAAAAAATAGCCTAAGAGATTAATTTAGCACATTTATCTAATCCAACGGTTGACCTCATATTTTACTTGTGTTCATAATATCCAAGAAACTTCAAAACCTATAAAATAGTTTCACAAAACCCTAGAAAATTTTATCAGTGTTTGGGCACCTACTTATGTTATTATAATATTGAAAGTGGAGGTACAACAATCAATCCTCCTTGGTCCTTTTAACTGATTGTTCAAAAGCAAAAGTGATTTTTGATATTTTTGGAAACAAACAAGACAATATGCAATGAAATAAAATATTTTAAAAAATAGAATATAGATAACAGTATTATGGCATAAATGGAACATGCAAGTGAAATGAGGGTTTGGAGGCAAAACCTTACCCCAAACCTAGCAAAATTAAAATAATGCACTATAAGGGGTGATTGCAATTTGGGTTCTATCAAAATCATTCCCTATAAGGTATGACTATGATTTTGGGATAGAAGTACAAAAATGATAACTGGATGCAAATTTTAATACAAAATGCAAAATGGATGGCTTTAGAAATAACATAATGGAAGAATAAACCTAGTGGCAGGTGAAAGGATAGATAAAAGGATGAAGTCCTCCATAAAATAGAATATTCCTCCTCAAGGCTCCAACACTTTTTAACCAAGAGTAGCAAATAAGTAATAGAATAATAGCATAACACCATAAGAAACTTGATATTGTTAGAAGACTTGCTTGCCAAAACAAAGAGCACTTGAAATTGGACTTATCAAAAATTTCTTAGGAAAAGCTCTAGAGAAAAATAAATCTTACTTGGAAAAGTGAATTCAAACCCTCTATTGATAAGAGGTTTAGAGGGAAAAAGAATGGGAAAACCTAAGGGAGTGCTGACAACCTACGGGTGACCCAAATAATAGGGTTTTCTAAGAGAAAATCCTAACTTGTTGAAATCACATCCCATAAGGATCAACCACAATTTTAGCAAAACTAGGAAAAAATGAAAGAGGGGGGAATATAGGCCTAAAATTGTGCTTAGAAAATTTTTAGGGTCCTCCCAAAGGTTCTAGGAAGATTGACTCACTTTGGTGGGTCAATTTTCCATGTCTACATTTTGCTCCCTCTTTAATGCATTTATGGCCTAATAAGTGCATCAAATAAAGATGTATACTCATATGGGTGAGAGATGACAACCACAAAAATGAGTGGCTATTTTATAAGAAAGGGATGGTTCAAAATTGGTTCCATTAAAAACACTTAAACATTTTAAATGTAAAACGAGGCATTAGGGACAATAATGCCTCTCATACTAGGGTGTCCTCTTAAGCTTCAAAAGGAATGTCAAATTCCCAAGGAAACTTGAAATGACTAACTATAATGAAAACAAAGTAGACAAAAAAAAAGAGGGCTAAAGAGGAGAGAGAAGAAGCAAAAAAGGTGGATAAAAGGCAAAAGGGGTGAAAATCCTAATTCATTTTCATCGCACTAAGGAGAGAAGAAGAGATTTGGAGAAAAATATAAATGGTGTTACCCAAATATTGTTAAACCATTGTGAGAGGTAAGGCTAGCATTGCAGTGGATAAAACATGGGTAAGGACTAAAATCCTTCCTCTATATTAGGTTAGATTAGGAATTTAGGATTTTTTGGCCATTTTTTTTTTCTTTTGGAAGAAATTACCACACACAACCCCAACACAATTTCGAGGGTTGATCACAATTTTGGCTAGATAATCATGGTTACCTAAATTGTGCCTAAAAAATGTATGTCATGATTTCATGAAATTGCACAAAAAAATGTAGGGTACAATTTCATGAAATTGTACCCTACAAGTATGGGGTACAATTTTGAAAGATGAGGAAAAAAAACAAAATTACACCCTAGGAGGACGAGGTGTGTTTTATACAAAGAGAAAATAAAGATAAAAAGAGGCAAAAAAAGAAGAGAGAGAAATAAAAGGGGCCAACGCAAGCATACTTTGGTGTTCGGATGTTGCTTTTTGTTGTTGTGTGTGAAATTTTATTTTTTATATTGTTATTATTATATATTTTTTTAATTATTATCTTTGTATGCAAAACTAATTAAAATTTTATTATGTTTTTGGTTGCAGCATGATGTACTCAAGAGTCGAGAGTGGTAATTGAGTTCCTTGGAGGGAAAACTGGAGGGCCTCACACAGGTAGAGAGGAACACTCTAGATGTAGTGAGGCTACATCACCTGACAAAGATACCCTAGGTTGAGGTGAATAGAGCACTTCTAGTAGTGCTAGTAGAGAGGCGGTATACAAAGTTGTTGATCTTTTAGCTACCCATAGGAGAGATGACCATAAAATTGGAGGACATGTGGCACATCTTGCACATATCCATCAAGATAAGGGTAGTTTATAGAACCCAAGGGTATAAGGTAATATTGTAAAGACTATTAGGGGGTTGGGTCCACTAGGTTTGAAATACTGGTATCTTAGCCAATGAATTGGTGGGATGCTATGGTGACGATGTTGTAACAACAATGCTCTATGGGGTGGTGGTGGGATTCTTGGTATGCCATACTAGTAGGTGATACCTACCATAGGTATTGGTAGGAGTAGTGGTAGACATGCAGGACCAATGGGTGCAATTCGCATGGGGTCCATATGTGTTGGCTTGTTTGTATAAAATATTGTCCAATATCATGTACACATGATATATAGGATTAGTCTACATGATCTTTATCTAGGTGTGGTGCTAGGGGCACATAGTAGTCAAGATACCCTATGCATTACTAGGGTCATTACCCAACCTAAAGTGGACAACAACATATAGATGGTCTAGTAGCTTTGAGTGAGTCCAAAGGACATATGTTGCAATATTGCCACCAGGGATTTAGGTTTTAAATGATCCACAAGAGCAAAGGATTATTTGTTGTTCATGGAATCTAAACCTAGGATGAATAGAGGATGTGGTGCATCTGGCTCTATGAGAAGGTTCAAGTGGGTCTCGATGCATAGGGGAGAGCTAGAGATCTTCAAGTTTAACTGGATCTAGCAATATTTTGGTATCTTCTAGGAGATACCAAATATAGGTGACTATTGGTATAGGCAGGTACAAAGGGACCCATAAGGAGTTGGAGGGGACCCTGATGTGGGAAGATGGGTAAATAAGGACCTAGATGACCCACTATATGTGGATCCAAGAGTGGATGATGTTAGGGTAGATCTTGGGTACTAAGGATGGTACATGGATGTTGTACCCCTAAGGATATCCCCACTAATGCTAGTATATAGATGCTAGGTTAAGAGCTAATGTTTAGAAGTAGTTCTTTGAGAGGCCATTCAATTCACCATGGATTAGGAGTAGAGAGGCACAATCCCATTGAGACCGACCTGGGCATAGGTTTAGATGGAGATAGTGATGGCCATGAGGGGGACACTCACCATATCTAGCTTAGGAAGAGGGGCACTATAGGAGCTACACTAAAAATGACTAGGGTTGGGATAAGAAGAGTAGCTAGAGAGTCATTGACATCAATTATAGTTGATACGAGTAGGACCATGGATCAAGAGGACCCAATGAGGGAGATGGAGGTGTTGCAGGTCTAAAGAGTGGCCATGTAGAGGGAGATGGACCTACTATGATAGGATACATCCATTAGGATCGAGGGGCTATTAATTTCCTTGAGCATGATACTTATAGAGTAGGATGTGACATAGGCTAAGGTATACTACCTCAAGGGTGAGGTAACCTGGTCAGATTAGGGATGGCTATTGTTATGAGTAGTCAATACAATAAGGTAATTTTCCTTATACAAGAGACCTATAGAGGTTAAAAGAGAGGTAGGAGGTGTTTTTGAGGGAGATCTTATACCAGATGATATACTTTTAGGAAGTGTTAGTGGATCAAAGAATGCCTCCACCAGCCTCCCTTTAGTCATAGAGTTGACCATGATCTAGATCACAGACTACCACATGATCCATGAAAAATACCCCCACCAAGACCACCTCTAGTGGGTGGAGTTGGTATTGGTGGGGGTATGGTCTTGGACCATGTGGCAATCCATGAACATACACTGATCAATACCACCTTCATCAAGCAGAGTAGAGAAGGGTTACCAAAACTAGTATAGGATCGGGGTGACATGCCAATTTTGAGTGTGGCATGCATCCCTAGGGAGGGTCGAGTGTGTCGATTTTAGACTTATGGTACATTGATTGAATATACCTATGTACTCTTTCTTTCTCAAGTAATATAATGCTACTTTGATTAAAATGTGCATGCTTATGTTTTTATGTGTTTTTATATTTTTACTATGCATAAGTAAATGAAACTTAATGCATGAATGAACTAAAAAAATGTAGTGTATGAGGAGATGAAAATAAACTAAATGGGTAAAAAAATCATGCAAAAATTGAAGAGTGAAGGAAACAAAATATGGAAGGAAAATTATAAATAAGGAAGGAGGAAAACACACCTCTAGCCAAAACCATGCCTCATAAATATGAATCATGATTTTGACATAGAGCAATATTATGCCTCGTAAATATTGAGTGTGATTGCAAAAAAGATAAAAAAATTAATAAAATAAGGAAAATAAGAAAGGAAGAATGAGAAAAAATATATAATATGGAGAAGGTCAATAAATCAAGAAGGTGCTCAAAATACTATGTTTGGATCATTGTAAAACGTAAAATATCAATGTGATCAAATTATCATAGACCAAGTGAAAACAAAAGAAAAAGAGTGAGATATTGTAAGGATGTATGCTTACAAATGATCGATATGGAGGCTACCCCTTTATTATGGCCATGAAGATATCCTATAAGGGTGTTGTGCTCATAAATATGGTCAAATGTGAAGCGATACCTACCATGGGTGTGGTGCTCGCTAGTGGCCAAAAATGAAGAGGTACCCGCTAGGATGTATGCTTGCAAATGGCTGAGATGGAGGTTTCCCCTTGCATGTGGCCATGAATATTATCCTATATGGGGTGAAGAAATGTGATTGATTTGCCAAAAAGAGTACTACATGATAGGGGTGTGGTGTGTGGAAAATATGTATGAGCAAAGTAAAGCATTGTGAGTGTGTGCATGTGTTAGAAGAAAAAATATACAAGAAAGAGGGAAGCAATAAGAAAACGGTAGTGTGTGTGTGCATACTTAGTGGAATTTAAAGAGCAAAGAGATGTGCACATTGAAATTTAAAGAGCAAATATATGTGCATAAGATATTCAGTGGCTATATGAGTATCATAAATGATATTCATGTGGTATCTATCCTATCCCATGAGGACCCCTTAATAGGTGAAAGAGTAAGAAGGAGAGGATGTTAACAAATAAAAGACAAAAGCAAAAGTAGAAATAAGAAGGAATTTACATCATTTGTCTTGGGGAGGATAATAAATGATTAAGACTTTCAAGGACAAAGGACATACAAAATAATAACTATATCTCTTGACTTAGAGAGAAATTTGATGATCATTTTAGACTTTCAAGGTCAAATAATATAAGAGAAGAAAAGAGAAGAAGGATAGATGGAGAAAATGCAAAGATGAAAATACACAAAGATGATCTATAGGTTTGGGATTTTGTAGGCATCATATCCCTAGTATGAGTGTAATATATGTTATCTAATACCTAACTAATTTTCATCATTGCCATCCTCATGAAGTCTCCAAAAATTTATATGATCAAGAAGTCATGCAAATATCATCAAAAAACAATGCAATGATATGACAAGTAAAATGCAAATTAGAACAAAATATTAGGTAAACCATGTAAGATATGATAGGCAGCCATGTAGTATGAACAAGCAAACCAAATACAATATGCAATCTAAGCTAAATAAAAATTCAAAATCATGCATAGTATTTATGTTTTGATTTTATTTTTATTTTTATTTTTAATTATATTTATTGGTTCTTTAAATTCTTAAAGTCGACACAAATTTTGATTGTGTCGTTTATCTTAACAAAAATTATGGTAGTGCAATAAATTGATCCATAAAAGAAAGGGCTATTATGGAGGATACCTTAATGACTCATATCACAAAAAGGATTATCCACAACATATTATTTAGGAGTTGTTGCATTGAAGTCATTGTAAATTCTAACTATGTCATTCTTCTTTATGAAAAGGGGACAGACTCTCAACTTTGCAAGGTATTTATGAGATAGAGGAACATCATCACCTTGAGAACCATAGGACCCAACATGCATAACACAAGGGACTAACCTATTAAAAAATAAGCTATTTTAGAGGATATCCTTATGATCTCTATCACAAAGGGTATACCCTTTAGAATACTCCTATGGGGTTGAAGCTAACTGATTCACCAAAGTTACCACATTTCAAAATAGAATGTTAGAGGGATAAGGTAGTCCCTCATCCTCATCACTCCACTCCAAGAATTAATGATCCAAATATTCAACACAAGTAATGAGGTGATCATCATCATAAAATAATAAAGGTTGGTTTTTATTAAATATGTATCCTACACCACATCTCCTAGGATAAAACTCAACTTCCAAAGGTTCTTGAATATATTTTTGTCATGGACCTAAGCCTTTTCCTATATATACCATGCTAGATAGGATTTGCTAGGAAAATGGGTAATTATTGGACAGGTAACAATGGCTAAAATAATGCTCTATAGGAATAGGGTTGCTACCATAGATCTTTTCTTTTATGGAGACTCCTACAAAGATAAAGGTACACTTGCCAATGTGTATTACTTCACCCTTCTTTAGGATAAACCCATAGTCCTTAGTTAAGGGGGTAGCTTGGTAAGATATAGAAGAGGCTCTTGAAGAAATGGGTTGACTTGATCCTATGATGAGACATTGATTAATGGTTCCTCACTCACCTTTATATTTTTTATTTGTCTAGTGATATGAGATGAAGAAACTTATGGGAATATATTGAGATCAGATCGAGCTTGCTCAACCATTGAATAATATTGAAATGGATGAGGGTCATCCATAATGGTGACACGTTGATCTTTGAATTTAAACTTGAAACATTGATGAAAACTAGAAGGGATAACCCTCATCGCATGAATCCAAGGGTGTCTAAGAAGAAGATTAAAATATGCAGGGTAAGACACCACATAGAATAAGGTATATAAGATATTATATCAAAAATTAAGGATGAGATATATAATATTGTAGACCTCTTGGTACTCATTGTTGAAATATTACATGATGACATCATATCTAGTTAAATATTCCTCTTTTAATCCAATGTTTTAGAGAAATTGAAAAGTGCATATATTGAGGGAAGAGCCATTGTCTATCAAATTACACTTGATAAATGTATCCCCAATAAATTTAATAATATAGAGGGAAGAATCCCCTTGTAAGTTTGAGGAATGAATATCATTGTCTAAAAATGTGATATGATGTATCCCAAAAGAGCTTACAACATCAACTATAGCACTAGGATAAATGTCTTGAGAAACATATTTTTGAATTAGAAGCTTTAACAAGGCTTCCCTATGAATAGGAGAAGTTTGCAAAAGTTCCAAGAGGGAGATCTTAGTTGGGGTACTAGCTAACTATTATTGAATTTCAAAGGAGACTTTAGGTTATGCTTTCAACACTAAAGGTAGGATTTTTACTCTTATGCTCCTTTTTTGGGTACTCTTCAAAACTAAGGGTGGTTTCAAAGGTTGATTGGTTGTAGACAATATCTCCTACTAATATTTTTGATTTGGTTGAGCCTGAGCTTGTTACCTTGTGGTGATAGTTATCATACCAACCATATTGTTGTGGGGATGTGGCACATTATGATATGTCACTTGATTAGCTTTTCAAAATTCATGCTTAGGTAGGGGATCTTAGAAGATCCACATGTCTTGATTAGTTATGGGTGCTTTTTTATTTGTCAATTATATCTTGAACCACATGTTTCAACCTCTTACATGAATTTTTCATGTGCTCCTCCACTCTATGATACTCACAATGGTAACCAAGATTATAATAATCAATCATGGTATCAAGTTTCCTAATAGGAGGTAAATTAATCATATTAGATTCCAAAATATACTTTAGGACCACATTCACAGGTGTGTTGAGTCTTGTGAAATTCCTCAATGGGGGTTTTTGAGGTTGGCTAAGCACCATATTTTTAGGGTGTTAACAACATTATTAATAGGCCTACTATTCGTTACCCCATAACAAACTACATGTTTCTTCTTATACTAATTTTTTGTGGTCCTATCTTCTTCTTTCTTTGTATTAATTTGACCTCTTTCAATGAGGGCTTCCTCTACCCTTATTTCAAGATCTATAGCTTGGTCAAAATAAGTAATGATTGTTGTCTCCAATTCATAAGATATTTGCTCTTGTAATTTTTTAATAAATATCTCAAGCATGTATCGAGGAGGTATAGTGTATCTCAACCATCCAAATAAACTTCTCCACAAAGAAAATAATTATAAAAAACTATCTTTACTTGGTTTCAACTTATAAACATATTTCATAGTCATATTTTTCTCAACATAAGCTCCAAATTTTGGAACAAAAAATTTCACTATATCTTAAAAATTCCTCAAAGAATGATCAGGAAACTGATAATACCATTCCAATGCCATACCACCAAGGATATTAGGTAATGCATGTAGCAACAGCATGCCATCATATATAATATCATGGCATATTATTTTAAAAATCCTTAAATTTTCAATTAGGACCTCTATTACTTTATAAATAGGTAAAAATAGCATTGTAAAATGCTTAGGGTAGGGCCTAGGAGTGACAATAGGGTCTAAGGGTTGATTGCACATTTCCCTATAGTTGTAGGTAAAACTTGGAGGTTAAATTATATCCACTCTTGAGACCAATTGTTTCACCATACTTCTCAAACTTTGCATATCATTTTTTTTGTGTAATTCCCCTAGGTTACCTAGGGGAAGGGTATAGGTAGGCTATTAAAAGGGAATTTGGTGAATGTTGGAGTTATTGACACTGCTATGATATGGGTTATGATATGTAGTATTTGTATGTGGAGGATAACTAACATTTGATGGAATATAATCATGATTGTTGAGATGAGTAGAATGAGGATAAAATTGAACATAATATTGATATGCACTACCAATTAGAAGAACTTGTGGAATTTCCCCAACATTGGTAGTCATTGTAGTAGCATGTTATGGTTTATGAAAAGGATTAATATTATGTGAAGATTCAAACAAGAGGTTGTTATGGAAATTTCTAGGAGAGATGGTTGGAGGAGGAGGCATATCACCTCATTTGATTCAGGCCTCCTCTTCCACAGCCTTGACCAGATCGTCTCTATGATGGTTCATAAAACCCCATATATGTTCAAAATATGTGAAATTGAATCCTCCATTGCACTCCTCAAGAGGATCAAAGTTGGTACAAATTTCTTCATGTTCTTCCTCTTCTACATATATATTGTGATTATTCCTATCAATCTAATCATCTTCTTGAAAATTTTGATCATATTCTAAAAGCTTTTGCTTACTCCTAGTTTTGGGAGCCATTAGGAAGAAGAGAAAGGATAGAGGATAACACTAACAAAAGAAACACAAGAATATTTCTAAGGTGTTTTAATATTTTCTAACTCCAAACAAATAAACTTAGTGGTCTTGCTTAAATGTTTCTAAAGGAAAATAATTTCTATTTTTGGCCACTAAGAAATGTGATCACATTGGGTTCACCAAATATGTAGAGGGGGAAAACTGCCTTGTCGCATATGATTCTTGATAGGATCTATTAGGAGCTAAGGTGACCATGGGGGTGTGTTATATTCTCTAAAATCAAGGGCTTAGGGATCGAAGGGTTCACAAGGAATGGTTTTAGGACTCGCTCCAAGTCTAGGATGGAATTGTTTGATGTATATATTAAAGCAATCACCTATGTTGGGCCTTTCTATAATCTAAGATATGAAATGAAATGACAATGCAAGATAAATGATCAATGCAATAAATCAAGGACTAACCCTAGAATGATTATTGATTTTCAATGATCACTAAACCCTAACTTGTAAATAAATCATTTTATTTTTAGAAATGGTCTTAAAGAGAATGCACAAACAAAATTAACCCTAGAATACAAACTATATACCTTTTATCTTTCACATGCCTAAAATATGATCAAAATATTTTTCCTTTTATTTAAGATCTAGATTTTGAATAGAAATGGGTAGAAATAAAACAATAAACAACCTAAGATATTAACTTATAACACTTATATTATCTAATGCTTGACCTTAACATTTACTTGTGTCCAAAATATCCAAGAAACTTCCAAACCTATAGAAAATTTGATCATCATTTGGGGGCCTACTTAGGCCACTATAATACTAAGCTTGGAGGAAAAAAAATAAAGCCCCCTTGTTCCTTTTAGCTGACAATTCAAAAGTAAAAGTGATTGTTGATTTTTTTGGAAACAAACAAGATAAGATGCAATGAAATAAAATAGTGTGAAAAATAGAATGCATATAATAGTGTTATGGGTTAAATGGGACATGCAAGTGAAATGAGGATTTGGGAGCAAAACCTTGCTCCCAAACCTAGTGAAATCAAAATCATACCCCATAAGAGGTTATTGTGATTTTATGTTCTTTAAAAATTATGCCTTATAAAGGGTGACTACAATTTTGGTATAAAAGTGTAAAATTGATAATTGTATGCAAATTTTAATACAAAATACAAAATGGATGAATTTAGAAATAACACAATGGAAGAATAAACTTTTTTTTAGGTGGAAGAATAGACAAAAGGATGAATTCATCCACAAAAATGGTAGATACCTCCTCAAGGCTCCCACACTTTTCCACAAAGAGCATCAAATCAAGAATAGAGCAATAGAAAAACACCAAAAGATACCTGATCTTGTTAGAAGACTTGCTTTCCAAAAAAGAGAGAACTTGAAATCAAACTTAAAATTTTCTTAGGAAAATTTCTAGAGAAAAATTCTTAGTTGAAAAAATAGGATCCAAACCCTCTATTTATAAGATGTTTGGAGGGAAAAAGAGTAGGAAAACCTAAGGAAAGACCGACATCCTGAGGGTGGCCTAAAAAAAAAGGGTTTTCTAAGAGAAAACCCTAACTTGATGAAATCATGCCTCGTAAGGATCAACCATGATTTCAAAAAACTAGGGGAAAAAAGGAAGTGGGGGGGAGAGAGGCCTAAACTTATGTTTATACAAGTTTGAGGGTCTTCCCAAGGGTTTTAGGAATATTGAATCACTTTGATGGGGTAAATTTTCCATGTCTAAAATGGTAGATAAAGGAACACAATACCTCTCCATAGTGCAATTCCTTAATTCTCAATTCAATTCCTTAAAAGAACAAGTATACCATGAAAACACCACCAAATTCCACAAGGGCATCATTATAAGTTCAACCACCATAGCTATAAGAGCAAATTCTACCTTGAGTATTAACTATTTTCTAAAATTATGGGTTTGCAAGGATACTAATATAAAGGTTAATTAGGAATTAGAAAATGTTGATGCACTACAAGATTCCATATTATGCACTCAAAGTGGCCTCTTAAAGATCAAACAATGAAGTTGGGTTTCTTTAAAATTAAATGAATTATGAGTTGAAAATATCTAGTCCATTGATGCCATGCTAATTTATTAGAATACTAGGATCTTAAAAGTAAGAACTTTCATGTCCATAGTTTCCCACAATTATTTAATCCTTGTAGTTATAAGTCTTATGAAAAACAAGTTTTTGGAATTGATTGCAGGGCTTGGAGAGAACTAGGATTGTAAACCTCAATTATAATTTCCCAAACATGGCCTATAAGTTGGAAAATTTTATAAGAACCTAATGATAAGAATTTATGATATTATAGAGTACTAAAATGTAGAAGTTTTTATTTGTATGTAAATGTTGAAGTTGAATGATAATCCAATATTGAAGTGTGGTGCTTGCAAAAAATATTATTATGAGGTTAAATTTTGAATTTCAAATAATAAATATTTGTATTGTGTTGAACTTATGAGGCCTAAATTTTTAGAATGTTATGAAATTGTTTACAATACTAATTGATAGAGGTATAACTAAAAATTTGATGTATTATTCATTTTCCTTTCTTTATATTTTAAATTATAAAGTCCTAAATATGGCATTATGTGTTAAAATGATTTTCAAATCTATTTGATTTATTATTATTTTCAATGAAATGAATTGATGAAAATATATGGAAGTATTGATTAGATGTGACAAAATTTAAATATTTAGATAACTCTTTGATAATATAAAGATAAAAACTTAGGATCTTGATATATTCTAAGAAATCCATTTTCATGATTGCATACTACAATTGATATGGAAAGTGATATTTTATGATGAGAAATTAAGAAAAGAAAAAAGAAATTATTTAAAGTGTAATCTCTTTATATATGTCTCAATTAAGTAATGCTATATTTTAGATAACTAAATATTGAGTGTGTATGTCTTGGTTAAATTAGTTGGAACCTCTATGTATTGAATTATTCTCAAATTCTTATCTAAGAAAAGGATAAATCATACTTCATTTTATTATATAATAAAATGACCAAGGGAACCTTTGAAACAAAATTGATGATCTCATGGTGTGTCACTTTATAAAAATAATATTTTAATAAATTTTAAAAGACACATATTAAAGTTAAATCTAAGCTTGTTAACTAATACAACCTGTTATTTAGAAAAAAACACTAAAAAACAAATTTTAGATGGTGGAAATATCTATCCTCCTAATTGTGGGATAGAGGTAGAATAACTTTGATAGTACTTAGGTAGTAAAATTATGAGTTAGGTAAAAAATATGTGTTCATGCATTCTATGGACCATGTCCCCTAGAATATGATCTTGACATGTAGCTTTTTTGGGGCATACTTTATGCCTTAAAATGCACAAATCTCATTTTTTGATCCTATCCACATTTTCAATGGAATATAGATGTCATTTGATCCCTTTAAAATACATTGTAAATATTATAATGAGAACTAGAACTTTGAGGTAGAAATCATTTCCAAAGATCAAATACATAGAAAATGCATTGGAGGCCCTAAAAAATG
Organism: Wollemia nobilis; assembly: GCA_028583015.1. Taxonomy (NCBI): domain Eukaryota; kingdom Viridiplantae; phylum Streptophyta; class Pinopsida; order Araucariales; family Araucariaceae; genus Wollemia; species Wollemia nobilis. The sequence continues at coordinate 12,886,518 of JAQPPZ010000020.1, forward strand.
CAAAATATAATATTCAATAAAAATAGTAATATTTCTTTTTTAGATAATCATAGCCAAAATGGATCCCTAATAATGTTGACATATCAACAAAAGACTAAAAAATAAAGGACAAATCATATGTATGTAAGTTTATTTTAATATGCATTTTGTAACTCATGAAAGGTGAATCACCATGTTTCCATATGAGTGACCTTCCAATTTATGGAAGGTTGGCCTTCCAAATTCAATATGATGGATTTCCAATACGTCAAATATTATATTAAAATATGTGGCCCCTTATTGTAAAAGGCATGAGTAATGTATGTAATATTATAGACAAACATCTCTTCTTATATATTGCTTATATTATGATCAATATATTGAACAATACGACTATTATATTATTTTGGTTTATATTTTTGTGTTTTGATTTGTTATACTCTATTAGTTTTTAATTTCGCTCTTTCTTGATATTCAATATGATGGATTTTCAATATGTCAAATAATATATAAAGAGAGATGTCCCCTTATTGTAAAAGGCATGAGTAATGGATGTAATATTATAGACCCACATATCTTCTCATATATTGCTTACATTATGATTAATATTTTGAACAATAAGACTATTATATTATTTTGGCTTACATTTTTATGTTTTTATTTGTTATACTCTTAGTTTTTAATTACACTCTTTCTTGATATTTCTTAACTCAAAATCCTATGTTTTCGTTCAAAACATGACTAAATTTATCATTTTACCAAGGCATTATGTCTATAACAATCCCCTAGAGACTAAGTTTGGACATAAGTATGAGGGGTACTATTGTTGCCTGCACAACTCACCCCAATTGGGGACCACTTGAAATTTTAAGTTTAAGGTTTTGAATTTTCTTGTCCCCATGTGTTACATTTTCTTGCATTGAATAAGGTTTTTTAAACTTTCTTATATTGAATATTTTAAAAAGGTATTAGATTTCAATTGCTCTTCAAAGGTTGGAAAATTCTTTTTTTTTGAAGTTTTTTTTAAGGTTTTCTAAATTTTGTCATTTTTGATAGCTACAAACCTAAAATGGCCATTAATTTTGCTAGAAAGCTTTGCTTGATGTTATTCAAATCCTGAAGGAAACATCTTGAAATTATATTTATGATGATATCAATATTGCATACACAACATTAATACTTTAGGAAATTTGGTGAAAATACCATTCAATACCATCAATTCCCCATAACAGTCCACAAACTTTAAAGTACTATATTTTACGATACACAATGAATTTCATTTATTTAAAATTTTCTAGATACCCATTTGGTTGAATTAGAAATGTGGAAAGTCTCATATCATTCTCAACACTTTTAAATTTTACCATTTTTTATGGTATGGAATTATTCTGAGCTCTTGATCATGCATTGATATCATGGATTCAATAAGATGTGGTTCATTCTCCATTAAATCGGGTTTGAAACTATATTTATAATGAATAAAAGCATGCCTAGGTTGATTACCTTCCTTATCCCTAGCTCAACTATCCATTTTAAATGGGTTACGGCACCAAAATTCATTTAAATTCATATTCTTTCGCATCGTTCATTTTTTAAACCAATGGGATGTTGTAGCTCGAGTTTCCCACTCCACTCCGCACTGTTGATTTATCTGATGCAATACAAGCCATATAATTTTTTTTTCAAGAGGAAATTCTATCTTTAATACTTCAACATATTGATTAATAAAAGTAATTAGGCCCATACCTTAGCATTAAACCTAGTTGTTTTGGATGCTAGATATGAAATCAATGTTTCATGAAAAAAGGATAATTTTGTATTACGTAACCTAAATATTGTACTTTGAATATTAATAATGTGAAATTAGATTGGAAATACTTAACATTAGATTTCAATTCTTCATGGAATTAAATCAAAAGGGGTCTATGTAGTCTTTAACCCTAGGGGCATTAACATTATATATTATTGAAAATTGAAGCAAAATAACCTATGATTTGAACTTAATAATTCAATATGGGATTAATAGAAAAAATGAGGGAGAGACCCTTGTCTACAAATATCAAACTTTATACCAATATTTTAATATAGTATTAAAGCTTAAAAGCACCAAATTAATAAAATTAAATGACCAATAAGATGCCATCGCTCATATTCACCTGCTCCAATGGGAAGTCGTAGCCCATATTCACTTGCTTCATTTCACTTTGTTTGATTTCCTCAATAAAATATGAGCCACACATTTTATATAAAGAAAACTTAAGTAAATATTTTAATTACATCTAATATTTCAGACATGAATTTTGACTTTTAGACCTAAGTATTAATTTCTTTTTAAATCAATGGGAAATATTTATACCATGAGAGCCTAACCCTTAGGTGGACATTTAAGTGGATTTGATTAATTGAAATAACCCTAATATTGGGCATTTTAATTTAACCTTAGGAAATGATCTAATTAATTCGAATAAATTTTGACATTAGACCTTAGGCACTTTAATTAATTAAAATAATATCATGATAGAGTTAACATTGGATTTAATAAATAAAATCATAGTGAGAGGGGATAAAATTTTGTGCTATGTTAATTTTTTTGTCCAATCAAATGCGAGCACTATGCGTGTCGCAAATAATTCCTATTTTATATTCTTGGCCAATAAAATTCAAGTGCTTAAGTTCATCCACTCCAACCAACTCTTCGATCTTTTTTCTTTGACTCAATTTGGACCGTCCATTTTTAGCCAATGAAATTCTAGCACTCAAGCATAACCACCTCACTCTGCACCATTGATTTTTTTTTCAATATAATTGCCATCCATTTTTGTTCAATAGCAAGCAAACACTCAAAAATTTCTTCTGCAATCTCTACCATCCATCTTGCCCCTCATATCTGCCACAATCTAAGCTCTTCATTTTTTGGGAAGAAACATTATGTTTAATATTTTTGGACCTTGAGTCTTATGGTGAAGATGTTGATGTTGGGGCAGAGAGAAAACTAGGGCATCAGTTGGGTAGCCGAAGAGATATCTGGTTACTGTGGATTTGAAGACAAGATTGCTGCCCTAGGAGGGTCTAATGGGGACACCTTCAGATCCTCTTCTAGAGAGACATAGTTCTTTTGCAGATTTTTTAAAGGATAAATATCCATCAAAGACTGAAGAAGCATAAAAAATTGCATTAAAAATGCTCTTTATGGTTGCTAGAAATAGATCAACATCTCAATGAGTTAATGGATGCTTGCCACAATCAGAATCAAGGCCAAATATTGTCATTGAGCAAAGGATGGTTGAAGAAATAGTTTTATATAGAGCCAATCATGATTTGATCTATAAATTCATGGGTATTCGCCCTACCCTGATTTTTTTTGCATTCTTGGGTCCAGCAAAACTGGGAGCCTCTTGGTGAGTATTCTTTATGGTTTATTAGTAATAGATATTTTATTGTTAGTTTTTCTTCACTTTTTGATAGAAATAGGGCTTTCGAATCAAAAAAGAGGAATCATGGTCCAGCAGGATTATTTGTTCAACCCTGGAGAGTGGTATTTGATCCTCGAATTGAACCCACTGTTGTCCCGGTTTGGATCCATTTGTATGCACTTCCAATGGAGTTTTGGAGTGAGCAGGTATTAGAAATTATTGGTAATTCCCTTGGAAGATATTTGGGTGTTTCCAAAGACACAATAGAAGGAAACACAGTTGTTTATGCAATATTATGTGTGGAAATGGATCTTAGCCAACCTCTATCGATAGAGGTGGAACTTGAACTTGCAGGACTATCTTGGATTCAACAACTGGATTATGAGGCATTGCCCTTCAGATGTAGAGTTTGCCACAAATATGGGAATTTGGCCCAATATTGCCCAAATAATATGAACATAAAAATGGAGGCTCCTCTAGAAATGTCAAATCTTCCTAAGGAGGGTAATTCAACAATCAACAAAGAACCAACCAATATTTCTTAGGGTAAATAAGCACAGGGAGATGGTTTTGAATAGCCCAAAAGAAGGAGAAGGCAAAAGAAAAAATATGGTAAAGAGCAAACCCAACTCAAGCCCTCCAATAGGTATGAGATATTTAAGACACTAATGGACCAAGAAGAACAATTCATGGGAGGAGTGGATGGGAATAATGAAAATAATAACATCAATGTTCAAGCTCCTCTTTCATCTCCCCCCATCATAGAGCAGGTAATTGAGTACAGTGAGTTACTGCAGTCAAAGAGTGCAGGGGCATTGATAGTGCATAATCAAGAGCAGCCAATAATTAAGGATGAAAGCATGGGCATAACAGAAAAGAATAGAGAATGGCCAACTTTAGGGATAACTCAGGTGGAAAAGAGATCAAAAAATAACAACTCTCAAGGAGTGGGTACAAAATCAAATAAGAAATTGATAGCAGTTCAAGGAGACAAACTGATCACTGGAGGATCGATGAGGCCAATAGATTTTTACTGCTCTCAAGGTAACCAATGATTATACAATCATGGAATGTTAGGGTTTTAAACAGTAGAACCCATCAATATGTTGTTTAAATAATCTTAGAAAAATGTAAAACAAATTTTTTGCTTATCTAGGAGACAAAAATGTCATTAGATCTTATGTGTAAAATAGTTAACAGAATTTGGAGGGGTGTTGGTCATATGGAAGTGGCTGCCCAAGGTGCCTCAGGGGGGATAGTTACTCTTTGGAACTCTCTTGAATGGACTGCAATAGAACATATAGCTTGGAGGGGTGTTCTCACATCACATTTTAGAAATAACATCACAGTTGAACATGTTTTAATCACAAATTTTTATGGGGCTCAAAACCTAGATGGTCAGATGCATCAATGGAAAGCTATGCATAACATGAGAGTCTCAAGGGAAGATTTAGAATGGATTATTTTTGGGGATTTTAATGCTAAATTATCCTCTAGAGATCAGGAATGGGGAACCCCAATTTTGGACCCAAGGGATCGACTTATGATTGCCCAAGTCCAAGCATTACACTTGGTGGATATTAAATGCCCTGGAACCAACTATACTTGGACTTAAGAGGAGGGAGCCACATAGCAGGAAGGTGAAGTTAGACCATTTTTTGGTTTCAAATGAGGCATTTGGAAAATGGAATATAAAATTTCAAATTTTGGAGGTTCCAGTTTCATATCACTTTCCCATTTTGTTGGTTGGATGGATCAAAACAGTGCAGCATCACAAACCATTTAAATTTGAAAAATTTTGTTTACAAAAAGATGAACTTCAAAAAAAAATTCCATAGTGGTGGGAAGAAGGTCACCCAACATATGGGACAACAATGTTTAGATTCCACAAACAACTTCATTATGTCAAAGATCAACTGAAACAATGGACGCGAGCTAACAAGACAGACTTCCAGGTCCAAAGAGCTCCATTGGTGGCCAGATGGGATGAGGTTCAAAAACAATTTAGGGAAGGAACAATTACAGAGCAACTCAAAGAAGAGGATGATGCATTGCGTAAAGCGGTTGAGGACATTGACAATGAAGAGGAGACCTACTGGAAACAGAGATCAAGAACCACTTGGTTATTAGAAGGTGATAAAAATACCTTTTTTTTCCATCGGACTACTTGTGCTAGGAGACAAATGAACAACATGGAAGCTCTTCATGATGAGAACGGACACTCCTTTGATACAATTCCAGGTATGCATTTCCATTCAATGGATTATTTTTCTAAACTATTTAAGGAAAGTATGGTACAAGATGAAGAGGCTCAAAAAGAAGTTATTGTTGTCATACCCTCTGTTATCTCTGAAGAAGAAAATTAGACCCTACTTAAACCCATTGATAGAGAGGAACTGAATAATGTAGTCTTTGGAATGAGCACCGAAAAAACTCTAGGTCTAGATGGCTTTCCAATTGAGTTTTTTCAGGCCTTTTGGGATAACTTGGAGGAGGATGTAATGGTTGTTATAGAGGAGTCCAAAGGTAGTAAAAAAATTCTTAAAGCATTAAATCATACTTTCATTACCTTAATTCCAAAAGAGGAGGAGCGGCTAAAACCTCTTCTACATAAAATTATCTTCTCAGAGCAAGGGGGTTTTGTAGAAGGTAGGCAGATATTGGATGGTGTGGTTCTAACTCAGGAGGCAATCCATTCAATGCAAACATCTGGTAATAGAGGAATGTTCATAAAATTAGATATTTCAAAGGCTTATGATAGGGTGGAGTGGAGCTTCTTGTCAAAGATGATGGCAGCCTTTGGTTTCTCTCAGTATTGGATAGAATGGGTCATGAGTTGTTTTTCTACTCTGACATACTCAGTGTTAATCAAGGGTCTTCCCTCGCAACCTTTTGGAGCTACTCGAGGCCTTCGTCAAGGAGATCCTTGCTCTCCCTATATTTTTCTCATATTGGTTGAAGGATTGGGTAGACTCATCTTGAGGAGAAGACAACAAGGTTTGCTAATAGGTATCAAGGTGGGTGAGGAAGTTTTGATTCACCTACAGTTTGTGGATGACACAGGATTGGTGGGAGTGGCTAGCTTCAGGGAAGCAAGAATGATTAGAGATACACTTAATATCTACCATAGGGCTACAAAAAAAGTCATCAATGATAAAAAATCCAAAGTGGTCTTTTTCAAACTTCATCAAAGGCTTCTGGACAGAATTTTAGAGATCTTGGGATTCACAAGGACTTATCTCCCAGTGGTATACTTGGGGGTCCCTTTGCATTTTAAAAAACTAAAAATAGATATCTGGAGGAATATTTTGGATTGTATCAAGGACATAATTAATCATTGGTCTCACAAATGGTTAAGCTATGGGGGTAGATTAAATTTTTTATAGTTAGTCATTTAGGCCATGCCAATTTATAAATTTTCTATCCTTGCTACCCCACATACCATATGGAAAGAGTTGGACAAGATGGCTAGAAAAAATTTATGGGAAGGAGTAAAAGGAGAGAGGAAATGGGCCTTAGTAGGTTGGGATAAAGTAAGCCAGCCCAAGGTAAAAGGAGGTTTGGTACTGAGAAGATCAAAGTTAAATAATAAAGCTTTGGCTGGAAAGCTTTACTGGAGGTGGATTTCCCAACCAACTTCTTTATTCAGTATAATCTTAACTAGTAAATATTTGGGAAATGTAAACCCAAATGAGGTGGGTCGTTTCCCTTTGGATGGTAATGGATCCTTAGTGTGGTAGGCTCTCAAGTTAGGATCTCAAGTAGTAAAATATAGATTATTTTGGAAAGTGGGAAGAGGGGAGAAGGCACGATTTTGGAAAGATTCATGGGATCAACACCTACTTATCATTGTTGAATTTCCTAAGTTGCAACCAATAAAAACAACCATAGAAACCAAGGTATGGGTCCAAATTGAAAGTTATTTCAACACTAGTCAGGTGGGGGATTATAAGTTTAAGTAGTTTAAGAAGTTGGATGAGTGGCCAATTTCAATCCCTCCGGATTTGACACCCATCATGACTAAAATATTGGCAAAAATATTTCTCATAGGTAGAGATGAGGAGGATGAATTAGCTTGGGGCTATGGTATCCTTGGTTTCTACACGATGAAGGATGGATATGATAAGATCCTTCCAAAGCCTCCCCCTCATACATATCAGGTTGAGGATTGGAGAAATATTTGGCAGTCCAAGGGTTGGTCGAAAGTAAACTTTTTTTCCTGGTAGTTCATGCATAATGGAATTATTACTTTTGATAATATTAGATGTAGGGGAATCATTGGTCCATATCAATGTGTTTTATGCTACAAGAGTGAGGAAACAGTTGATCACTTGATGTTTGAGTGCCCATTCACACGCCATATTTGGGAGAGATGGTTTTTATATTATAAAATTCAAGTTAATGGTGATTTGAATCGGATTAATATTTGGGAAATATGGAAGAGGGGTATATTTAAATCTAAAGCTCTTTGTATTGGTTGGGAGCTTGGATTAAAATTTATTTGGTGGTAAGTGTGGTTGGAGAGAAATGCTAGAATTTTTAGAGAAACTTGTTCTTCTTTAGATGGAGTTTGGCAGGTCATTTGGAGCAAAGTAACAAAAACTATGGCAGTCTATGCTAAAGAGGAAACTCAGGTTGTTATTGGGGCAATGGAAAAGGAAGTTGAAGTGCAAGAGGGACAGGACAGATCTAGTTGGAAATCACCCCTAGAAGGTTGGATTAAAATTAATACTGATGAAGCTGCAAAAGACAATCCGGGTAGAGCTGGAATTGGAGTGGTTTGCCAAAATCATGTTGGAACGGTGCTCTATTGGGAACTGCAAGGCTTGGGAAGAGCCACAAACAATGAAGCAAAAGCCTTAGCTATCAAATCTGCTTCTATTTGGGCAGTAAAACAAGGTCACAAGAGGATAATCCTAGAATTAGATTCTCAAATAATGGTTGGAGCTCTAGATTGCATGAGGAACTTTGCTTTGAAAATATGGAGGTTGAGGATTCTTGTCACTCAAATTAAGGAATTATGGAGGGAATTAGATGATGTGATTCTAGTTTATGTGAGTAGAGATCTAAATAAAGTGGCAGACTTCCCGGCTAAGATGGGTACTGAGGAGGTAGGGGTTCAGTGGCACAGTGACATGGCTATTGAGGATCAGATGATTAGGCAGGTTGGTGATCAAATCCAATGCTTAGCTAATTTGGATAACCATTCCAGAAATATTATTTAGGAGATTTATGTTTCAATGTAGATCTTCTTTTATAGTTGTAAACAAGTGAACAGTCATTGTAGAAATATGGTTTAAGAGATTTGGCTCCAATGCAAATCTTCTTTTACTGTTGTAAACATGTGTTCTCTCTAACTAAGGCTGGGAAAAGTCTCATCCCAACTTGTAAATGATCTTTGTTTTAATACAAGTTTTTTCAAATTATTTTTCAAAAAAAAAAATTTTGGACCTAAAATATAAGACCTTGGGTACTTCAGTTAAATGAAATAATATTATGAATATATAATTCATTAGACCTAATATTCCATATATGGAAATTAAAGCAAAAGAGTGAAAATTAAAATTGCACCTACGAAGGTTATAAATTTCAATTAATATTTTTGACCAATGGAATTGTGAGCACTCGAGTTGTTGTACCTTATTCTTGGCTATCCATTTTCATAGGCCTTATTATTAGTCCTTTATTTTTCCAACCAATTGAGTGTGAGCACTTGAGTTTGTGTGCCACAATTTAAACTATTTAATTTGTGTGCCACAATCTTGATCATTTATTTCTTTGCCAATAACATTTTAGCATTCAAGTTCATGCACATTATTCTCAATTTCCCATCTAATGCGTAGAGATCTAAATCATCCATTTCTATGACCAATAGCATTTTATTTTTTTTGGAATAACACCTTAACTAATGATATAATTAATTAAAATAAATTATTGATAGTAAACTTTGGGAACATTAATTAATTAGAGTAATATCATGAGGGCATTATTGCTAGATTTAGATGTTTCTATCACTAAAAAAAATCAAAGCAGGATGTGGGTGAAATATTTCACTATGAAAACCTAATCGTAACTTTGGGATCTTAATAAATAAGGAAAAATATTAGTATTGAATTTACTACTTCACAATTAAAATTAAAATGAAATTTTAATTATAGATTTAATACTTCAACCCTAAAATTAAAAGTGAAAACATTTAGCATGGATTAAACAAAAAGACTTTGGACCTTAGGGAATGATATTAGCATTGAATTTAATACTTTGTCAATGAAATTAAAATGGAACTTTAGTGTTAAATTTAATACCTTGGATGCAAAATTAAAGGGAATTAAACCTTATAAAATCAATTCATGGAATTTGAACTAAGATATGATTTTCTTCTATGTTGCAAGTAATTGAACCATAAAGCATGGACCAAAAGGAAACAAAATGAAGTAAAGGGAGAATTCAATGAACTTGGACCTGATATTAATCTTGACCAGTTGGTGCATGACAACTTAACATAAAAATCTTCACAAAGATGCTTCCAATAAGTTGAATAATCCATGGCTAAAATTGAATATCTAAATAAAGAAAATCCCCAAGTGGACACCTCATCCTCTTTGTTGAAGATAACTCAGATAGAAAACTCATTTATCATTGTAAACCAATGAAATAAAATTGTAAACCATTAATAAATTTAAAATTTTAAGGCTATAAATAGCCCCTAAGATCATATTTCAAAGGGTCGGATTCCACTATAGCAATAGATTTTAGCACTTTCTTTTCCATTTGGTAGTTGGTGGATGTTCACACCCCTAGCATTATACTTGGAAATTCGTAATTGTAATCACTGTAGCAAGCAATCCTAAGAATGTACTCCCTTTGAATATCTTTATGTAATGCAAAGTATTGTGATTCTTGGTGTAATCTATGCATGATGATGGTGGTTGCATTTGAGTTAATTTTAGTATTTTGTACCCTTTCCCTTTGAATATGACACCATCTTAGTTTAGATTATGTGAAAGTTGCTAGGACTAAGACTTGTTGATATTTAGAATTGATATTGTATGTTGTAAACTAGTTGTATGTATCACTCAATAATAAATGATGCTAGAAGGATGGCTTTAATGTTCTATTACATTGTTATTGTAGGTTTGGAACTACCTAAACTTTTTTATTCACTATTACTATAGGTCTAAACAACTTAATAGCCCAACACTTATGTTTTAATTGTTACAAATGACTTTAAATTTGAGTTAAAATTCTTGATTTCTTGAACTTGAATTGCTTAATTCTCATTGTTATACTTTATCATACATCATTTTTCTTGGCCATTAAAACTAGAACCTAGGGTTAGTATCACTAGGTCTAAGACCTCTAAAGGTGATATTGAATTTCATAGCCTTCCCCCTCCTAAAATATCCAAAAAAATATAGGGTCATTCAAGCACTCTTCCTCCCATTAATACCTCATCCCAACCCATCACACCATATATTGATCCAATTATCACTCCATTAAGTACACCAATGGTAGCATTTGCACCTTGGTTAGGTGTTAGTAGTCCATTGAATATACTTGGACCAACCCATGAAATTCCTACAAATACTAAAATATATTTACCTAGGTATAGACATGACAAGGCTAGAATAGTTGAAGAGCATATACAGGTTTATAAGGATTATTTAATTTGGTTGTAGGTTGAACATGGAGATTTGGCTTGGAGGATGTTTCCTCTTACCCTAGATGAACTAGTGCATGACTGGTACATTAGCCTGCCTACAAATTCTATTACTTATTGGGCTTATCTTGAGATAACTTTCATTAGTTAGTTTAGGTTGTCTATAGATCCTACTCTCATATATCATTAGTTTCTTCAGTTATAAAAGAGGATAGTGAACCTCTAAGGCTATTCAACACTATATTTTATCAGCTTTATAACCAGTTGAATCCACCTTATACTCTAAATTCATAAGTCATTATTTAAATGTACTATAGAGCTCTAGATCAATTTACTTCTATGTTTGTATGGAGAGCACCTCATGTTAGTACTCTATTCATGGAATATAGTGAAGTCTTAATAGTAGAACAATAATTAATGTATCAATGTTTTGGAATAGGCCAATTACCCTCTTTGAAGCCAAGTGCATTTAATCAAGTGCCTATGATTAACCAAAAAATTTTACAACTACCAATTTTGAATACTTTACCATACACCAAATTAATCAACCATTCAATACCATCCCTACTCATAATTATCCTACCATTCCTTCATATCTAGATAATAAATTTACCACCTATATAAATACTAATAATAATCCCCAAACAACACCAACATTTTTTAATTCTACCCCAAATCCAATACCAACATTTCCAAATCAAAATTCTCTAGATTTATTGAATTCCACTCCATTTGCAAACAATACAATAAATCAGACTATTGTAACATAGATTAATAATGTTAATTCTCGTATAGATAACCTACGGAGATTAGTCCAAAAGCTCAAAAATGATATGATTCAGTTGCAGAAGCAAGTACCTCAAAATTTACATCTTAATAACCCTACAAGCAACATTTAAAATATGAATTTCCATTTTTAAATATTAAATCAATGGAACACATAGTTAAACAATGGAGGAGTACCTAACCCTTTTGCTAATTAGAATTAGTTCAACATAGTAGCCAATATTGCATATTTAGCATTGAACAATTGTGGTGAAGTGCATTCCACTACACAAAATAATAAATATGATTACCCTGAATCTAAGACAACCTTAGATATAGTCTAGAAAGAAATGGAAAATATAGAAATAATGCATAATGAAGATAATACAAATCTTACTAGCAATCAATCAAATGGCAACCTAGGAGCTTCTATAAATTTGGTTGACCTTGCTAAAACTAACTATCCAAAAATTAAAATTGCTTTAGATATTGACCAAAAAGAGATAGAAAATTTGGAGTTCCTCTAATGAGGATTGTAGGAATCAATTTGATCAAAATGCAGGGACAACCTTAGTTTCAAAAATATATGAACCTTCATAAGTGGATGAAGATGAATCTAAAAATAACATAGAAGAAGAGGTGGAATCTCACCAACTATTTCAGAAGGATAATGATTATATTATTTAGAATAAAGAAGAGGAATCATTGATTTCTTTCACACCTCCTAGAGAAACTTCCATCCCACTTGAGGTGCAAGATACTAAAAGCTCTATCCCATCTAAAGATCCTACAATTCTTATACAGTCAAAAATAGATAAGAATATAGAACCAAATAATCTTGGATATGATTTTATTGAAGACCTTAATAAATCCAAGGAAAATAGTTCATTGATTGAGATAGTTTAGTTGACTAATCACAAGGATTTGTTGCTTGAGAAAGAAGAAACTACAAAGGCTACTCATGCTCTAGTGGTTGTAAACATAGAAAAGGTAGAATCCCCACCTTTCCTTTTGACTACTAGAATTTTTGGTAAAATTTTACATAACTACCTCATGGATTCAAGTTTTTATGGTAATGAAATACCATATGTTGTTAACAAGGAATTAAAGTTGAATCCTATTCACCCAAATAATACGATTGTTGCATTGGAAAATACATAGGTAGATGTGATTAAGATGCTAAGTCAAATTCATAAGCAATTTATTACCGAACTTAGGATACAAAATTATAGTGATCCTCATGTAGTAGATATCCTATATACCTATAATATGGCGCTCAACTATGATTGGTCTACAATAATAAATAGTTATATGGCAATCAAGTTTCTAGAAATAGGGTCAATATTGAAGGCACTCATTACTAATTAAAAGAATTGCAATGATAATCCAAAAATAGAAGTTTACACTATGGTAGTAGAAACTATAATTGAAGATAGCTATTCAGTAATAGACACCTCACAGAGTAGACAACAAGTAATTGAAGACCAGTTATGGACTTTTAAGTCTAATGGAACAAAATCTAAGTATGGAAATGGTGATAAAATTAAAATGAGCTGGTGGGATGAGAGATGTAAAATAAGATCTTTCAAATGTCTATATCTGGTATTACTATGCGATAAGGCATGTGAAATCCAATATGATTTTCATTACATGCATCTCCCAAATTACAATAACCATGCTTGGGATCATGGAAAATTTAATCACAGTAAAACAACCTTTTATTTAAGTTTTTTTTGTTTTGTTTAGTTTTATTTTTGTCTAGATAAGGTTTTGATTTTTTTCATAGTTTTGTTTTATATTGTTTAGCATTTTAGTTGTATCATGCTTAGTGTTTAAACATTTTATGTTTTTTTAGCGTAATTGATTTTTGTTTGCTTTTACTTGTTTTGTTTGATTAGTTAGACCTTCTTTGTTGTGAGTGTTCTATTATTTTATTTTCATTTTCTCCTCCTAATTTTAGTAGTTAATGTATATGCAATTAAATTTTGGTTTCTCTAAATGGAAATATCCTTAATCAATTAAATATTGAGGACTTGTTTGAAATTAGGTGAAACTGAAATTTAGTGAATCATATTATTTAGTAGCCATCCTTGGATTATGGACTAAAACAGAGGACACTAAAATAGTGTAACATCTTGTTAAATATTCACATCTATCAACCATATTTAAATGATTTTTGGATCATAAAGAATGAAATTATCTTGTTTTTATGATTAGGCAAATATATATACACTCCATTTTCGGCCTTATAGATATTCAACCCAAAAAGCACATATAATATTTGCAATTTATCAAAATACTTCTTAATAAATAAATAAAATAATAATAATTCAAATTAACTCAAGTTCTTGGGTGACCTAGATAACCTCTACTAGGGTTATAGATGCCTTATCGATAGTAGAGCAATGTCCAAAAGAGATCAAGGTCATCTCCATCAGAGCTATGGATGCTTGACTAGTTGTGGAGCAATTCAAAGGCAAATATTTATGAGTGAGATCCTTAATAGGCTAATTTTAAACAAAATGATAGAATTTTGATATATTCAAAAATAATTAATTAATACACAAACCACACACTAAGCTAAGACAAATGGAACATCTATTTTCAGTTAAAATTGTTTAACCCCATATTCCTTGAATTTTGCTAAGTGGTTTGCATTTTCCTAGTTTTATTTTCTTGATTTAAAGATGGGTTCTTTATACAAAATGCTTAGGAGATTTTTCCAACAAAGTCACCATTTGTTGTTGCCATTTCACAACTCACTCCAATTGGGGCCCTACTTGAAACTTTATGTTTTACACCAAGGTTTTAAATTTTCTTGCCCCCATGTGTTACATTTTATTGTATTGAATAAGGTTTTTCAAACTTACTTACATTGAATATTTTAGAGTGGATTGGATTCCAATTGCTCTTTAGAGGTTGGAAAATTCTAAATTTTTAAAGCTATTTTAGGGTTTTCTAAATTTTACCAATTTTGATAGAGGCAAACCTAAAATGACCATAAATTTTGTTAGAAATATTTGTTTGATGTGATTCAAATCCTAATGGAAATATATTGAAATTATATTTATGATGGTATCAATATTTCATACACAACATTAATACTTCAGGAAATTAGTGAAAATACCATTCAGCATCATCAATTCCTCATAGAATTATGCAAACTTCAAAGTGTTATATATTCCAATACATAATGATTTTTTAGTTATTTCAATTATTTTGGATACCCATTTGGTAAAACTAGAAATGTGTAAAGTCTCGTAATATTCTTGGCACTTTGAAATTTAATCTTTTTTTTACACTGGAATTATTTTGAGCTCCTAATCATGCATTGATATAATGACTTCAATAATATGTGGTTCATTCTCCATTAAATCAGGTTTAAAAATATATTTCTAATTAATATAAGCATGCCTAGGTTGATTACATTCCTTATCACTAGCTTAACTATCCATTTTAAATGGATTATGGCACCAAAATTCATTTAAATTCACAATCTTCTGCATCATCCATTTTTTTAACCAATGGGATGTTGTCACTTGAATTTCCCCACTCCACTCCACCCTATCAATTTATCTAACACAATTTGATCCATACATTCTTGTTTATCAAGAGGAAACCCTAGCTTTAATACTTCAACATCTTGATTAATTAAAGTAATTAGGCCCAAACCTTAGCATTAAACTTAATGTTTTGGACGTTGGCTATGAAATCAATATTTCATGAAAAGAGGAAAATTTTGTGTTATGTAACCTAAACCTTATACTTTGAATATTAGTGATGTGAAATTAAAATGGAAATCCTTAACATTTAATTTCAATTCTTCATGGAATTAAAGCAAAAGGGGTATGTAGTCTTTAACCTTTAGAGCATTAATGTTAGACCTTATTGAAAATTAAAGCAAAATAACCTAAGATTTGAACTTAATAATTCAACATGGAATTAATAGCAAAAATGGGGGAGAAACCTTTGTCTACAAATATTGAACCTTAGACCAAGAGTTTAATAAAGAATTAAAGCTTAGAAGCATCAAATTAATAAAATTAAATGGCCAATAAGATGCCATCACTTATAATCACCTAGACCAATGGGAAGTTGTCACTCATATTCATTCATATTATTTTGCTCCATATGATTTCTCTAACACAATCTGAGCCACACATTTTATATAAAGAAAACTTAGGTAAATATTTTAATTACATCTAATATTTTGGGTGTGAATTTAAAGACTTTTAGACCTAAGTATTAATTATTTTTGAAAGAGGGGGAAATATTTGTACCACAAGAGCCTAACCCTTAGGTGGACATTTAAGTGGATTCAATTAATTGAAATAACCCTAATATTGGGTATTTTAATTGAACCTTAGGCAACGATCTAATTAATTCAAATAAATTTTGACATTTGACCTTAGGCACTTTAATTAATTAAAATAATATCATGAGAGCGTTAATGTTAGATTTAATGAATAAAATCATAGCGAGAAGGGATATAATTTGTGCTAGGTTAATTTTATTATCCAATTGAATTTGAGTGCTATGTGTGCCACAAATCTTCCTATTCACCCATTCTCGGCCAACAAAATTCAAGCGCTTGAGTTCATCCACTCCAACCACTCAATTTGATCTCTTTTCTCCGACTCAAAATTGATTACCTTTTTTCAGATAATGATATTCAAGCACTAAATAATATTTGTCTTACTTGCACCATTTATTTTTTGCCAAAATATTAGACATCCATTTTCGTCTAATAGCAAGTAGACGCTCAAAATTTTTTGTTGCAATCCCTATCATTCATCTCGTCTCTCATATCCACCACAATATGAACCCTCCATATTTTAGGAAGAAACATTAGATTTAATATTTTTGGACTTGAAATATAAGACCTTGGACACTTAAATTAAATGAAATAAAATGACAAATATATGATGCATTAGACCTAATATTTTAGCTATGAAAATTAAAGCAAAAGAGTAAAAATTAAAATTATTCTTGCAAAGGGTATAAATTTCGATTAAAATTTCTAACCAATGGGATTGAGAGCTCAAGTTGTTGTACCCTATTCTCAGACATCCATATTTGTGGGCCTTATTATTAGCCCTTGATTTTACCAACCAATTGAGTGCAAGCATTTAAGTTTGTGTGCCACAATTTAAAATGTTCAATTCATGCACCACAATCTCAAACATTCATTTCTCTACCAATAAGATTTTAGTGTTCGAGTTCTTGCGCCTTATTCCCAGTCACCCATCTCACATGCCAAAATTTGAATCATTAATTTCTATGACCAATAACATTTTATTTTTTTGGAAGAAAACCTTAGCTAATGATATAATTATTTGAAATAAATTTTTGATAGTAGACTTTTGGCACTTAATTAATTAGAATAATATCATAAGGGCATTCATGTCAAATTTATATGTTTCAAGCATTGAATAAACTCAAAGTAGGATGTGGATGAAATAATTTTCCATGAAAATCTAATCCTAACTTTGGGACGTTAATAAATAAGGAAAACCTTAGTATTAGATTTAATACTTTAGCATTAAAATTAAAATGGAATTTTAAAATCTTAGATTTCATACTCCAACCCTAAATTTTATTTTTTTGAAAAATAATTTGAAAAAATTTGCATTAAAACAAATATCATTTACAAGTTGGGATGAGACTTTTCCCAGCCTTAGCCAAAGGGAACACATGTTTACAACAGTAAAAGAAGATTTGCATTGAATCCAAATCTCTTAAACCATATTTCTACAATGATTGTTCACCTATTTATTACTATAAAAGAAGATCTACATTGAAGCACAAATATCCTAAATAGTATTTCTGGAATGGTTATCCAAATGAGCTAAGCACTGGATTTGCTCACCAACCTGCATAATCATATCATCCTCAATAGCCATGTCACTGTGCCACTGAACCCCTACCTCCTTCTTAGTACCCATCTTAGCCAAGAATTCTACCACATTATTTAGATCTCTACTCACATAAACTTGAATCACATCATCTAATTCCCTCCATAATTCCTTAATTTGAGTGACAAGAATCCTCAACCTCCATGTTAAGCAAAGTTCCTCATGCAATCTAGAGCTCCAACCATTATTTGAGAATCTGATTCTAGGATTATCCTCATGTGACCTTGTTTTACTACCCAAATAGAAGCAGATTTGATAGCTAAGGCTTATGCTTCATTGTTTGTGGCTCTTTCCAAGCCTTGCAGTTCCCAATAGAACATTGTTCCAACATGATTCTGACAAACCACTCCAATTCTAGCTCTACCTGGATTGCCTTTTGCAGCTCCATCAGTATTAATTTTAATTCAACCTTCTGGGGGTGGTTTCCAACTAGCTCTGTCCTATCCCTATTGCACTTCAACTTCCTTCTCCATTGCCCCAATAACAACCTAAGTTTCCTCTTTAGCATAGACTGCCATAGTTTCTATGACTTTGCTCCAAATGACCTGCCAAACTCCATCTAAAGAAGAAAAAATTTCTCTAAAAATTTTGGTATTTCTCTCCAAAAACACTTACCACCAAATGAAGTTTAATCCAAGCTCCCAACCAATAAAAAGAGATTTATATTTAAATCTACCCCTCTCCCATCTTTCCCAAATATTAATCTGATTCAAATCACCATTAAATTGAATTTTATAATATAAAAACCATCTCTCCCAAATATAGCACGTGAATGGGCACTCAAACATCAAGTGATCAGTTGTTTCTTCACTCTTGCAGCATAAAACACATTGAGATGGACCAATGATTCCCCTACATCTGATATTATCAAAAGTAAGAATTACATTATGCATGAACTGCCAAGCAAAAAATTTACTTTCGGCCAACCCTTGGACTGCCAAATCTTTCTCCAATCCTCAACTTGATATGTATGAGGCGAAGGCTATGGAAGGATCTTATCATATCCATACTTCACTGTGTATACACCAAGGCTCCCATAGCCCCAAGCTAATTCATCCTCCTCATATCTACCCGTGAGAAATATTTTTGCCACTATTTTAGTCATGATGGGTGTCAAATCCGGAGGGATTGAAATTGTCCACTCATCCAACTTCTTAAATTGCTTAAACTTATAATCCCCCAGCTGAATAGTATTGAAATAACTTTCAATTTGGACCCACCCCCTAGTTTCTATGGTTGTTTTTATTGGTTGTAGTTTAGGAAATTCAACAATGATAGGTGGGTATTTATCCCATGAATCTGTCCAAAATCATGCCTTCTCCCCTCTCCCCACTTTTCAAAATAATCCATCTTTTACTACCTGAGATCCTAACTTGAGAGCCTGCCACACTAAGGATCCATTACCATCTAAAGAGAAACAAACCACCTCATTTGGGTTTACCTGTCCCAAATATTTACTAGTTAAAATTCTACTGAATAAAGAAGATGGTTGGGAAATCCACCTCTAGTAAATATTTCCAACCAAAGCTTTATTATTTAAATTTGATCTTCTCAGTCCTAAAACTCCTTTTACCTTGGGCTGGATTACTTTATCCCAACCTATTAAGGCCCATTTCCTCTCTCCTTTTACTCCTTCCCATAAAAATTTTTTAGCCATCTTTTCCAACTCTTTCCATATGGTGTGTGGGGCAACAAGGATAGAAAATTCATAAATTGTCATGGCCTGAATGACTGACTGTAAAAAAGTTAATCTACCCCCATAGCTTAACCATTTGTGATACCAATGATTAATTATGTCCTTGATACAGTCTAAAATATTCCTCCAGATATCTATTTTTAGTTTTTTAAAATGCAAAGGGACCCCCAAGTATACCATTGGGAGAAAATTCCTTTTGAATCCCAAGATCTCTAAAATTTTATCTTGAAGCCTTTGATCAAGATTGAAAAATACCACTTTGGATTTTTTATCATTGATGACTTGGTTTGTAGATCTAAGGTAGACATTAAGTGTATCTCTAATCATTCTTGCTTCCTTGAAGCTAGCCACTCCCACCAATCCTGTGTCATCCACAAACTGTAGGTGAGTCAAAACTTCCTCACCCACCTTGATACATGTTAGCAAACCTTGTTGTCTTCTCCTCAAGATGAGTCTACCCAATCCTTCAACCAATATGAGAAAAATATAGGAAGAGCAAGTATCTCCTTGACGAAGGCCTCGAGTACCTCCAAACGGTTGTGAGGAAAGATCCTTGATTAACACTGAGTATGTCGGAGTAGAAAAAAAACTCATGAGAGAAACCAAAGGCTGCCATCATCTTTGACAAGAAGCTCCACTCCACCCTATCATAAGCCTTTTACATATCTAATTTTATGAATATTCCTTTATTACCAGATGTTTGCATTGAATGGATTGCCTCCTGAGCTAGAACCACACCATCCAATATCTGCCTACCCTCTATAAAACCCCCTTGCTTTGAGAAAATAATGCTATGTAGAAGAGGTTTTAGCCACTCAACCATTACCTTTGTGACTATTTTATATATGAAATTTATAAGGCAATAGGTCTATAATTTAAAATATGCACCCCCTCCTCCCCTTTTGGAATTAAGGTAATGAAAGTATGATTTAATGCTTTAAGCATTATTTTACTACATTTGGAATCCTCTATAACAACCATTACATCCTCCTCCAAGTTATCCCAGAAGGCCTAAAAAACTCAATTGGAAAGCCATCTGGACCTGGTGTTTTTTTGGTGCTCATTCCAAAGACTACATTCTTCAGTTCCTCTCTATAAATATGTTTAAGTAGGACCTGATTTTCTTCTTCAAATATAATAGAGGGTATGAAAACAAAAACTTCCTTTTGAGCCTCTTCATCTTGCACCATACTTTCCTTAAATAGTTTAGAAAAATAATCCATTGAATGGAAATGCATACCTAGAATTGTATCAAAGGAGTGTTTGTTCTCATCTTGAAGAGCTTCCATGTTATTCATCTATCTCCTAGCACAAGCAATCGATGGAAAATTTTGGTATTTTTATCACCTTCTAATAACCAAGTGGTTCTTGCTCTCTATTTCTAGTAGGTCTCCTCTTGGTTGTCAATTTCCTCAACCACTTTACACAATTTATCATCCTCTTATTTGAGTTGCTTTGTAATTGTTCCTTTCCTAAAGTGTTTTTGAACCTCATCCCATATGGCCACCAATGGAGCTCTTTGGACCTGGAAGTCTATCTTGTTAGCTCACCTCCATTGTTTTAGTTGATCTTTGACATAATGAAGTTGTTTGTGGAATCTAAACATTACTGTCCCATATGTTGGGCGACCTTCTTCCCACCACTATGGAATTTTCTTTTGAAGTTCCTCTTTTTGTAACCAAAAGTTTTCAAATTTAAATGGTTTGTAATATTGCACTGTCTTGATCCCTCCTTCCAACAAAATGGGAAAGTGATATGAAACTGGACCCTTCAAAATATGAAATTTTATATTCCATTTTAAAAATGCCTCTTCTAAAACCAAAAAATGGTCTAAATTCACCTTCCTACTGTGTCTCTCCCTCCTATTATTAGTCCAATTATAGTTGGTTCTAGGGCATTTAATATCTACCAAGTGTAATGCCTGGACTTGGAAAATCATAAGTCGATCCCCTAGGTCCAAAATTGGGTTTCCCCCTTCCTGATCTCTAGAGGATAATTTAGCATTAAAATCCCTAGCAATAATCCTGCCAAACTCTTCCCTTGAGACTCTCATGTTATGCACATATTTCTAAAATGTGATGTGATAACACCTTATACATGTTCAACTATGATATTATTTCTAAAATGTGATGTGAGAACACCTCTCCAAGATATATGTTCTATTGCAGTCCATTCAAGAGAGTTCCAAAGAGTAACTATCCCCATTGAGACCCCTTGGGAAGCCACTTCCATATGATCAACACCCCTCTAAAGTTTGTTAACTATTTTACACATAAGATCTAACATTTTTGTCTCCTAGATAAGCAAAAAATCTATTTTACATTTTTCTAAGAGTATTCGAACAACAGATTGATGGGTTCTACTATTTAAACCCCTAAAATTCCATTATTGTATAATCATTGGTTACCTTGAGATCAGTAAAAATGTATTGGTCTCACTGATCCTTGAGTGATCAGTTTGTCTCCTTGAACTGCTATCAATTTCTTATTTGATTTTCTACCCACTCCTTGCATGAGAGCTACTATTTTTTATCTCTTTTCCACCTGAGTTATCCCTAGAGTTGGCCTTTATCTATTTTTTTCTGCTATGCCCATGCTGACATCTGTAATTATTGGTTGCTCTTTGTTAGGCACTATCAATGCCCCTGCACTCTCTAACTGCGTTAACTCACTGTACTCAATTACATGTTCTATTATGGGGGGAGATGAAAGAGGAGCTTGAATATGGCTATTATTATTTTTATTATTCCCATCCACTCCTTCCATGAATTGTTCTTCTTCTTGCTCCATTAGTGTCTTAAATATCTCATACCTATTGGAGGGCTTGAGTTGGGTTTGCTCTTTAACATATTTTTTATTTTGCCTTATCCTTATTTTGGGATGTTCAAAACCATCTCCCTGTGCTTCTTTACCCTGAGAAATATTGATTGGTTCTTTGTTGATTGTTGACTTACCCTCCTTAGGAAGATTTGACATTCCTAGAGGAGCCTCCATTTTTATGTTCATATTTTTTGGGCAAGATCGGGCCAAATTCCCAAATTTGTGGCAAAATATGCATCTGAAGGAAAATGCCTCATAATCCAATTGTTGAATCCAATATAGTCCTGCAAGTTCAAGTTCCACATCTACCGGTATAGGTTGGCTAAGATCCATTTCCACACATAATCTTGCATAAACATGTGTTTCCTTCTATTGTGTCTTTGGAAACACCCAAATGTCTTCCAAGGGAATTATCGATAATTTCCAATATGTGCTCACTCTAAAACTCCATTAGAAGTGTATAAAAATGGATCCAAACTAGGATAGCAGTGGGTTCAATTTGAGGATCAAATCCCACTCTCCAGGGTTGAACAAATAATCCTTCCGGACCATGATTCTTCTTTTCTGATTGGAAAGCCCTATTTGTATCGGCAAGTGAAGAAAAACTAACAATAAAATATCCATTGCTAATAAACCACAAAGAATACTCACCAAGAGGCTCCCAGTTTTTTTGAACCCAAGAATGCAAAAAATTCAGGGTAGGACGAATACCCATGAATTTATAGATAAAATGATGATTGGCTCTATATAAAATTATTTCTTCGACCATCCTTTGCTCAATGACAATATTTGGCCTTGATTATAATTGTGGCAAGCATCCATTAACTCGTTGAGATGTTGATCTATTTACAACAGCCGGAAAGAGTATTTTTAATGTAGTTTTTTGTGCTTCTTCAATGTTTGATGGAGATTTATCCTTTAACAAATCTACAAAAGAACTATGTCTCTCTAGAAGAGGATCCGAAGGTGTCCCCATTGGGCCCTCCTAGGGGAGAAATCTTGTCTTCAAATCCAAAGTAACCAAAAATATCTTCTGCTACCCAACTGATGCCCTAGTTTTCCAAAAAATATATATTCTAATGTTCCCATCCCTAAAATTAAAAGCGAAGATAGTTAACATAAAATTAAATGAAAAGACTTTGAACCTTAGGGAATGATCTTAGAATTTTATTTAATATTATGATAGTAAAATTAAAATTGAACTTTGGTGTTAAATGTAATACTTTGGAACCAAAAGTAAAGGGAATTAAACTTGTAGACACCAAATCCTAGCCATTTTCTATATATATATATATATATATATATATATATATATAATTTTTTAGTTGCTAAATAAACCCTAACCCTTTCTTACCATTTTGTAACACTAGCTCACCACTTCCAAACCCTATTCCTAACCTTCCAAAAGGTTATAGAACCCGATTAACTTTTGTGAATGGGCGTGAAGGAAGAGAGACAAAAATATATAATGACACTGTTAAAGTCACGAGAGTGACCCTAACCAAAGTCTATATATTAAGATATCGATACCTTGAATTGATTCCCATCAATTCTGTAACTTAGATCTAGATGTGGTAGGGCATATGTAGAGTCTCATATGTGACTCTACATCTATAGAGACATAAAACTATGTTTAGCCAGTCCCCAAATGTGGCCCCACATCTACTCAACGATATTTTCAACCTTGGAAGCAAGGTTATGCATAGCGGCTATTTATCGTCAAATTTGCTAAAATTTAGATTTTTAAAATTTAGAATTGGCTAATATTTGGGACCCTTGACTAGGGCCCATTAGCCAAAAAAAATTGGGTGCAATTTTTTTTTGGATCGATTCGCCCCAATTTTATAATAATTTGACCATTTTAAGTTTAAATTTCCAACATTGCCCCTAATAATAGTGAATATTCTATGTGCATTTGGACACTATTCACATGGATTTTGAAACTGATTCACCAAATTTTTATAAATACATTTTAGGGCTGACCCCTTATGCATAACCCTACTTGGAAGACATAGATTAAGTCAGGTGATAGCAAGGCAATTTGATTTAATTTTTTATGTTTCCTTCATTTCATTTTATAGTTTGCAAACATTAGGGTTTTAGTTTTGATAACTTTCTTTCACTTTTATCAATAGGTGCTACTAACCCTGTGTGTTTACAAATCCATGTGTGCAGGTTGCAGGTCATTGGGTGTTGTTGGAGCAACAAATGGTCTACAAGGATAGCTAAAACCAATCCACAAATTTATTGGAGCAAAAGGATATCAAGGATACCACCATCCATTGTATTTTCCAAATGGGATTCTCCCTCTTGGTGCCCATTGTAATTTGAAAGAAATAAGCAATAATTTATTGTAATCAAGCCCCCACCATTTTAGAGAAAATCATTGTGTAAAATAAAATGAGATCAAGGCTCCAAAATATAAATATAAAATCCTTCATTTTAATTTACATTTCTTGTCTCTTTATTCATATTGTTTGGTATTATCTCCTTTTAGCTTACAAAACTTTACAAAATTAATTAATGAAATTTGAACTAATATATGTTTTTCTTTTGTATTACAGGTAATTGAACTAGAAAGTGAGAACCAAAAGGGAATGAAAGAAAGTAGAGGAATAGTTTAGCAAACTTGGACCTGATATTAATCTTGACCTATTGGTGCATGACAAACCAGCATACAAATCTTCACAAATATGCTTCCAATCAATTAAATAATCCATTGCTGAAATTGAAGATCTAAATAAAGAAAATTTCTAATTGGGCATGCCATCCCCTCTATTAAAGACAACTCATTTAGCCAACTCATTTACCACTGTAAACCATTGAAATACAACTATAAACCATTGAGAAATTCAAATTTATAAGGCTATAAATAGCCACTAAGACCCCATTTCAAAGGGTTAGATTCCACAGTAGCAATACACTTTAGCATTTTCTTTTCCCTTTGGTAGTTGGTGGATGTCCACACCCCTAGCATTGTACATGGAAATTTGCAATTGTAATCACATGTAGCAAGCAATTCTAAGAATGTACTACCTTTGAATATATTTATGCAATACAAAGTACTGTGATTATTGGTGTAATCTGCGCATGATGGTGGTGGTTGTATTTAATTAGTTTTAGTATTTTCTACCCTTTCCCTTTAAATATGGCACCATCTTAGTTTAGATTGTGTGAAAGCTTATTAGGCTAAGACATATTGATATTTAGAATTAATTATTGCAATAGATTCTTTGCAAGGCTTCAATATCACAATGGCTTGTTTTCTTTATTTCCCTAACCCTTTCCTTTTGAATTTTCTTAAAAATTGCTTAAATTAGGAGTTGATTAGTTGAATTTCATTTCTGAATCTCATTTTATATGATATTTTTATAAGTTTTAGAATATACATTGCTTTGCGCTATAATTATCATGATTATAATGCAATGAATGAATGTATGATTGATAATTTAAAGGAAACAAGCCTAATCTCTTGATTTTTCTATAACTCTTTGTTGTAATATTTGATATTGAATGCATATATTTTTGATAATTTTTTGAACAATGGAATCAAATCCTTGTTTCTTCAAACTTCAAAAATTAATTGAACTTACCCTTGTAACAATTATTTAGAACCCTAAGTTATCCATTTGACTTCTCTTTTTATTATTTTGATTTAATATTTGACAATAACATACCCTATCACCCAAACCTTAGGGAATAAATGTTCCCTTTCAAGAGAGAAAAATTGTTGTTATAACTATTGGTGTATGTTGGCAACTGGGTTGATGTATCACTCAATGGGTACCTATAATGCCACATGTCACCCAAAAATATGTGTTCAACTATATCCTATTTAAGAGGTAATTCTCTTTGTTTATTTTAATTTAGTATTTTTATGTGTGTTGTTGAAAACCCTAACAAATTATATGTTTAGGGTTAGAAAAAGATATTTCTTTGACCAATTGTCATGGTTTTATACCCTTAAAATGGGTGTAATTTGATTGTTTATAAAAAAGAGGAATTTAATTAGACATATATAGTATAACTATCTAGATTCTACCTTCCTTTACTAAAGTCATTTGTCCTTCTCTTTATTCTTATATTCAACCACCCATTTTTGGGATTAATATCAAATAAAGTACCTTGTATTATATTTCTAATGACTTTTTGGAGTATCAAGCCTTACTAATAGTGAATACTTGAAAGACATGTATTCTATAGATTCAGTAAAATTGGCATGTCTACAAAATTGTTAAAACTTGTAAAATTTATATGTTTATACTTAAGGGAAAATAGGTAACTACCCTTATTGTAAATAAGATCCTTGGCCTTATTAAAAAAATCTTGTGGAAACTTCTAGAAATAATAAAAGTACACTCCTTGATTATAACTATGGAACTTAATGATATAGAAATAATTCCCATGGTCCCATTATTATAGCCTTGGAAAACTTGAGGTTGAATTCTCCTTGACCTCCACATTTGGGTCAAGTCCCTCTACCCTATACTATCTAACTAATGTAAATATAAAAAATAAAATCTAGCAATGTAAGGGAGTAGGGGAAAAAAGTAAATACAAAAAAGTAAACTAAAAATAAAGGTTATAGCAAGGTTATTGTATCATCATTTGTGCAATTGAGAAAAAATTGAATAGTAAGAGTTGACTTCATCCATTTAAGATTCATTATTTCTTAAAAGAGGACTAAAAATAAGGTGGGAAGGAAAATACATAAATATCATTCATTCACTCATCAAGAGGCCCAACAAAATTAGATACAATCAAACATGAATTCCATGCACAATATTCCATTCATTGACAAAAATAGCATTATAATCAATGATGGTAAATCTAATCCTTTTTATAATGATCAAAAAATGAGGGACCAAATATATTTTGTTTTTGACCAAGATGATGTTGGATGATGATATGAGCAAGTGTCCTTATGGTTATCTACCCATCCTAAAAAAATGCATGGATAACCAATTGCTGCGATCACTAGGAAAATAGAGTAAACCACCAGATACGTGGTTGACTTGATTATGCAAGTGAATTTGACAATGTTGAATGGAAATGCATTGATGAGTGAATGTGGATAATTTTGAATGATGATGTATGACTTTTAATGAATATGGAAATGAATTTATGAGTTATTTTGATTATTTTGTGAAATTTGGAATTGTTTTGGGATATTTTGAAGCAATTTGAGGCAGTTGCACAACTTTTGGTTGCAATCAAAAATTAAACACCCAAATCAATCCAAGTTATCACAAAATATAATGGAATGATGTAATGAATGCATATATGGAGTTTGATGTGATTTGGTGGGATTATAATACATTTTGGGGCCTTCTAAATCCTTTTGCATATTCTATATCCAAACATCGACCAACATCCACATCATGCATAGATGTGAGAGAGCATCTACCACTTGACATATGCAAGGAAGCATTTGAGTGCATAAGGAAAATGCCTTAAGGTATTTGAGAATGTCAAAATTTATTATAAAAGGGTTGTAGGGGTGACATTTGATTCATTCTTGTGTTTGAGAGTTGAAGAAGTGATGTTTGAAGAAGATTGAGTGAGTGAGGCAATGGCAATGGAGGGAGTGGATGCGGTAGTAGGAGTTGAGGTGCAGGTGGTGGAGGTAAGTGCCCTTAGCTCTCTTGTTTGGATTTTGAAATGTGTTTTTGTTTTTATTATGCAATGAATATGATGGTAATGTGCATTTGATGTTATGTTGTTCTATATTTTAGGATCTTGGAGTTTTAGCATCGATTCTTACCTATCATACTAGGGGTGAGAAAGACACTGCAGAAGGACCACTTGGATTGGTTGGACTGGGTGAAATTGACAAAATGTGCTTGAATTGAGGTGATGAGGTCCAATGATGGGTATATATTTATATTAGTATAGAGATGTAATCCATTAGGGGCAGCTTCCAACTCTTGATAGGGGAGATGATAGTGACACTAGAGGATGTGTACCACATATTTCAAGTACCTATGGAGGGATTGCATGTCCAAGTTGGGCACGATAATGAGTATGATATGAGGTGGATGTTTGGTGATGGATGGAGAGGGGTGAGTATTAGGGGTGGTAGGATCAGGTATTTGAATATGTATGTGGATATGTGGTTGGAGGCCCTTCCAACCTTAGTCATGTTCCTACTTGGCTAATGTATTAGTGCCCAACAATACCGATTGTTAGTTTCCATGGAACATGATTTGGTTGGTGTTTGATATGATCGATGAGTCGTAGGTGTATGCATGGGAACCTCCACTAATAGTGTAGATATACCTAGATTTGTATGGGGTCATGAGGTAGAGGCAAAAGGGGTTGGGTTACAGTGTTTTAATACATATCTGGGGTTGGAAGCATGTCACTGTGGCTCATCCTATGGTATTTCCATGTGAGTGGGATAGGGATCAACCCTATGCATTGAGATGGTGGGAGCTAAGGAGATATAGTTGAGTTATCCTATTCATAATGGCTAGGAGTGCAAATATCTATGGGTATGGTTGACATTGAACCAGGTGTACTAGAGACCATGGTAGGATGCTAGGTGGCTCAATGATGGAGAGCATTTGTGGTGGGTCAGGAAAGTGATATGGGTGGTTGGGAAGCATGGGAGTGAGGTGGAGTTGATCTAGTTCTCATGGGTGTTGTGGAAATTTGAGATACAGTAGGGGTGCTTGATGCTCTAGTGCTATATAAGTGTCGAGATGATGAGTTGAACCTACCTTATGTGAAGGAGTGGTGGGTGGAGTATGAGCATGATGAAGAGATATATCTCCTATATGTGGATGATGTCAAGACCACCTTCGACAATGATGCATGGTTCACTTCACAATTGCCATGGTTATCAATTTAGGTGGTTGATGAGGATAATGGATATTATGGGAAGGTAGCAACATAGGCTAAGGAGACTCCCCAACATAATAGACATCATCAATATAATAGTTGAGGGAGGCATGCAAGGGTAGCAGCAAAGCAACATCCAAAGATTGGGGGTGATGGTGATGGTGGGGGTGGTATGGAGGAGGTTTCAGAGAGACCTCTTGATTGGAGTGAGGAGGAGTGGGCTAAGCTCTAGGCAGAGCGAGACCAACTTCATCAGATGGTGTTAGAATGAGATGTGATGCCAAGAATGCTCAGTTTCAGGCAGAGCTAGAGGCATGAATGGTGGTAGGCAGTGGTGAGGATGTGATAGTGAGGCTCCAAGCAAAGTTGGCATAGACGGATTCTCATCATAGGTGATAAGTGCTATGCCTTCGATCTTAAGAGGGCTATATTCAAGATCTGGAGAATTTGCTTATGCAACATAACATTGGGTTGCCAGTGTGGTTTTCCTCCTCCCTAGTGCGTTCTATTAGGCATAGTGACTCTAGGCATAGTGACTCTTGATATAGGGCTCCTTCGAGATCTTAGGGGTCTACCTATGGGTGCTAGCTAGTGCCTTGATGCAATTTTTTTATATGATCCTTAGGGATCCATTGTATATAGCCTTTGGGAGTTCATTGTACATGCGATATATATATATACATGGCCTTTATTTTATGTTATGACTTTTGTGTGAATATTTGTGTAAATGCCTATGTATGTGATGTGATGGATGATAATTAATAATGATGTTTATGATTTAGGATAATAATATAAGTGAACTAACACACTAATGATAATTTGTAGTGTATATTTTTCTTGAACATATTTATCATTGTCACTTAATAAAGGGAACAAAAGTGGTGGTATGTGAAATGGGATACTCATGTAATGATGTGATAATGACATGGATATTGTTTTGGATTATGGATAGCTGATTTGAATTGTTTTTAAGAGACTCAAATATCCTAGTGATTGCAAATAAACTCACTAATTTTTGTCTAATTTATCCAAGACCAAATGTGTGTGCAGTTAAATGTTCATTAACCAATCATAAGCATGGTAGTGACTCAAGTCAATCAAGAACCAATGTGTGTGCAAGTGAGTTCATTAACCCATCATGAGTAAATTGATATGAAACCTATCATGAAGGAGAACAAGAAGCTACCTCATCCTTATGTATAGTTATAGGTCACTTCAAGAGAGACATATCACCACACATGAGCGTACTCCACTACCGGTCAAGCATATATAGCCCCAATGGATATTATATCCATATTCCAATGATCTGATCTCTAAGCTTTAGAGAATCACACTACCTAACCATCTGGATGGAAATGTAGTTCTATCCTTACTACTTGAGGATTTGTGGTGTGTGGTTGGTAAAATAATTAGATCTTTGGGGAATTATATTCTCAACCAAGGTGTGATGATAATTTAACCCTATCCTTACTACTCATTCTTTTATTTGGAAGTGTTGATAGTGGTGAATACCACTATTTTTTATTTTGGAATATATGCATAATGGGAAAATCAAAGATGAATTTTTTGCTTTGAGATTCAACCCAATCATGGTGTTATCTCTTTTTGAAGCAAGATGTTTTTAATATATGTGATATATGTTTAGTTCAAGAATGTTAGAATCAACTCCCAGAACTCAATATTTTCTTAGTGAAAATGTGCCTTGGTCCTAGATAAAAGTCAACATGTTTTGAAGGTTTGCTTGAAACACTAGGAATGGATGAGTGAATGAACACACCTAGGAATGATGGAATGATAGTTTAAATGATGTCATGGTTTATGAAGTGTGTAAATGGGGTGTATACTAACTCAAGGATACCCTTGATTAAGGCAACAAGACTTATTGGATAATTTTTTATCCAAACTAAGAAAATGACCCCTAATATGGTGGGTGGAATGTGCTAAAATGATAATGAATGTGAGTATGCAATGTGGATGTATGAAATGTAATGTGTATGGATGAATTGAATTATGTTTTTAGCAATGTATATATATATACATATATAAAATACATTAATAATAAAATTCTCTCAAGTGGATGATGTTTAGTGGTTCGAGCTCTTCTACTCCCTCTAGATTGGAAAGCCTATAAGTTCCTTGTCCCACCTTTTATTTGATGATGTATGGACCTAACCAGTTAGCCATGAATTTATTAAGAATATGTCGTAATGCATTGGTGTTTTGTTGATTCTCTTTAAGGACAAGATATCCTACTTGGAATTCACATAGATGGACTTTGGCATTGTAAGCATGTTTTAAATGATCTTGATATACTCATAAATGTTCCAAGGCATTGATTCACCTTTCATCGAGGATCGTGAGTTGGTTGAGATGTGATTTTCTAGTATTATTATCATCTATGAATTCATGTAATGAAATATGCAATGAAATGATATCGAGCTTAAGAGGAATGATAGCTTAGACACTATAGACCAATGAAATGGTGTTGCCCCAATAGGTGTGTAGATGCTTGTTCAATAAGACCATAATGTCAATAGGACTTGAGTATGCCAATATTGATTATTTTATTTAACTAATTTATTGAGAATAGTGATCAAGGTCTTATTGGTTTATTTAGCTTATCCATTTTTCTATGGGTAATAAGGAGTTGAGAAACTATGTTGGATATTTATATTTATCACAAAGTGCTCAAACATTCTTGTTTTTTAAA
The DNA here is from genome assembly GCA_028583015.1 of Wollemia nobilis. Classification (NCBI taxonomy): domain Eukaryota; kingdom Viridiplantae; phylum Streptophyta; class Pinopsida; order Araucariales; family Araucariaceae; genus Wollemia; species Wollemia nobilis. Next base: position 12,918,318 of record JAQPPZ010000020.1, read on the forward strand.
GACTTCCCATTTTTAGAGATTATTTTTGAGGGGATACCAAAGTGAAAAATGATATGTTGTAGTTAAACTCCACAATTTGAGTTCATGTCATACTAGTTAGAGGAATTGCTTTGACCTACTTCATTAAGTACTTAGTGGTCGTGATGATGAATGTGTGTTTTCTTGGAGAATGAGGAGAGATTTTACCAATCAATTCAAGACCCAAGACTCCATTATGAAAAGGGTAAAATACATTGAATTGGTTGTAATGCTTGTGATGACACATGAGTTAAATTTGCATGTTGCTGATATTTTTGACATTTGTTGAAATAAGTGCAATATTTGCATTCCATGGTGTGCCAATAATAATCCATGCATAAAATTTGTTTTTTTATGGCCATTCCACTAAATTGACCACCACAAGTACCATCATGAGCTTCAAATATTTCTCTTTGGGCCTCTATAGGCTCAATACAATGGAGGAGGACTCTATCATAACTATGTTTATACAACACGTCCCCCAAGAGAGTGAAAAAAGCTTTCTTTTGCTTGAAAGTTCATTTGGTAGTTTGTGACATGTCTGATGGGAGTGTTCCAAACTTGAGAAAATATTTTACTTGACTAGACCAAGTCTCATATGGTTCAACATGGATAAATCAAATGTCCTTGTCATCTTTAGATTCAACACGTGAAATTGTATATTTAGAGATTTTTGTGATAATTAATGGTTGTACCTCTCCTACAAAGTTCTTTGGAATAAATGATCCTAGATAGGCCATCACATGTATAAATATATTAGTCAAATGAGGTAAACTATCAATATCATACCAGTCAAATTTTGTAAGTGCTTTCATTAGTACTTCATGATAAAGTTTTAAGATTGGTTCTTTGCATTGGTACAATTTGTTTACTTGATGAATGACAAGTTGGGAATCTCCAAATATTCTGATACACTTTATACCCATAGCTATGGTTTCTTGAAGTCCTAATATGAAGGCTTCATACTCTACATTATTATTTATGCATGGGAAATTGAGTTTGAATGATAAAGAAATAGGTATCCCTTCTAGTGTATGCAATATGACTCCTGCACCTTGTCCTTTTTTTCTCATAGAACCATCAAAGAATAGTGTTATATCCACATCCTCTTTAGAAATTACATCTTCCTCCTGATTAGTTATGTTGAATATGGAGTCATTTTGGAGTTTAATAATCAATGGTTTATCACTAGGAAGTGGAGCTTCTACAAGCTGATTAGCTATTACCTAACCTTTAATGGATTTTTAGCTAATGAATTTGAGGTCAAATTCTATTAGGAGCATTATCCATTTTGTAGTGCAAGTGTTGTTTTAAGTGCAAGACATCATGTAACATACAGGGTTTTCGTGAGCTATGACATAAGTGGTGTAACTTAGCATATAATATTTGATTTTCTTAGTGGTAAAAACCACTGCTATGTACAATTTTTCATATAAGCGTATTATTCACAAAATTTCATGTCTGATTATATCTTTAAAAACCATCCATTAGAGAAAGCATTTCATGGCTAGTGTAAGTTTCGACAAGAGTATCGATGTTTGGCAAAGGAAATTCATCATTAGGACATGCTTTGTTAAGATCTCGAAAGTTAGTACAAATATGAATCATCATTTTAGGCTTACGAATGGGCACCATATTTGAAATCCACTCAAATTCAATAGGTTGGATGAAACCCACATATAATATATTTTGAAGCTCTTCTTTGACCATGAGGGCAATGGTAGGGTGTAACTTTCTTAATTTTTGTTTGACCGGCTTAGCATCAAGATGCAAGGTTAAGTTGTGGACAACTAAGTTAGGGTGAAGACCAAGCATATTTTTATAGGACCATGCAAATATGTGCTTATTTTTCTTAAGTAGAGCTATCAATTGCTCTTGTTCATCAATGAATAAAATTTTTCCAAGTTTAAAAATTTATGGATTGTTCACATTTGTACTAAGGTTTACATTTATAGTATCTTTAATTGACATGTGTGAACCTTCCTCAAGCTGATGGGGAATTGGGATTATATGAATGTCATCAATGACATTTTCAAAATATTCTAGCATAGTCTCTTCCATTTTTCATAGAAAATTATGGAAGCCAAGGGTAAAGGAGAAGGCAAAGGCGAAGGTTGCAGAGGAATGTAAACAATAGAAGCTCTTAAAAATTCCTCAAAAATTATGAATTTAGAAAAGTATGGAGGCAATGAAATCCATTCCATATCAATGAGGCTTATTTCAATAGGAATTGGTGTTGCCAAATCATATGGATTATAGAGTGGTGTGAATAAGTCAATAGGATTTATGATGAATTAGTAAAAAATGGTGGTTGTCAATGTGAAGGGTGGGTTGGTATTGTCTCCTAGATTCAACAAAGGAACCCTAATAACCTAGATAATAGCAAGCAACACAAATTAATGTAAATTACTGGGACATGCAAATGCAATGCAATGATTTTTATGTTTTTTAATTTTTTGTGATAAATAAATTGGAGGTGGTGGTTCACCAATTGGCTTATCTCACTCTCTTTGGAGAAGTAAATGGAAAATAGGTTGATGTATGGGTAACATTCTATGATAATACTCATTCTATTTAGTTAATGGAGTAATTGGGGTTGATTCCTCTTCATATTCATCTAAATCTATCGACATGATATTGTATTTTCATATAATTCATCAAAATTATTGTTGTGATTGTTTTCCTCTTCTAAATCTAAATGGATCCTTTGAAAATTTTGTTCAAAAGAGGAAGTGGAAGAATATGAATTGTAATCGAGTCCTGAATGGTCATGTGCTTCTCAATATTGAGGTTTAATGATGTCATGCATACCATGTTCATATCATCCTCCACCATATTATACATGTTCATATCCTTTCCAATTAACCCATTGAAATTATTGTGATGGTAAACTAGACATGTGCTCTATATTGGCAAGGACTAATTGCTTAGGTTTTTCTAGAGGAATTGGATTCGATGATGAATCAACCCCCTATATATGAAGTTGATTTTGTTAGGTGATAAACCCATATTATACACCTCTCCTATATATAGGGGTGGATCATGTGTATGACCATAATACTTATCATTTTTGATGTTAAGCAGTGTAATCATGACATTTTGATCCATGTATTCACCAATGCTAGGACTAGCAAGGTGGACTACAAATTATGTCAATGATGAGGTGGATGGAGTGGATGTGGGAGTGTAAGACTCTAGGATGGCTTATGTATCAAAGGATGGTAGATATGTATTTTGGAAGGGCGTATCACATTCTATTAAATCAACTTGTGAGATGTTGGATAATGGAGATGAATATGAGTTTGGCTAAGAAATTTTATGGATGACTAATGATTTTGTTATGGATGAAATGATAGTGGGTGTTTAAAAATATTATCATGTTTATGATGATGCATTTGATAGTGTGGATGGTGTAAATTAAGTAGAGGAATGCCCCCTTGTATGGATGTTGGTGAGAATGATTGTTTCTGATAACATGTACATGTTGTCAGTTGTGATGATGGTTGGGATGTAGAAGTGAAATCCTGATGTGATCTGGTGATGGGGAATTCATCTAGCACAAGTGCTTTGGATGAGTAATTGTGAAGTGAAGTGGATTGTATGGTTTATGGGACTAAGGATAGGTGTGTGGATGGAAGTGTAGACTCATATGGGTTGGAGATGAAGTTGCAGTATGTAAATGGTTTGATGTCTACTGGTATGAAATGAATATGTTCCTCATTTACATATTTCAAACACTGGTGTAGGTATTGAGGGGACACATTTCATCTCCCTTATCTAAGGGCATCCAAGTAGTACATTGTAAGCCATGGATACATCCAGGATATGGAACATAGTGTGCAACATCTTAACCCCCACTTCTATGGGTAAGATCACAATGCCAACTATAGAACATAGAAAATCATTGAATGCTCGTAAGGTGAAAATATATTTGATGATATATGAAGGTGGTAGATTGAGATTTTGAAGGGCTTAGGTGATAATGATGTTGATGGATAATCCAATGTTGATCAAAACTAATTTGAAAGGATTCATATCAACTTGAGCCTTGATGGGTAAGGGAGGATCTGGTGATTCTAATGATATTGATTTGATCTCAAAATCATATAATGTTATGGAGGGCTCCATACATATTTGAATACTCCCCATAAAATTGTTAAAGGAATTAGCATCTTGAGATTGAAGTTCAATGGATTTTAACATTTCCATTAATGCCTCACGATGTGGAGGAGATTATTGTATAATCTCATAGATTGATAATTTTGTTGAAGCTATTTTGAGACTAGTTGTTAGCCAATTTCTCAATGTGATGATAGGTATTTATGAATGGATTAAGGGATGAATAGGTAAGGATCTTGGAAGGTGAATTGGTTGAGATGAATTGGAAAAAAAATGAATGGGTGGAGATGGATTAGCAGGTTGTGGAGACGCATTTTTTTGAGGCACCATGGGAGGTTGAAATTATTGGGGTTGTTCATTTTGGGTATTGGTGCTTCGTTGATCTTGGGTGACTACATGGATATCTCCTGGAAAACATTGGTACTATTGCATATGATTGACTTAGTTAGGGGAAGTCATGGTATTTGATCCCGCTATTGTCTTTTGTGGTTCCTCGTGATGAGGAAGTGGTGTTTGATAAATATCAAGTTTTTGATTTGTTGTGCCAATGGAATATCCAACTTAATGGCTTCTAGGTCTATCAAGTCTTGCACCATATTTTTAAATGAAAACCAATTATTAATTTCATGCCCCTTCTATCGATAGAAAGGATAAAATAAATGCTCCTTATAGCCTTTGCCATGTTTGGTTGGATCATTCGGTTTAACTTTGGATAAGGTGATAGCATTAGTGTCATACAACCTATGAAATATGAAGGCATATGATTTGGATAAGAGTGTGTAAGTGCGATATTTTCAAACAAATTGTTGATGTTGATGATTTTCCATAATTGCAACTATGTTATATAATTTTTGTGGTGGGGGAACCACTTGATAAGATACTTATTGTAGTTTTTATGATGATGGTTGCAGTTGGTGTTGACCATGGGGTTGTTGAGTCATTTGGGGTTGACTCATAACCACTTTATTGACTTGTCATTATTTTGATTGGCTAGAATAGTTTCCTTTATATTGGATCTTTTTTCCATTATTTTTTCTTTGGTTTGATCTTACCCTCTTGAATTTTATCTCTTTGATAATGCAGGCTTGGGTAAGAGCTTCATAAAATTTTATATATTTTTGTAATTGAAATAATAAGGAGATAGATTTTAAACAACTCCTTGTAAACATTCAATTTAATTCATACATTGGGAGGGAGAATGACAACTTGGTGATAAATAACCTCTATAGGTAATCATAGATCGAGTCTTCTTCAAATTGTTTGAGATTATACAAGTCGGTCAAGGTAATTTTATTATGAACATTGAGAGATAACCTTTCCAAAAATTTGTCTACCAATTGTTCAAATGTGTAAAAACTATGATGTGGTAGGTGATTGTACCAATCTAAAGCATCTCCCCTAATGTTTGAGGAAACATTTGCAGCATTAATGCATCATTATCTTGGATTCAAAAACATGAATGGATGAATGTGCTAATGTGCTCCCTAGGGTCCTCAATCCCTTTGAATTTATCAAAATTTGGTAGTATAAATTCTTTTGGATAATGTGGTGAAGGTATCGAAGAATGAATGGGATTTTTGATCATCTATCTCAATGTAGGTTTTTGGTACATCATACCAGGAGTATGCATAATTAAGCTATAAATATGTTGTTGTAAGGATTAGATATTAGATTCTTCCATGTGTGTGTGGAAACCCTGGTTTGTTTGATGAGGAGGTGGTGTGTGTGGAGTGATGAATTGTTGAGATAGAATGTGGTACTGATTGCAATTTGATAAGCAACATGGATCATGTTAAATGAGTGGCTAGATTTAATTCGTGATGGGTGGCTGAGATTTATTCATATATATTATTTATATTTATATATATGTAAATTAATATACATATATATAAATAAATAATGAATGGCTATGATTTGATGATGCATAGATGATAAATGACTAGAATTTGGTGTCTAAAGATAATTACCTCATTTATTGCATAAAGATTACAAATATGGCAATGTGTATTCCTATATCCTATAAACTTAATTAACTCCCACCTTCCTTATATAAATCCCTCTATCCCTCCTACTAGGCTTCGTCTATTTAGCTGCCCATTTTTTAGCTTAATGGCATATGTTGTATCATGTACTACATTTTTTGAAACTTGTAATTATGTCAATTTTGATTATCGATGAACTTGAGAACAACCTTTATCCATTGAATTAAATACTTAACAAAAATATTGACTATAAAATTATCAATATTCTAACATTTTATGAAGCATATTTTTATTTATTTTGGTTGAAGGATCTAAAAAACACTTGAATTCCTATTAGAAGGTAGGGTTATGCATAAAGGATCGGCCCCAAAATCTATTTATAAAAATTTGGTGAATCAATTTCAAATTCAGGTGAATAGTATCCAAACACATGTAGAAGGTTCACTATTATTAGGGGTAATGTTGGAAATTTAAACTTAAAATGGTCAAATTATTATAAAATTGGGGCGAATTGACCCAAAAAAAATTGCACCCAAATTTTTTTGGCTAATGGGCCCTGGTCAAGGGTCCCAAATATTAGCCAATTCTAAATTTTGAAAATTCTAATTTTAGCCAATTTGGTGATAAATATTCACTATGCATAACCTTGTTAAAATGTGTCTTCACATTTTCAAAATTTACCATTGTTAGTGCTAGTTCATCAAATTATTCTTTTTGAAACCCCTCCTTGGTCTTAAGAATGTCCTGAACTCTGAAAATAATTATTGTGATTGTAAAATTATGTTGGTAGCATTGGTTGCTATGTTAGTTGGGGATGCTTTATCTACCTTAGTTATTGATTTCTTCTATTTGTCCATCAACCCATTATATTCCTCATTAGATATTATATCTCCATGTTTTGAGAGAGGGTGTGGAATTCCTCCCAAAAAAATTGGGTAATGTAGTTTTATGGCTTCCATACTTCTTCCTTCAAAATTTTATGGTAGGTCTTAAAAATTTCTAGGATTTATTATGAAGTGGTATATTAATCAACCATACCTAGATTACCTATTTTGATGATATACCTAGTTGTTATAGTTCTTATGAATTTTTCTCATCACCTATATACAATTAGTTTTAAAGATGAATTTTGAATATTTATTATTAATGGTGGCTTAATATTTTGTTAACAATTCTATTCATGCCTAGACATATTGTAGATACAAATTTTATGGTTTCAATTCACCAAGGATTTTCCATATATAGTTATTATAACATCAATGGTCAACACCTTGGACTTTATTCACTCAATCATTGTTTTTAGATTATTATTTTCTTGCTTTAGTTAGGAGATTTCATTATCTTTCTATCCGAGTGTCTCAATCATATTTTTATTCTTAGACTCTAGATAGTTTTCAAGATTTACCTTCTCTTATCACTAGTTTTACTATTTTTTATCTAATTATCTTTCTATTTTAACTCATTATACTTTTTATTGAAGTAATCCAATAATTCTTGTGGTTTGGTAATCTCTTCTTTCTTTTGATAGGTCTTAAACTTTAACCACTTGATTGCCATTATTAGATTATTATTTTATTTATCATAATACTGATTCTCTCTAACTAGACTAAGGTAATTAAAGGATGTAACCAAATTAGCTTACTCAAATAATTGTACCAAAACCATGTGAAAAGCTGGTTTTATATTTACATATGATGGTTGGGAGATATCATCAAAGTATATTGTCTTAATATGACTTGTATCTATAATATTTGCTTCTAAAAATACTATCTTCCTCCCTCTCTTAACATTTTGTATCCTAAGAGAAGTAAACCCATCTATACATAATAAGCACCATACTAATATTTGATAAATTTCTTATGTGACTACACTAGGTACTTATCTATCACACTCATAATTTCCTATGTGATTGAAATGATTATTTAGAGTGATAAATGAGTTTAGATTTGCACAAGGTCTATTTGGCCTTTGTTGCTTTCTATATAATTTTCTAGATTAGATATTATTTAACACAAGGTGTCTTTTGGTGATTATATATTAAGAGGTTGTACCTCTACCTTGAATACCTTTGTTTTTGGTACCAATAATGTTTATTAAGATATAATTGCTTTGGGTTCAATATTTGTGCTTCAAGTAGAGTTGATACTTTTAGTAGCCTAAGAAGATGATTCAAAAATTTCAATCCTCTTATTATTCTTAAGGGCTACAATAATTAGCATGGTACTAGTGGTATTGGTACATGTGTTATATGTGGACCATATATGAGGCCATTGTGGGTATTATTTATGTCATAATAGGAAGAGTAGATATGATAAAGATAGAAATTGAGGATGTAGTGGTTGATAATGTAGTGGTTAGCACAATTTTTGTTGGGGATGTAGACATTAATGCCACTAAAGTAGTTGCACTTGTATTAGAATGGGGAGGAGGTGTAGTAAAATAAAAGGTAGTGGATGAAGGAAGTTGAGAAGATATATATTAAGAGAGAAGAGAAATATAAGAAAATGGAATGCTAGAATAAATGGTTAAAAATATGGTTATGGTAGCTTTATAAGGATTTGAAATGGTAGCTTTAATATGTACCACCTCTTCACTAGAAAAACTAGTGCTTACATCAAGGATGTCTTCCTTAGTAGCCATTCCATAGCATGTGCCAATTCTTGGTTACATTTGGTTCCAAGTAATATGGATAGAATACTTGAGGTATGCATGCTATTTGCTCTTATGTATTGTCTCTTTCTCTATACTACATGGCATAGTGTTCCAATTTCCTTAATTGTGCCCCTCTTATAGGTCTCCTTTATCATACCTTATGATGCCCTACCCGTGGTAACAATGGTATCTAATTTGTCTAACACTTGGGTAGATACTTGTGCTCTTATTGTTTCTTAATTTTTTCTTATCGCCACCTCCTATAATTTTTTCTTGTCTAATATGGTAGAGATAAAATAACCCTTAATTAAATTGGGATTAGTCTTGAGTTTTAAATTTTTTATCTTGTATGAAATCTAAATATAAATTAAATTTTCAATATTATATTTGTATTTATTCTTGATGAGTGCACAAAAAATATAGTGATTGATGTATATCTCTAGTTTGAAGTCTCTATGAATTCATTTTTATTCCTTCTCCAAAATTTCTTGTAAGAATTTGAACCAATGAAACATTTCTCCCACAAGGATCTAACTTTTTTTTCTTTAGTGTTGTTAGCATCCAACCTCTTAAGGAATTCCTCCTTGCTAATATTTCTTTTATTATGAATGTTGGAATATTCTTCAATCTTGTACATGGTTTCCAACTTGTGCCCTAACGATGTTTATATGAACCATATATTGGGATAATAGGACCATTAGTCCTAATTCATTACCATTTTGTATCTCCTCAACCTCTTTTTTATTTCTTCGAAGTGCACCTTATCCAGTGCGGTCCCATCAAATATATCTTATTGTTATAAAAAAGACTAGTCTTCTTCTGAACCTTGCAAAAATGTTTGTCAATCAAGTCTAGTTGTTGAACTACTTACAACACAAAAATATAGACTAGAACAAAGGTTAATAGTATAAAACCTTATTTACAAGTCATGTATAGCTTGACACATGCAAAATAATATCCCAAGCAAAATTTTCATTTTTCTTAATCCATTGTCTATACTAGGGATTTGCAAGTCCAGATAGTATGATGGATGTATACACATAATGCTGAAATTATGTTAAAAATAAAAATTGTGTCATGTTAGATTCCTCTATTTCTTGAAAGACCTACATGCTAAGTGACTGACTAGTTTGATATTTCTTATATAAGAAACTATTAGGAAATCAATGTTTCTTGGTGCAGTAGCCACAAAATGCAAGGAGGATGTGAAAATCCTAGTGATTTCAAAATGCTCTAATTGCTAGTTGATTTTATTGGAGATATTAATTGTGCAATTTTCATATTATGGGAATTCTGCAACATCTAGAACTATATGCAATATTTATAGGTGCTACTTTTTAATAATTCTATGTGATCTAATTACTAGGACAAATAAAATGGCTAACAAAACCTTCTATGCTTATTATTTGAACATGTTAATTCTAAGGTGTTACCTAAATCCATGGGCTTTTGTAGGGTTATTCATATAAGTGGATAAAAAAAATTTCCACTCAATATTTCTCTTTTAATCATAGAAGGATGTTTTTGCCTTGGGATCACATGGATCCACCCAACTCAATAATTCTTAAGTACATTAATTCTCTAATATTATTTGGAGTTATAAAAACTAGGGGGATGTTTGGTTGCATTAGAACTATGGTCTATTTTATACTATTATATTAGGCCATAGACATGGATTATCTTGGGTTATTCATAAGCACTTGTTACAAAAAAAATCTAAAACATGAACTCCTTTATAGACTCTTCTAGAATAATTTCATATCCTCATATTCCACATAATTTAATTTATTTGAATTATCTTTTTGACCCCTTATTCTTCACCTACTTGAGATATTTATGGGTCATAGTCCTCTTCCCAACCTTCTTGGATGATTCAAATGCTTCCTCCTTCCCAAAAGTAGAATTTTCTTTAGGACTTCCAATTAGAGGGTCTCTAAGGGTGAAGAGTGATCCTCCCCTTCTGACTTAATTTTTATGATATTTGAATCTAGGTTGACACTGGTGCTTGTTGGGTCCATGGCTAGATTTCCATTTAGACTAATTTTAGAGTTTAATAAATTTGTCTAATTTTGGGTACAAATGAATCACAATATTGTTTGGTGAATCACTAGTTTGGATCCCCTTTCTCTACTTTCTTGTTGTCTTTGTTTTGACTAGTTTATTATTGGTTTTCATGCAAACCATTGAGTATGATGCCTTAGAATTTTTTATATTTATAATTCATCTAATCATTCAACAAGTACATATATGGTGTAGGTGAATAATTGGATTTCATACTTGCAAGATTTTTCTAACTTTAAGACCCCTTATAGTTTTACTTTGGCTTATCTAGTACCAACAAATCATTGGTGAATTTTGGTAATTTAGGTTAAACCTTTACATTTAGTAAAAATTTTAAGCATATTTTTAAAAAGTAAATGGAATTCTAGTTGATTTACCTATATTTTTTCTATCATATCAGACAGATACTAGAGCTAGGCTATTTTATTAGCTTTAATGTTCTTGTCATAGATATGGTTGAGTTAAAGTGGGAGAGGAACGTGCCCTATGGATTAAATTAGATGGCATCATATAAGTGGAAATATAAAATAACATCTTCTTGGAAGGGGTACAAATGCTAAGATTTTCCTATTTTGTTTTTGCTTCCCCATTTGTTTGCTAAGTTCAACAAGTCAGACCTTTTGTGTTAAGGTAATAGAGATTCTTAGTGATTGAAATAGTATTAAATACATGTGATGTATTATTTGCATTCATTTGTGATCAAAAATTTGTTGGTGTATCATCAACATAACATCATTACCTTAACATCATCACCTTTCTATCATATTGTTCCTCAAGATGAAAAGTTATAAAAAAATTCTTGTTGTTGCCCTATTTCCATATAATTTGTTATGTTGATAGATTACATATATATAATCCTAATATCATTTTAAATTATTATTTTTTTTATTCTAGGAACTAGGTTTTAGGCCTACATCAACATGGATTCATCATTATATTTTTCCTTTTAGTGCATGTTAATGGATTGTGTCAATAATTGAAATATTGATGCCCAAGGAGGGGTTTCTAGAAATTTCCTTGAAAGTCAACAAATTGTTGAGTTTATGTTTTTTCCATTGATAGACGGTAACATAATCCTCCCAATATATTGAATCACTAGTAAATCTATTTAATGGGTAGAATCATGCCTTTAGTAAAAAAATTACCCTTTTACTACTTTCATTGATTTTTGCAATTGACCTAGCTAATACCTATCATAAAGGGATCCAAGGGGAGGAAAACTAAATGTTTGTTTCAATACTTTTCCCTAGTGTAATTGCAATAGTAAAAGAAAACACTATCTACATATTTAAACTATTATTATCCCTTAGATTTATAGATTACACAAGTGTTATGCTTTATTGATCTAATATATTTTAATCCAAAAATAATCAAGCATTCTATGTAGCACAAGCTTTGCCCCATATTTATCCCATTTTATCACTAAGTTTCCTTCTTTGCACTTGAAATTGGTGATCCATTTATCAAACCACTTCTTGATGATATTCAACTAGTGCATGAACCTTTGGAAGACTTTTTCCCTATATTTTCTAATTGTAATAGGGCATTCAAGTAGGCTCATATCCTGGTATATTAGTATCATCTAATTTTTATCACTAGCATATTGGAGTGAAGGGAGTTCTAGATTCATGGCCAATAATGCATCTTTTTTAATATCAACTTATAAGGATAGGCTTTGATGGATGCTTTTGGTATTGCCCTATATTACCAAAATTCCTTTGCATGCCACTCTATATTATGTTTCAATAATATCTCTTTCATAATTTTGATCATATTCTTAATCATGAAATCTCTAAAGTTATTAGATTGTGCATAATAATTTATTATATTTTTAGGAGGAATCCATATTCCAATTCAAATTGAATTAACTTTTCCCTTGTGGTTAATATGGTATTGTGTATTATTACTATTGAGGGTGTACTAAATATTATTATTATATCTTCTAGTAATTGTATAATAACATCCCAGTTTGTTGGTTTAAAAATAATATCTTTGACCCACCTAGTAAAATAGTCTGTAGTGTGACTATGTTTAGAACCAAACAATGGTTTAATTTTCCTAATAAAATCTGACCTTCTTTACTAGAATGGATCTCTCACTATAATTAGTTCCATGGTATTCGATGATGTTCTTTTGTTACCTACATATAGATGGTATACCTTATAATTATTCATCTAGTAGAAGCGCATTGGCAAAAATGATAGACCAATAGTTCCTTACCCTCAATATTTTATGAGATATCAATTAAATTAAATAGTGGTTGTCTCAATTATGGTATTTTGTTAATAATACCTTGATTCATTCTTCCTCACCACATCTTAATAATATCTATTTGGAAGGTAATGTCATTGATCTAGGTGTATTTAATGGCCTTTTAACTAAATCTATCTCTCTATTTTACTATTAGGCCTCTAGGGATATCCCCAATAACTTGTTTTTTATCCTATTAATTGTGTAGAATTATATACATAACATATAGATGCACTACAAATACAATGGTATTTCTTTGAGATAGTATCTAGAATTCCTTAGAGTCTTCATTATAGCAAATGCCTACTTCTCTATAATAGTATATCATTCCTCATATTTGTAAAGCACTTGGCTCATAAAATATATATACGCTCTTCATATTTATCATCTATTTGAACCAATACAATAGTTACACTTTCATTCATGTTGAATACATACAATATGAAGCCTCTTGATAAATCTAGGTTAATAAGAACTAGAGCCTAAATAATAGCTTCTATAATCTACTAAAATGCTTTATTTCTGTATTCTATGAAAAATGGTATTCTTATTTACCATATTGTTGATAGGCTTGACTAGCCATGTAAATTTGTAATGAATATAGATACAAACTAAATCTAACTCAAGAAAGAACTAATACCTTTGATGAAATATGGTAAAGATAGATCTACTATAACTTTGATATAGTCTATGTTGATAGCAATTCCATATTTAGACATAGAATTTTTAGAATATAGGTATGTCGTAAACTCCTTGCATCTCTTAAAAACTACCTCGAGATGTTCAATATGTTTAGATATATATTTTAAAAATATAGCTAAATCATTTAGACAAATTAAAATAACTTCATTAATAAATACTATAAAAGTGATATCCATTTTCCTTTGAAATGATGCACCTGTGTTTGATAGTCCAAATGGTATCCTTTGGTTACCAACTATTTCTCATTTGGTCATGAAAGACATCTTGTGTTGAGTGCCATATTTTATCCAAATTTTATTGTACCTTAATAGTTTGTCAAGTAAAGACAATATTTGTGACCTTGCCACATTTTATGGAATCTAATCCATAAATGACGATAGATAGTATTCCTTCAAATATGCGCTATTCAAGTCTCTAAAGTCAACACATAATTGACAATCCCCATACTTCTTCCATATAGGGACTAGGTTGGCTACCTCGATGGATGTTAAAATTTGTGTAATTTGATCTTATTTAGGGCAAGGTCAAATGTGTGATATGATGATTATGAGCAACATATATGTAGATTTAAAGCATGTGACTATCAAATCCTATGGGCATTCATCATTTATGTAAGCCTATGAGAATGTCCATGTAATCATACAAGACTCTTTCATATTTCACCCTTAGTGGTATGCATTATTCCACCTTTATGGATAACCTTGCTTAAAAGGGTAATTTATTATTATTTTATTGTAAGGTTAACCTCAATGTTAAGTTTATGTCATCTTGAGGTTAAAATTTCATTGGGGATTTGGTATCACTATAAATACCCCTAAATGACGATCCATTTGTATGAATAAAATTAGATATATTGGGCTATCCATGACACCTACCCTATACTTCTTGTTGGTATATCCATTTATTTTTGTTGTTTTGTTATCTTTTGAATACTTTTTATTCTTTAGTGGTGAGTGCATGTTTTAGAATATTTTTAGAAAATGTTATAATTTTGATTATGGTATCAAATCCATGTCTAAAAAAAATTCACTCATCTATAAAAATGAAAGTCATCCTCTAGTGATCTCAGGTTTTTCTTCATCTATTTATTATTTAAATTTGTAAATATCATTTTTTTTTTAATTTTGGCACCCATGCTTTTGGTGTCATTCGTATTATGCTTGTAGTGATTTGAAAGGTATATGTGTGATTGGCCAATGCATGCATATCCATGAATACCAATGCAAAAGTGGCTTACAAGCGAGGATGACATGGTTGCTAAGTCATGTTCACTAGGATCCTAGAGGTTGGTCATTCAATTATTGACCTCTCCTAAAATTTGAAATCACATATTCTAGATTTTTTCTCCTTATTTGCATCACTAAGGGAGAGGTGCATTTGTAAGATTCATTATTTGTTTCAAGGAAATTTCAAGGACAAATCACCAAAGGTTGTAATATTTTGAAGCATGCTTTCCAAAATAATATTAAAATGCTACACCTAAGAAGTGAAAAAGGTATGGTCCAATTTAGATATAGGAAATATTTTTCACAAAGTCATCCTAACATGAATAGTACAAGGATACATGTCATCCTCATCTTAGTCATGTTTGTACCAGTAGTGCAATAGTTAAGAATTTGTATTGTACCAAGTATGTTAGTCGGTCAAATCCCCATAGGAATCCTTTTTGGAGGGTTTATTTCTATGAAAAGGTTGGCTATGACTATATGGAATATAATATTCATCTACCTTAATCAGTTGTGTGACATAGTGATAATGCATCCTACTTGTGAATTACCAAGTTTGAAACTAATTGTTGGAAATTTTTTCTTCAAATAGATACAATCTTCATAATGAAATATTTTCTTATTCACTTTACATTCCAACTATGGATGTAGTGTAGTGGTTTGTTTTCTCACATTCAAGCAATCTGTCACGACTTCAAGCCTCATTGAATCTAAGATGCATTCAATTTTTTTAAACATGTATATGGGTATTAAGTAATTTACCAATCATATTAAGTCAAGCAAAAGACTTTGAATTATCAAAAAACATCCAATTGTGTGGTAACGAGTGGTAGATTATGATTCAATGAAAAAAATTCAAAGGTTTAGCATTTGATTTTTTGTTTATTTGAGTGCTAATTTAACCAAATCTTCTAGAGATGATAAATTTTGCATGTATAAGCATTTGGAGCCTATTGTTTTCCATATTTCATGATTTTTCAAGATATATGTAGTTGTGACATTAGTTTATAGACCTTTTATAGATTTATTTAGGATTTTATGTATAAAATAGATTCATTAGAGTATGTTACTCTTCTTGGTGGAAAAAATTATAGAACCTAGTTTGTTTCAATAGTAGGATTACTTAGAAGCACAAATCTCTAGTTCATATTCAATAATGATTCAAAAGAAAGTATCAATGACAATGAACATAATAAGAGAATGGAGAAATTTCTTGGATTATTCTTCATGTTAGTGGAACCAAATGTAATTTTACATATTAGAGAGAAGATTGACCCTATTGATGTATGGACTACTATTAGGATCCCGCATCCTAAAATTTATTTATTAATTATTAATAATATAATTATTATATTGAACCGTCATATATGAATCTACGTAGGGTTAGGGTTAGGATAGTTATAAATAGGTGTACAAGAAATATTTGTATAACATCAAGAAGAGAAATTATATTGTTCTAAAGTTAAAGGAGGAATCCCCCTTGAAGTGGCTTGTTTTTAGGATTAATTAAAAAATACGAGCAATAATATAATGCAAAAATAAACATAGAAGAAATTATGTAATACATAATATACATAGATATAACGTGGTTCACCCAAATCGGGCTACTCCACGGAGAAAATAACCAGGCTCGTTGTATTCTATCCAGAAAACCCACATCTGTGCACCTCATTACCTTTTTAGTCACTATACAACCTCATTTTATAATAATGCATTACAATTTTAGGACAAAAAACCCGCCTAAAATCTACCGTCCGATCTGTTACCTAATATCAAATGGTCTAGATTTACATAGAAGAAAAAAAATCTATTTTTAGCTTTGGGGGCGTTTCCCTCGAAACCCTTTGGACCCCCCTGAACCTCCCTAGCGACAATAGTAGGGGGGATAATGCCCCCTCCTACACCCCCCCTATTTCACGTAGTGGGTCCAAGTGCGGCTGAAACAAAGGCCTTTGATTTAATCATGCTCCATAATCAACACTTGTGATTCTAAGGAGGAAGCCCCATTGAAGTGGCCAATGATTCATGTAATTCATGTTAATTTAATTTAAATCATATTAAAACCTTTAAGGATTTAACATTTGGTATTAGAGCAACGATTCTGAGTAGATTAGTGAGAAATCACATTATGACATCTCGAACAAAGAGTAGACCTGATGATTATTGTATATGGATATCAAAATATGAGGCTATAAACCAGAAGAAAGGAGCACTCTCCTTATAGTTTTTAATTACAGCAAGACACACGAAGAAATTAATGCCACAAAAATTGTAGATCAGATGAAATTTGATGTATTTCATAGAAATCCTTTTGCAAGATGAAGGTGAATTCAGCCATAGCACACATGTGGAAAAATATTAAAACATAATTGTAGACCAGATAAAATTTGTCAGGTTGTATTTTGAAAAAAATCATTCGCGAGAGGAAGGTGAATTCGGCCATAGCACGCAGGTGGAAAAAAAAAAAAAAAATATATATATATATATATATATATTCCTAAGGTCAAAATATTAGCAGAATACCTCAATCATTGTTCATATAACATCATCATGTGTGAGTGTGGTTTTTGACGATCTAAAATATCTGATAACCTATTACTGATAAATAATTCCGTTAGCAATAATACCAACAAAGTTTATCCTTGACAAAGTTTATCCTCATTTCCTTTTGTCCCGTCATCATCATTTACTAGTGAAGTTTACCGATGAATTTTTTCTTTCTATCATCAGTGTGAATTTTGTGTTATAACATTATCCTACATTTATAATGTGTAAGTTTTTAATCAAACCTTACAAGCACATTACCTATGAAAATTAAAAAAAAAATCAATAGAAGATTGTAACAAAAAGAAGTTATTTCATCTCGTATAACCAGAATTTGAACTACCATACAAATCACACCATATAAAGTTAGATTAAGTAGGCACAAAAATATTACATTTGGTGTGTGTTAATTTTTTTCTTAGGATATAGTTATCCTACATTCATTCACCTCATGAATTAGGTGGAAATATAAATACCAAGGCACATAATATTATTTGACCAGCTCGTTGATCACACCTTGCTCATTCCCTTCTCACATCTATCTTTCTGCTACCTATCCATCTTTGTGTCAGTCACTTTTCCCTATAAATCCACCACTTTCCCACCTCCATGTTAGTCACTCTACCCTAGATGTCTCCTGCTTGTTTGACTGTGTTAGTTACTCTTCCCTAGATTTTTCTGTTAGCGCAACATTGAATTAGGAAATTATAAAAGCCCTAAATCCTTTTATTGTATTTATGGAGGAATCAGTAGAGGTCTTGGAACCTTAGTTTTTGGTAGTTCTTATTCCAAGTGTGCAACATCTAATTCTCATTAAATATCACTATCAATTATCTTCCACTGTAGAAGTTTTTAAACTTGAAAGATGACATGACTTTGTAGTCTCACTATTTGAAAGACTCGTGGAATATAATAAAATATCTTTTCAAGCACTATCTTCACAGAGCTGAGTGAGAGAAGAGTTTGTGCCCATGATATTACCTATTTATCCTAATCTACGTACCAATACTCAATTTGTAATAGGAGAGAGAAATAAAGCACCCATGTGTATGACAAGCCCAATGTACTTTTGGTCTCATTCCTACAAAGAGTCTAAATAACATAGTGTTACAAATGAAGGTGAAGCAAAAATGGAGCTTGTCCTTGTGTGTTGGATGATAGCTGAAGGAAAAAATCATGTGGATATAATGGTTCTTGCCTCGTATAATGGACAAGTAACACTATTACAAGATATGCTAGAGGTAGTACCCAATAGTGAAGTTGTACAAGTCCTTACTATAGACAGATTTTAGGGTTCTAAAAATAAAGTTATTATACTGTTTGTAGTCCATTATAATGATGAAGGAAGCATTGGAAACCTGGAAAAGCATAATAGGTTGTGTGTGGCAGTTTTCCAAGCAAGGGATGCAATGTATTTCTATGGGAATGATGTTTGTTTGAAAAATAAGTCTGCACACTAGACAACACTTCTTGAATACTTATCTCAAAAAAATTGTGAGTAATACAATATATCTTCTTTGTCCTCAACATCCTCTTAGCCCGTCCTTTGCAATAAGTAGTGAACATGTCAACAACTTCAACCCTCTCTTGTGTAAAAGTGAAGTAGAACTGAATCAACAGGACAAAAAAAATCTACTAAAAAACAAAGAAATGAAATAGGAGCCCCAAAGATTTCTGTATTAATTTTCCAAAAAAAAAAAAGATTTACAGAGACCAACCCATTTACAATTTTTAAATTCCCCTATAATACCCTTTTTTCCCTTTTCCTGCATAGGACAATTCATTTAAAATTTGAATTTTACGAGAAAAACATCCTGGGGTCATAACTCCTCGCTCGTTTCTCGGATTGACTATCAGTGCATGTTTTTGGAAATATCTCAAAAAGAGCTACAACAATGTAATATCCTAAAGGATTTTCACCACTCTACAAGGCCTCTAAGGTCTTCCAAATTCACCTTTATGTTTATGTGGTAGGATTTTCACCATTTTGGCAAGGTTTTTACTATAAAACTTACATATCTCCTAAACCGCTCAGGATATTGGGGTGATTCTTTCACCAATAGGTCTATTTCTCCATCCCCTAAAAAACAAAACAAAATTTAGAATAGAATAAAAAAATACAAATTTGGGTGATGCAAGATCACTCTTACACCACTAGATTCTCCTACATCAAAAAGTATATTCAAAACTTAGTTACATTGTGGTCACTATTGCCAATGCACCTGCAACTTAGTTGATCACCCAAAATACAGTGAACTTGTTCAGTTTACTTTCAAAATTTATAGATATGAAGCAACAAAGAAATATTTTGAGGATGAGGAGACAAAACTATGCCATCAGGAATTAATGCATACATTTTATTCTTATGGATATAAGAATTTTATAAAGTATTGGGAGAAAGTGATAATGAAACTAAAATTCCATGAACAATGTCATAAAGTTTTAGATTGTGGACATCCTTGCATGCTGAAATGCTATGAAAATTGCGGAGCAAATTCCTGCCGCACTTGCATTGAAATTCAAAAAGTCCAGGCACAAAAGGAAAAACAACTTGAAGCCTTGCAACTCAAAATGAAACTAGAATAAATAAAAGTAGAGATAAATATATTAGAGAATTATTTAGATAAGCAAGATATATTGGTCAAAGACATAAGTCCAATAGGAGAATCCACAACTGAATACTTCTAGAATATGTGTCAAAGCGGACATAGTTTCATATTTTCATTCAAACTATCAACCTCCCAACCAAAAATGGAAGCATATCAATGTCCAAAAAGAATAACAGTCCACAAAAATACAAAAGGACTAATATTTTGTAATAACCAATCAAGTCTATAATGGGATTTTTGCAACAATTTTTGGCGATGACTTTTGTCGTAATTTTTGCGATGACTTTTTTTTGCAACCTTTTTTACGATGGCTTTTTGCAACTATTTCCTTAGTTCTAACTTTGAGGACAAATTTTTTTTAGGATGGGTGGCATGTTAGGATCCCACATCCTAAAATTTATTTATTAATTATTAATAGTATAATTAATTATTATATTGAACTATCATATATGAACCGACGTAGGGTTAGGGTTAGGATAGTTATAAATATGTGTACGAGCAATATTTGTATAGCATCAAGAAGAGAAAATATATAGTTCTAAAGTTAAAGGAGGAAGCCCCCTCAAAGTGGCCTACAATTCTAAGGAGGAACCTCTCTCAAAGTGTCCAATGATTCATGTGATTCATATTAATTTAATTCAGCTCATATTAAAACCTTCAAGGTTTTAACATCATATTTTTTACTAATCTACTCAGAATCATTGCTCTGATATCATATTTTAAAACCCTGAAGCTTTTAATATGAGTTAAATTATATTTATATATCACACGAATCACTAGCCACTTTGAGGGGGCTTCTTCAGAATCGTAGGCCACTTTGAGGGGGCTTCCTCCTTTAACTTTAGAACTATATATTTTCTCTTCTTGATGCTTTACAAATATTGCTCGTACACATATTTATAACTATCCTAACCCTAATCCTACATCGGTTCATATATGATGGTTCAATATAATAATTAATTATACTATTAATAATTAATAAATAAATGTTAGGATGTGGGATCCTAACAACTACTTTGAAATATCTCTATGGAAAGCTAATCTAGCCAACAAGAGGTAAAGTAAATATTTATTACAAGTATGAAAAATCTATTACTTTCAATATTTATCCTACATTTCATATAGTTGGTTTAGTTATTTATGCGAATGCTATGACTATCAAAAAACCACAATCCATCTCTCCTAAAGGACTTTTCAAGCTTCCAATCCATTATGAAGTGGCAATGAAGAATTTTTTATCCCTTAATCATGCACAATATCATCCAAAATAATTTAAATAAATGTAATCTAAGGCTTAAGTTCATATGGATAAGTCTAAGGTTTCAAAAAAGTCAAAAAATTGCAAGTATTGTAAAAGGAAAGGGCATTCCATCAAGAATTCCATTACAAGGCTAAAGAATATTGAGACATAATTCTTGAGGGTTGGACACTAGTTTTTTGATGATGAAGATGAGGATGGAGAAGGAAAAATAGAGGCAAATTAGATCATCCACTATAGGTGAAAAATGTTACCTCTAATGCCTTATCTCCTTGAACTCTCTCAACTTATAATATAGGAGGTGTTGAAATTTATGTAATTTGAACTTTTTTATGCCAAGGACATATATGTGATGATGTGCGTATAAGAACCATGTATGGATTCTATGGGTATGTGATTATGTAATCTTACAATCATTTTCATGTAATCCTATGGGACCCTTTCATATTTTACCCTTAGTGGTATTGCTTAATCTAACTTTGTGGATAACCTTGATTAAAAGGGTAATTTATTATTATTATTTTATTTTAAGGTTAAACACAATGTTCAATTAGTTTAAGGTTAACCTCCCATTGGGGATTTTTTATCACTATAAATACTCCTCAATGAAAATACATTTGTTTTAATAAGTGTGATATATTGAGGTGTCCATAGTCACCCACCCTATACTTCATGTCATCTCCCTTCATTTATTTTTTCATTTACTATTGCTTTATTTTAATCACATTTACTTCCTTTTAGCATAGAATTGTGGTGAAAACATGTCTTAGAATATTTTTAGAAAATATTATAAATTCAACTGGTGGAAAGAGTTATCGAGAAAATAATTTGGGTTTGTAACAAATTCAAAAGTTTTTTCTTCATCATGGATTCTATATTTAGATACACAAATCTTTATTTTTAATGAAATGGTCATGTTGTAAGCTATAAATAAATTGTATGCTCATTTATTGTTATATCATAAACCTTAAGGTCTTTGTATCTCTAAGCAAGCATGTCATTATATTTACCATATATATATTCAAATAAATAAACCTCCTCTTTGATACACTCATTTCCCATTAATATATTTTTCCCTTTAGTGATCTAGATAAGTTGATAGATAAATGGTTTCACTTTGATATTGGATTTTCAAACACTATCATTTGGATTAAGTATGCTTTCTAATGTAATCAATCATTTGTTAAACTAATTAGTTTGTAGCTAAAGCATGTTGTCCTTAATGTCATTTCCATATTCATTCTGACATTTGGTATACTTTACCTGTTTAGACAATAATTCAAATATTTTCTTATCATTATTGGATACATGCTAGTGATCTATATTATCTAGGACTATTGGTCTAAATACGATTTAGAGCTCCTTTTTATTATTCCATATATGTATATATGAGATGAATTTAGTGGCCAAAGTAGCTAGCTCATACACTTATATTCATTTATCTTGGTATTAAAACTATCTCATAGGTATCAAAGATCTCTAGTAGATCCTAGAATCAATTCCTATATGATTTTAAATTCTTACTCATGGTGGCACATATTGAGTTTACGTGATTCACCATAACTTTGAATAATCAAAAAAATCTAAAAATTTAGCCTATAATTTCTCAACTTTCCTCAACCCACTACGTAAATCTTCATATTCAACTATATTGCTAGTGCAATTGAATAGCAGACACTAGGCAAATTCATCTATTATCCTTGGGTATTGATGATTTGTATACTAGTTACCAATACGTTTCATATTTTTGCACCATTAAAATGCAAGATCTAGTTTTGATCTGACACTTGAGCTTGTTTACTAGTTAAACTACAAACATTAGTTTATTCTTTAGGAAAAAGTATTTGCTAAATTAAGTTTTTTAATAAAAATAAATCTAGTTCATAACTATCTTCCTCTTGAAGCACCATGATGGTTATGTCCAATTCTATTATAAGCTTACTTTCAACCAATTCATTATCTATAAACTCAAGGACTTCATTCTAGTTAACCCCTCTATCATTACCCAATATATGAAAAAGAGAGCTCCATGGAGGTTAAATTTCTATCCTTATAATTTTACAATATTAGGGGAACTTCATATGTGTGAACCTTCATATTGTGTAGTCTATTATGAGATAACTATACCTTGACACTTTTTTGGTCCATTATCTAGACAATAAAATTATTAAATAGGGTGAGAGATCAACCACTATTACTTCTTAAATACCACTAGATATAGATATTTAGCCATATTCATCATCAAATCCTTTAGTATGGTGATTACATCAACTTGGTTTCCATCCATATAAATGGGTTTACTTGCCATTTCACAATATGGTAATTTTATTTCTTTAGAAAATAAATTGGGCAATAGTATTATAGTTTTTTATAATCTTATAATGAAATTTTTTAAAAGATAATTTTCAATATTCCAAGTGATATAGAAAGGATATGGTCTCATTATTTATTTCTTAGAATCATTAAACACATTGGAAACATTTACTTGAGTATAATATGGATTTGGTGCTATAACATTTTGCTTCCAAGATGTTTTAGTTAGAGTGTCAAGGCATGAAGCTATTGTTATTTTGGCATAATTTCATTCCTTATTTACCAAGGCTTCTTGTACTAAGTATCTCTATCTCATAAAATCCCAATCCTTATATCATGCTTACTTTAGCTAGTGTCTTCTTCAACTCAAAAATATTGAATTCACTATTAGCTAAATTTCTTTCATTGTGAGCCATACATGTTTAGAATTGTCTTGTGGCTACTAACCAAACTTCACTAGTTATAGAGGGATATATCAAATGTTATTCTCCTTCCTTTTGTATTTTTTTCTATTCAAATTATTCTCAATTATTTTTACCCCATTTTGACCATAGAAAATTTTATTTTTTGGGAATTTTCATGGGGTCCTATGGTGTTATCTCTCCTTGTTATTATCCTAGGTATTCCTTCTTAGTTGAATTCTATTATACCTTTGATGCATAGTATACCCCATCCGTAGCAAAAAGATATTAAAAATTTACTTAGTCTACTTAGGAAATAATTTTTGTATTAGATGGTCCTAGATGTTGTTCCTCCATAACTTTCCTTTTTTTTAGTTGCAACTCCTTATTGAGGTTACTATTATTGGTTGAGATAGCATGCTCTTCAAAAGGAGGATTAGAAACATATTCAAGGGCATGAAATTTGTTAGAATAACATTACCATGATTATGTAGAGTTACAATCCATTATTAAACCATCCTAGAGATGTCGATCATATTGGGTTGTTGCACAATAATATATTCAACTATTAATATTAAGGAAAATGTCATTTGGTGTAATGTATTCTCTTATTGCACTTGAAAATAATAGTTATATGGTTTGGTTTGTGCATTACTTATCATAATAAAACATTCTAAGGAATTATGGCCAACATTACATTGAGGCCATAGCATACTCATTTATATATTAGTGTTCACCATGTTATTTTGAACTTGATTTGTTGAAAAATTAGTAGGTTGTTAGGATATTTGCTTCTTTATAAGATAAAGGGATCTTTTTTATAAAAAAAAATTCCCATATATAACCTTGTTGTATATCTTGATTATACCTCTTTTCCTAGTTGGTTTTCATGAAAATCTTAATCACTTCCCTATGTTCATTCACTTGTGCTTGAATTCCACCATTCTAATTTTGAGACATAGGGTTGGTAATTGGGTTAGATGATTGAGGAGTATCTAAGCCTAGCAGTTAGGATTAGAAAGTAATAATATTGTAGGAGATAAATTTGCACCACACAAATGAACAAAATGCTTAAAGCAATAAAAATAGATTTTATATATATTTATATTTTTAGAGTTATAAAGGGTCCTTATTTAAAGGACAAAAATTTCCACCACACAAATGAACAACATGCTTAAAGTAATAAAAATAGATTATATATATATATATATATATATATATATATATATATATTTGTATTTCTAGAGTTTACAAAGGGTCCTCTCAAGAGGACTTTACAAATGATACAATAATTACAAAAGGGGTACAATTATCTGTTTCTCTACAAAGAATATCTTTGGATGCAATCTTGATATTTTTGTGCTAGCACATTATTTGGGGAGCAAGTTTTCCTATAATCGCCATGTAGGATCAAACCTGGAGCCTTTAGCTATTATTTAATGCCATAACTTACACACAAAGAGAAATAATAAGTGAATCAATAGCATATGTAGGGTTCACCGTGGTTGGACTTGTATTATATTTGAAAATGTGAAATAAGATAGAAAGCAATAAAATGCATGAAATACGAAGGATCTAATGCTAAAATGCACATGTAGATAAATATATAAGCCAAAAGTATGAATGAAACTTCTCACCTCACTGGTTTATTGAGATCATCTTAGGTTGAGATAGTTTTATCTGTAAATCATCTCAAGGTGAGATGATCACTATCATAGTTCTACACCTTGTGATTAGGTTTGGGTCAGATTTAGGGCAACACAGAGGGTTTTTGGTGATCGATTGTACATTTAAGGGTGATGACACATGTTTCAAATATCAATGGTATGGTGAGTATAGTTTATGTGAGGGGAAGAGAAACTTCAATTTTGAATACTTGGTGGCAATATGGTAGTATTTTATTCGCAACAAAAGGGCTTGGCAAATTCTTGGCAGTACTTCATGGTGAGTAAATTCAAAATCTAGTTATCCTTTTCTAGAGAGGTGGGATGCAAATTTATAGACCTCTTGGTAGGAGGTAGTTGAAAAAAATGGGAGCAATCAAGGGTAGCCTAACTTATTAATAGTAGGTGACTTCAGGTGACATATTTGATTGCTACTTGTAGGTTGACTAGCACTAATTCAAAGTCAGGTATGGCATTCTAGCCTATGCATGGCTACTAAAAAGTAGTTTATCTAGCATTTATTTTTTGTTTTTGATTTTGTAAAACCATATTAGGTCAAGACAGTGCGGAACACGAGATCATCTTAGTTCAAGACAATTATGCCTTCTATGGAGAAATTTTTTTGTTGTTGGATAAATCCATGGATTTAGCCCTAAGGCTGCTCAAAGTGGATTGTGTGGGTTGGAGAGGAAGATATTTGGGATTCTCACTGAGATAACACACTTTAGGTATCTACAAATATTAAGTGCACTTTGGCCAGTAAAGATAAAAATATATGGGGTATTGGTTAAGGGACATGACTATGTATTAGGCTACACTACAGTGGATTGGGTTTGGACATTATGAATAGGAGTAATTGTGTAGAAATCCAATTTTAAGTGCATCATAAAAATATAAAAAATTGGTCAATATCTTTGTTAGTTAAATAATAAAGCACTCAAATCATGTCAATTATATCAAAGCATAGTCTAGAAGCATTTATTTTTCTAAAATCAAAAGCACCAATATTGAAGTGATAATGCTAGTGGTGCTTTTAGTTCATGATAGTGCTTTTGTAAAACCTTCAAATTTTTATAATTTCCCACCCAATATACATGAAAATAGTCATTATAGAACTAATACTAGGATATTAGCACTACCATCACTATTGATCCTAGTGTTTTTTTACTATCAAACACAAAAACAAAAATATAGGCATCTAGTAGATACTAAGTCACTTGTCAAATATGTATTTTATCATGCCAATATAAATTTCCACCTCAAATACAACTTGGATGAAAATTTAAACCCACAAACACTTCATATATTTTCATTTTTAATTGTATGTTAATCTCTTTTGAAAAACTTACCTTTAATTAGTCCAATCAAATCCATGAAATCATCCTCCTTAGAGCCATGGCTTCATATAAAGCCAACCCTTAGGAGCTAAAACCATAGGGGGGTTTTACAATAAAAACTCTACCAAATGTCTCCATGAATCTATTGTAATAGTTAAAATATACCAAATTCTCAATCATGTCAAGTATTAGCAAGTTCTCATAATCTTAATCATGTCAAGTATTAGCAAGTTCTCATATACCTTATCAAAATAAGGGGATGTCAACAAAATCTCTTTAGACTTCAAGTTTACTTGTAAAAGATTAATATCCCCTCTCATCTATTAGCTTGTCATTATTATTTTATAATTATTTTATCATTACAAAGTAACCTTGGTTGTTTGTAAAACAATTTATTTACCCATCACTATGGTTTTATTTCATCATAATTACACCCTTTACCATGAACTAGATTATCCTATTCTCTCCATAAGGCACCCTACACCCTAGTCATTTGGAATTAAAGAGTTTATTTTCCAAATATTAGTTCTATTGTATTTATGGGTGAAAGCACTACTACATTCTATTTTTGATATAGCTAAGGCTATAATTCCATAGTCATAGTATGACATAGAATGCAAAAACATCACTAGTGTCATAACCCACTTTGAAATGACTATTTAATGAGAAAAACTATGTATTGAAATGATGATTTAGTACTTAGTTTCGATGCATTTGAAATATTTTATGCATTTATTGTTATGATTTTATGTTATATGGATATGGTGTTGTTGATGTTGTGCTTGGATGTAGGATCAGGTGCTCTCATGGATGGCCAAGAAAGTTGACCATTAAGAACGAGATACCAAAATGGAAATGATGTGATAAAAGTATCCAAGTTAAGGTTTACCTAGGTTTACAAGTGGTTATTGCATATAGTTGCATCTCGTAATCTACTTGTTTGAAATAATTGCATCGACAAGGAAGTTGCCTTAGAGCAATGGAATAACCTTAAACAAGATATTGATAAACTAGAAGTTATCATAAGGTCTTATCTGAATGATGAATTATGGGGGCCATAGGGGACATCCCGTGGGATGTATTTATATGCTTCCATGCTCCCCCCTTCCATGGTTCTATCCTAGTTCCTTGGAACTTCCTAGACCCTTCTCTCTAGGCTAGTTGTGGCTATAGACAATCTCCTTGGGATGGGAAGTCACTTTTCCACTTGTCTGCCCTTTCCTAGCCTATTTGAAGGTTTCCTACCTGTGCCCCCATTCTGGGACATCCCTAGGACCTTTCCTAGGTTTCTAGTTGAGCTTAAAAATATTTTTCTTTGTTGTTCTCAAGTATATCCTATTTTGTTGCAGGTTTTCTATTTGGTACCAAGTTTTAGTGGTTTTTTGATTATGGCATGTTGCAATTATGGAATAGGGACTTGAATCCATTCTTGTGCTTCTTGGGAGGTTTTTGATGCATCTTTTTGGTCTGGGGGAGACCATGTATTTTTTTTTAGTGAATCTTCTCTTTAGGTTTCGTAGATCTAGTCTTCTTGGTGGTTTCTTAGCGTATATTTCTCGGCTTGGGATGGTGATGTATGCATTACTTATTGTTGAGTTCCTATTGGTTTTCCTATTTTTATTTCCAAAAGCTATTTTTTGGTGGAGATGTAGGTTTCTTTGGGGTATCAGTTGCATCTTTCAATCTTGGAAGGGGATGTGTGATTCTTACCTAAATTTTAATTTCCTTGTGCTCCTTTAGTTTGGGTTCCTTGGAGCCTTCCCACCCCTCTTCTTATGGCTTGTAGTTCTATTTCTGTTGCTACCTCTAGATTCTTCTAGAATTTTTGTAGCTCAAATTTGTATGCAAGGGGATCTTGTGGCCTATGGAGATTCTCATATTTACTAATCCAATTTCTAGGCTTTGTATGGGATGTTGCTTCCTAGAATGCCTTACCGGGATATCCCTTGGTGGGATCCTGGCTTCTTTCTTTAGCCTTTGGCTATTCTTGCTCTATTGGAGCAGTTTCTGGTGTTCTAGAGTGGGATTATAGTTTTATTGCATCCTCATGTTTATCCCAACCCTCATTGGGTAGGATGGCTCTTACTAGTGATTCTGAAAAATTTCTCTAGTCCTCCTACTTTCTCAGGTTGGTTTTCCTTCTAGGTGGTTTTGTATTCCAGTTTTTCCTCAATGGGATACTGGTTTTAGGTTTTCCCCCTAGGCAACATTTTTCAAATTGTATGTTTACTGCCTGAGCAGGATTTTTCATATTGTATGTTTCCCACCTAGGAAGGATTTTTCAATTTCCCTTCTTTGGACGGGATCTTTATTTTTCCTACTTGGGCAGGATTTTTTAAACCTTGTTTATTTTTCCTTCTTGGGTAGGATTTTTTATCTTTCCTAATTTGGGTAGGATTTTAATGCACTTTTCCTTTGGCCTATCTTTTGGCATTTTTTCTGGTCAGTTGACCTATTGTAAAAATGTTTTGGGGTCCATTTCAAAACCTGCTTTTAATAAATATTTTACCTATATAGAAAAAAAATCTTATGTGAATGAATTCTTTCTTTACTTTGTCTATGCTTTACCAAATGTTTATCTACATATGTTTGGATGCCTTGAAAAGATAAATAATCTCCTTGATGGTATAGCATATTTAACTATTTTGTCTATAAGCATCTAGAGTTATATGTGTTTGCTTGAAATGGTTTTGGCAAAGAAACCCACCATGGAAGGAATTATTAGGTAAGGGTACTTAATAATACCTTCATAATAATACCAGGGCTAATAAGAAATATTAGCTTGTGGTATGAATAGAAATTAAATTCTTTAGAAGGCAATAAATTGATTTGATTATTTTGAAATGTTAATGGATAACATTGGAAAAGAAATAATTGTTTTGAAACAATTAATATTATGTCTTTGGGTGCTTGGTTAGATAAATGTTCCATTAATGGTATATTGGTTTATAAGCATTTGAAAATATATGTTTTGCTTATGTTTATGAATCTAACAAGCGATTCAACAAAAGGAAGGATTAATAAATATGGAGTCTTTATTAATCTCTTAATGGTTAGTGTTAATGTTAATAATTTATATTAACATTTGGCACTAAATTAATTAATTAAAGGATAATTAATTAATTTATCATAATGTTCAAATTTGACATTAGAAATGAAATGCAATTGGTATGTTTATACATTAGAAAGCAATAAATCTATTAGTTGCTTTAATGTTGCTAGATAACATTAGGAAATTGATTGCTAAAGGTTTATATATATATATATATTGTTCAAATTTGATATTAGAAATGAAATGCAATTGGTATGTTTATACATTAGAAAGCAATAAATCTATTAGTTGCTTTAATGTTGCTAGATAACATTAGGAAATTGATTGCTAAATGTTTTTATATATATATATATATATATATATATATATATATATATCTTATTAGCAATAAAAAGAGTTTTCATGATCATGGTGTTAATAAAAACTTTCTTGTAAATTAAAAGAAATATAAATGAGCTTATTTCTTTCATAAAAACCTTCTTTTAAAATTAAAAGAGATATAAATGAGTTTATTTATTTTATAAAGTTAAAATAAATTTAATTTAGGTTTTACAAACCCTTTTACCTTGCAAAGGAAGTGCATTTAATGAATAGATTAGGGTTTGATATTATTTGAAAATATAACAAGCAAGAAGATGTTGCAAAAATAGTTTAGGGTTTCATCTTCTTCCTCTATTTAAAAAGAGAGATGGAAAATAAATAAAAAAAGAGATTCAGGTGCTTTGGTAGAATGACTCAAAGGATAGAGAGCTTGTAGGAACTATGTTGGACAAATACAAGAGATTTGCATTTTCATAATTTGCATCTTCTACTTCCCATAACTTCTAAAATTAAAGTAATCCTTGACCATGTTATTTGGAACTCTTGCATTGAATGGAATGTAATATGTTTTTTATATTTTTGGAATTTATTATAGAATACCATGAAAAGTAGAACCATGGAGAAACTCTTTCTAGAAACATTAAAGAATATCAATAATTTTAGGGTTTCCACTTGTGCGTAGTTTTCTTAATTAAAGAATATAGAAAACTAAGGAAAGATAAAATATAAATAGTGGAGTATTTATATTTTGAAATAATTAGAATGAATTAAATATATAAACCCTTGGAAAAATTTGGTTCAAGCATGGGAGCTGAATGGTAGAGACGTTTTTCGCAGGACTGCCCAAACTTCCGAACTCGTTTCGGCCATATCTCACTCATCCAAACTCGGATTGAGCTAAAATTTTGAGGGTAGATGCCTGAAAAACCCTAGAACGTCTCCACCAATTTTCATATCATTTGGAGCAACACAGATCCTAGCGCATCCCTATGTGTGAACGATATATTTGGCAAGCGGCTATGCGAGGGTTTCATCTGGGTTGAGTGCAAGCAGCTCCAGAGGTTGGTTTTTAGGGCCTTCGGGCCCTAGCGGCCAATATTTTTGTGGTTTATGCTCAATATTTTAGCAAGAAATGTTGCAGGGGATACAATATGGGTTAGAAATTTGTCTTTCAATAGATCATACTGTGAACTTGAGTGACAACGGCTTCCAATTTGCTGCACAAAAGAAAAGTGAAAACCATACCTTTCCACGGCGTCTAGGGCAAGGATTAAAGAGACCACGAAATAAGTTTCAAGTAGTTGATCAAAAAATGGCTCATATCTCAAGTGAATCTGGTGCTAAGGTGCACCCACAAAATAATTCTACTGTGAAAACCCCTGTCAAGGGTAAGAATTTTGAAGACTCGGTCCCAAAAATGAATTTTAGGGATGCCCTTCATGGTGGACGGCCTCAGCCCAATGCTAATATCAATACTAGGGCTTCTCATAAACCTCTAAGAATGCCTAAGATTGATCCCAGGAAAACGGAGTCAGGATGTCTTAAAGCAGGTGATGGAACTCCTATTGTTAAGCTTGATATGGGTAACATTCAGACTGGCATTGAAGATTTGGAAAAAAGAGGACTAATTTGTCGGTTCATGGGTTTTCGTCTGAGTCTATCTGCTTTCAAAGTACGGGCTGCAAAAAGTCTGGAAAACTAAAGGTGAGTTACAAATCTCTATTTATCCAAATGGTTATTTTCTTGTTTTATTTGCTAATAATGAAGATAGAGAGAAAAATTTTCAAGGGGGTCCTTGGTTTTTGGGAAGGGCAGGGCTTTTCATGAAGCCCTGGCATACTAAATTTAAAGCCGAAGAAGAGATGCCTTCTATAGCTCCCGTGTGGGTTAGACTCTTTGGCCTCCCTATTGAATTTTGGAATCCTACTATTTTTTCTTCAATTGGAAACTCTTTAGGAACTTTTATGATGATTACTTGATTGTACTCAAAATTTTGAACATATTATTTATGCTCGAATTTGTGTTTTAATGGATTTTGACAAACCCCTACCTAAAAAGATCACATTACAATTTGGGGAAGACACTTGGGAGCAAGTAGTGGACTATGAGAACATTCCTTTTCATTGTAGAATTTGCCATGAATATGGTCATTTGGCCGATGCTTGCCCAAATAAAATTCCTGATCAAAAGAAAGAAGATATAAACTCGGCAGGTTTCCAAATACCTAAGAAGAAGAACACTCGAGAAAAAACCGAGTAATGAAGGATCAATCAAAGTCATTTGCTAATATGTTTGAAATCCTTTCCACAAATGATGTCCCAAGTGAGGAAGAGGAAATAATGGAAACTGAAATCTTAGAAACACAGTTTAAATATGAAGGAAAGAACTCAGAGACAAACCAACAAATCAAAGGTTTTCAACAGAAAAAAAAAGGAGAAAATTTACACAAGAAAAACAATATTTCAAATGTCAAAACTTCAAATAATGCAAGGTCCCAATATAGACTCCATTGAACCATCTAGTAAAATTTTGGCTGTGTATGAGCATTCTTCAAGGTTAGAAGCCATCTCAGATTCAATTGGAATAAGTCAAGAAACGAGGAAAAAAAATTGAAGATGGATTCTAATCAAAAAGTAGGTCGCAAGACCAATCAATATCATATGGTAAAAGAAGGTGAAAAGCTTGTAGAGGAAGGTAAGATTAATGCCCTTCCCAACATTTTTAGCCCTGGTATTAATGAAGATCATCACTTGGAATATTAGAGGACTCAAAGGGAGTCTTTCAAAACAAAATGAAATTAGAAGAATGATTCGGATAAATCATCCACATCTTGTTTTCCTTCAAGAAACAAAAATGTCAATGGAGGATATGGACTTAATTGCCGATAAAATTTGGCCTGCTGGAAAAGTGGTTTCCCTCAGTTCCCAAGGGACTTCGGGTGGCATTGCTTGTCTTTGGGACCCAAAAGAGGTAGTTATTCACCATATGGTTGGCAGTTGGGGTTTGTTGGCTATAGCTATTCAAAGTAGACATTCCAACCAGATTATGCTCTGCATTCACTGTTTATGCCCCGACTTCTTTGGAGGAAAAAAGAAGGCAGTGGAAGGATATTACTCATATTATCTCTCATTTTCCTAAAGCTTGGATCTTGATCGGAGGAGATTTCAATACCATCCTCTCTCTGGATGAGAAAAAGGGGGGAAATAGAAATTTGGACAAAAGTACTTACCTCATGAGCGAATATATTGCAAACCTCCATCTTGTGGATATCCAACCAGATAATGGCCTTATGACTTGGTCTAACAGAAGGCAAGGCTTAGCTTGTATAATGGAGAGATTGGATAGGTTTTTGCTCTCTAAAAATTTCTTAATCCATGGTCACATTCCTAAAGTGAAGACTCTTAATAATGTTGGTTCGGATCATTGGCCGATCATGGTGGAAATGTGGAAAACCAATGTGAGTTTCTCTCCTTTTCGTTTTCAATTAATGTGGCTTAGAGACATTTCCTTCAGACCTCGTGTGCAACAATGGTGGAAGGAAGGTAAACCTAGGCATGGGACTAAGATGTTCTATTTTGCCAAAAGACTGCAATACATTAAATCCAAAATCAAGACTTGGAGCTGGAAAGAGTTTGGGGATGTTCATAAAAAAAAACATGAAGTTATTGCTCATCTTGAAAATTTGAATAAGAAAATCCATTTAGATGGCCTCACGAGAGAAGAGAAGTGCGAGATGAAATTAAACTCACAACTCGGTTAGAGGAATGGGAAAAAAGAGAAGAAATCTTATGGAAGCAAAAATCTAGAATTCAATGGCTCAAAGAAGGAGATCGAAACACAAATTTCTTCCACAAATCTCTTCTAGCTCGAAGATCTCACAACTTTATTTCTTCCTTAAAATCAGATTCTGGAGATGTTGTTTATACTTGGGATGGCATGAACTCTATTGTTGTTGATTACTTTTCCAATATTTTTTTTGCTACTCCTCTTGACTCGGCTTCTCAACAAAATGTTCTTCAAGCAATCCCTTCTCTTATCACTTCGAGGAGAACTCTATTTTGATTGCTCCTGTTACTATCAATGAGCTTCAACAAGTAGTTTTTAAAATGCAAAAAGGGAAAACCCCAGGTCTTGATGGTTTTCCTATTGAGTTCTACCAAGAGTTACGGGATATCCTTCATGTTGATTTATTAGAGGTGGTGGAAGAAGCCAGGAAATCCAAAGAAATTTTGAAGGTTATCAATAAAACTTATATTACTCTTGTTCCAAAAGCTCAAGAGGTTGATCATATCTCAGCTTTTAGACCTATTGCTTTATGTAATGTTCTTCTCAAAATTATTACTAAAATCATGGCGAGAAAGGTTGAAGCCTCTTTTACATAAGATTATTTCCCCGAGCAAGGGGGATATGTGGAAGGACGTCAAATAGTAGATGAGATAGTTCTTGCTCGGGAAGCCATCCATTCCATGGATATGCAAAATTCTCCTTCTATGTTCATCCGGTTAGACTTATCCAAAGCTTATGACGAGTGGATTGGCACTTCCTTATCAAAGTTTTGAGGCAATTTGGTTTCTCTAAGGATTGGATGGATTGGATTATGGGATGTATCTCTTCGAGTTTCCTACTTAGTTCTTATCAATGGCAGGCCTTCTCGGTCTTTCCCGGCTTCCAGAGGTATTAGGCAAGGTGACCCGCTATCCCCTTATTTATTCATCATTCTTGTTGAATGCTTGGGTAGGACTATAACCAAAAAGAGGGAAAACAAAACCCTTGAGGGAGTTACCATTGCTCATGGAGCTAGACCTATCTCTCATCTTCAATTTGTGGATGACTCTACCCTTTTAGGTAAAGCTACAATTAAGGAAGCTTCTAATTTTAAGCAAATCATTAGCTGTTTTTCTAAGGCTCTGGGCAGTTGATCAATGAAGACAAATCTAAAGTTATTTTCTTTCACTATTCTGCTAGACAGGAAGCCATGGTCTTGGATAAATTAAGATATAAGAAGACCTCTCTTCCAATCACTTATTTAGGTATTCCCATAAATATTCAAAGGCAGAAAAATAAAGATTGGAATTGGTTGTTGGACAAAGTCAAGAAGAAAATTGGAAAGTGGACCAACAAGTGGCTTTCTTCAGGGGGTAGAATCACCTTGGTAAAATCAGTCCTTCAAGCTATTCCTATTTATGTTTCTTCCATTTTGAATATCCCAAAGGCTGTTCTTCGAGAATTGGATCAAATCAGTCATCGTTTCCTTTGGAGTGGTACTAAGGAGAAAAGAAAATGGGCCTTGGTGAAATGGGATACTTTATGTCTTCCTAAGAGTGAAGGGGGGTTAGGATTTCGGTCTTCAATTAATAACAACAAAGCTTTAGCTGCTAAATTATATTGGAGGATGTTGCATAACCCCAATGCTCTTTGGGCCAATAATCTCCGTGCTAAATATGCTGAGAACAAAAGTCCTGAAGACCTTGTTCGCTATCAACTTCCTACCAAAGGTTCTCCCATTTTAGCGAGTTCTTAAGACTGGTGAGGATTTGATAAAGAAAAAATTATTTTGGATCATTCATAATGGTCAACATGCAAATTTTTGGATAGATTCTTGGGATGGTCACAAGCCTTTGATAACTCGGTTTCTCGATTGGAGGCCTTGGATGGAGGAGCTTCACCGAGCTAATTGGATAAAGGTGGCTAATTACTTGTCGGTACCATATTGGTAATTCAAAGGTTGGTAGATATTGGATCCCTATTGAGGACTGGCCTATTCAAATCCTAGAAAGGCAAAGACAAGATATCCAAGGCATCCTTCATATGAGATCCCTCTCTTGGTCCCATGAAAAAGATTGTTTTGGATGGAACGACACTACTAAGGGTGAGTATTCGGTTGCTCAAGGTTATTTGACCTTATGCCATAATAATCCCAACCATTCTTCTGACATATTTTCTCAATTGTGGGCTCAAAAGCTCTGGCCTAAGGTGAGGTTCTTTAATTGGCTTTTATTGCATCGTAGGGTGCTTACTTGTGAGCAACTTATGAAGCGTGGTTTTCATGGCCCTTTTAGATGTGAAATGTGTGAAGAGAATGTAGAAAATATCAACCATATTTTTATTGAGTGTACTTTAGCCTCTGAGCTATGGAGGAGAATGGCAACTTTACTTGGCTTACAGTGGTCCAATTTTTTCACTTTTGAACAACTTTGGAGGGATTGGCCTAATCAAGAGGGTGTTGATCATTTTATTAGGCAGTTAGTTTGGATGGGTTCTACCATTCTTCTTTGGAATATTTGGAATGAAAGGAACAACCAAATTTTTAATCAAGATAGGAAGGATATTCACTATATTTGGCAAAAGACCATAGCCAACTTAGTTGAATCAGTCCATCATCTCCTTAATCACCCCCAAAACTCCCACCAAAGATGGGATCAAGTGATGCAAAGATTGAAGATTAAACCTTCTAAGGGCAACCAACTTAAAGGGAATGTGAGTATTAGTAAGATGGATAGGACTAGAAATTGGCAACCTCCTCCTAAGGATTTTGGAAAAGTCAATACTGATGGAGCCTCTAGAGGGAACCCTGGAAAAGCCGGTGTGGGAGGAATTGGTAGACTTTCGAGATGGCTCCCTGGTTTTTACTTTTGCTGAGAATTTGGGTATTCTTTCCAATAACCTTGCTTGAGGGGTATGGTATCCTTAGAGGCCTTCGAGGAGGCTACTAAGGTTGGATGGGAAAAGGTGTTAGTTGAGTCGACTCTCAACTTATGATTAATCTCTTGAAGACTCCTTCTAAGAATCATAAGGTGGATTGGAGAATAAAAAGAATTATTGAGAAGATTCAGTTAATCCGAGATGGGATTTTTGAAAGTTGATTACAATCATGTGGTCGGAGATCAAAACAAGAGTGCTTGATGCTTTAGCTAATTGGGCTTTGGACAAAGGTGATCTTACTTGTTATGGCCACCCTCCTATATGGTGGGCTTCTCAAATTAGGGAAGCTCTTCTTTCTATCATTTCTTTGGATGGCTCCAGTTCTGAAGGTACCTAGTTTCTTCTTGTTTTTTTTTTTTTTTGTTTCTCTTTGGTTCATTCAGTTTTTTTAGTTCCCTAGCTCATTCTATTCTTTATTTTGTTTCCTCTGTTGATTCTTGCATTAATAGTCTTCTGGTCTAGATAGGTCATTGTTTTGTTCATTTTTTTTCTTTTGTCTTCTTTGTTTTTTTGTTTAGTTTTTTAAGGTGGGTGGGTTCTTTTGTTTTGTTTTGTTTTTGTGTTCTTTGTGTTGTTTTTTTGTTGTTCTTGTGTTTTTGTTGTTTTGTTTTGTTTTGTTTTTTTTATGTTTATTGTTATTGTTCTTGTGTTTTTTTCGTTCTTGTTCTTGGGTTTCTCTTTGTTTGTGTTATTTCATTTTTTTATGTGTGAGTGTTTTCTATGTTTTTTGTTTTTGTTTATTGTCTGTTGTTGGTTGTTTTTATTTTTATTTTATTTATTTTATTTTTTAGGTTTTGGTTGTGTTTATTTTTCATGTTTTTTTGGGTTATGTCTTTGTAGTGTTTTGTTGTTTTTGTCTTGTTTGTGTTTTGTTATGTGGTTCTTGTGTTTTTCTATGTGGTTTGTGTTGTGGTTTCTTTTATCTTATTGTGCGTGTTTGGTTGTGCTTTTGGTTTTGACACACTCAAGGAGTTTGTTTTTTATTTTATTTTATTATTTTTGTTGTTATTTTCTTTTTTTAATTTGGTTTTGTGTGTTTGTTTGCTCCTTGAGTATGTCAAAGGTGGTAGGCCAGGTCCGAGTCCTGGGCGTTTTTGGTGGAATGGATACCCCTGCCTCCTTGGGTCTTACCCGAAAGTGGCATCCCTTTTGGGATGTTTTCCACAAATAAAATATATATATATATATAAACCCTTGTATTTTTGTATGTGAAATTAAAAGGGGTTGGACCCTAAGTTTTATTTGTTTGACTTTTGCATGGTTTTTCTTTAGGAGATGCATGATAATAATCGTGAGTTGATTTAATAAATTATAAGGGCTTTAGTTTTTATGTATAGTATTTTTCTTTATTAAAAGAAAATATACCTATATATAAGTGAAACTTAGTAGACATTTTGAAAAATAAATGGATGTTATTTTAAGTGGGTTAAATACTTAGTGAACATTGGGTTTATTTTCAAATATTGAGCTAATGGAAAATTAATATGGGATAATTGAAAATTCTCATATTTTAAATAGAGTATTGAATGGATTTTAATTATTTTATATTTTAGGGGTAAATGAAATAAATGTTTTATGGATTATTTTATTTTAATAAAATCTATATTAGGGTTTGATTTTATAATATTTAATTAATTTTAAATGGTAATTACAATGAATGATATGTAATATGTATGTATTACAAAAGAGTTTTGTATTATTATTCAATATTCCCTATTCTGTATTTATTTTCTTAGAGAGATAATATAGTTGGAAGTTGAATTATATTTTAAAAAGTAGAATGGATTATTGAATACTATATGCTCATTTTATAGTTTGGGAATAAAATGAATAAAAGTTATATTTTTTCTTTTATGATAAAGAAGTCTTAATTTAATAATGGAAACATATGGTTAAATGTTTGGACGTGGAGTCCAAAGAAAAGGAAGTAAAATATGGGGTTTCTTTAAAATGCAAGTAGATATGTAAAATGGGTGTACATTGTATGTATTGAATACTTTTACTAGAGGAAATTATGAGAGTACTTTGATTACACTAAATGAAATGTGTATGCTTGAGGAAAACTTATGGGGGTTTTCCTCCTTGCTTTCAAAAGAAAGAAAATATTTTGTAAACATTGTTTAAGGATGCATTGAAAAGAAACATGCATATAGGTTTGCATTATCATAAAGGAGCTATCTTGATCCCTTATTGATTTGCTTCGAGAGGAAACAAGAAGGATGCAACCAAGGAGGGCTTCATTATGATTTTCATTGAGAAACTTTGTACTTATGAAGTTGTTGATGAAATGACTCAATAAGTAGTTTATATTCTATTTGAGAAGAAAGATTGTAAATTTGAGATGTACTCGAATATGAAGTAGGAATCTATTGCCTTAATATGGATGGATGAAATTTAAGCAATTGATATTATGCTTTCATTGATTTTAAGCTTTAGCATTTGAAATGTTTTCTCTTATTATGACATGTATGATTGAAAGTTATGTACATATTTTGTTTAAGTAGGTGTTATACTTTACTTCATGCATATGAATTGAATAATGTTAACTAATATTTTGAAGAGGATGTAAGAGATAAAGAGAGAGAGAGAGAGAGAGAGAGAGAGAGAGAAATAATGATTTCATGATTTGTTATGGGATTAGATTTTGTATTTAAGTGGGTTATCCTTAGATGAAAAAACTAGAACCTAAGGATGGATCTAACCTAAGGTGGTTGTGGTGTAGCAACACCTAAGGGTTTTGCAATGGGCACTTCAATAATGGACCTTTGAAGTGGATCCAAATATGGGGAAGTCTTTGGGAAAGATTCAAGTGGTGTAGTTTGAATCATTTTTTCCAACCGTGGAGGTTTGGATCCCATTAGCAAACTAGATTTGGTGATGAAACCCTAAATGATTGTTGGGTGTCCATGTGAGAGATGCCACGTGGAGTGATATTAATCCAATTAAACCATAAAAAATATGGGATAATTGAGCAACATAATTTATACATGGTGTAATGTGTAAACTAATAGGTATGCCTAAGTACTTGTGTAGAATGACTGCACTGGTAAAGGAATTGGTATCTCTTTCCTCGAAGTACTAAGATAGGGTTAATTCCTATGCCATGGTCAAGTTTTCCTACATTCATAGAGGGTGTTAGGAAATGGAGGGACCATGTGAAGGCATCCTTTAAGCCACGAAGGTGTACAAGGTTAACCCTAGTGATTTACAGGAGAGTGATCACTCTTGTCCACTTGAGGGATGTATGCAACATCTTGAACTCAAAATGTGGTGAAACCTCTATGATTGTAATCCTATCTGGTACATATTTTGTGAACCTTAACTATGTAAAAAAATTACCTCTCCTATATTTGTTAGATTTGGGTTGTTACAACTAGATAGTAGAAAATTCAATGGTGATCTCACTCCCTAGTGGTGCTTTTTACACTAAGCTTATAATCATCATTATATGCTTTTGAATCTATTTATTATTATTTTCTAAATAGATATTTTATTCTAGTCAAGTTATCCATACATTTTTATCTAATTTAGCAAAATACCTCTACTATTAACTCCATATATTTTCTATTTATTTTGTAGTTTTTTTTAAAAGCAAAATTCATAAGCAAAAGTGCCACCATACATTAGTAGCATATATAGTTCTACCATAAATATAGAAATCAAGATTCATCAACAAAAGTGCTACTATATAATAGTAGCCTTGAAAATGTTTCTACTTCCTATCAAAGCTTCTACCACTAATGAAAAAACCAAATTTAAAGTTCTAGTTATCATTTCTATCATTTCAAAATAGGGTTACTATCTTCTATCTATTTTTATCTATATGTATTCTTTTTTATTTTCTATTTTTATTTGTTAAAGTATAGAATAAAAATAATAAACAAGTAATTATTAATAGAACTATAGGATTGGTTATAGTCTTACATCTCATAAAAATTGAATAATATAAATTCATACTAGAACTTACTTGATTACACTACCTTCTTGAACTCTTGCCTTGAAAATAAATTGGATTTTACATTTATAATCAACAAATAAAAATCATATATCATGTAGGACCTATTTTCTATATTTATTAATGCATTTGTATCTAGGATAAGAAAATATTAAGTTTAGATTGTAAAAAAAAATAGGGAGAAACATAGGTTTTCTCTAACTTGAATTCATCCAACACTTAGAATTAGGATCATGACTAACCCTATTCTCAAAGTTAGACATGAGATATCATGGATCTAATAATTTGGAGACCATATGCAAATTTCCATCATTCTCACATTTTGATAAACCTAATATGAACACCATAATAGGTCCTAATAATTTTGTTTGACCAAGCTAAACCTTAATCAAAACTAAAATTTATAAAACTTTAATAAAAATTATTATATATATTTGTGTATTTAAAACACTTTAAACCCAACTAACTAGAACATAATCAAATATTACTTCCAAATGGGATATTTATGGTCCTTTGAGTAAACGTTATATGAGTTACTAGACTATATTGGGTATATAGTGAGACCAAGATTTCAACCACCCATATAGGGTCTAGTAAATAGTATATTATAGTGGGATAGTTGGAGTTATAAGTAGGAACATTGTTTTCCCTCATGTACTATCTTGTACCATGATCCAAGAATGCATTTCCATGTACCATTGCTATCCCATATATCAATTATCTCTCATGTATCATGTATAGAGAGTTATCAAGTTTATAGGACATTCAAGTATATAGGAAAGCCCCTAAGAAATATAGTTTAGATTACATATATCAAGTAAAATAGATAGAAGTTTTTAAAAATATCTTTATTTTCTTCTCTAGCCAATTCTCTAATAAATAAAATAGTAACCAATCATCTTTTCTCACTTACATTTAACATGTGGTAAAAAAATACTACTTGACCCATATCATCACTCATTAGTTAGCAACTATCCCTAATATCCCTATAATGGTTCATGAAAAATACCCTAACCATGATGACCCTACCTATGATCATGACGAAGAAGACATGACACCTTAAGGATTCATAAGACCTACCCATCATGAATATGGATGATTTATCATAAAATATATAAGAAAATTAGTCTATTTCTTATAGAAACATAGGTATATAGTAAAATCCTTTCTTAGAGAAGGATGCAAGACCCTACATACCTCTGTATGGGATAATTCATCATTGTATTACCCCCAATAACCTAACTCAAATCCCTTATCAGTGAGTCAAATGGACTAATATTTTGGTTCCATGAACATGAATCAACATCTCATATCATCAATTCAAATCCACTTTCCATCACCACTTTTAATGAATATCAGTGTACAAATCCTTCTACTTGCATTGGTACATCCTTGATCTATACCTACCCTTAAGGAGATATTCTAATTCAATGTCAGTTGCCCCACACCTTGATATACAGGCACTAGTTATACTTTTAATAAAAGTGTACCACCAAGAGCCCCAACCTCTAATTCCACAGCAATTTATCTTATCTTCATAATTCTAATCCTTTAAGTGCGAAGATTGGATTGGGAAAAAACTCTAACCCCACAATTTTTTATCACCAATTTTATAATTCTTTTATATATAATCTCTTGGAACTAGATCACATGATGATAACTTTGACATTATACTCCCATGTATATCAACCTCCTCTTTTATTAATCACCAACAAATACCTTATATATCTCAACCTATATTTCATATCTCATTATATATATTTCTCCCAAACTTCAATATATAACCACTAAATTAAATCAAATGAGATATCAAAAAATCATTATCCAAGGGTCATCATCCAATCACAAGTACTCATATGATAACTTGTTCAACCAACCCTTAGATACCTTTATAGTCAATCACACATGTTTCAAATGTAAAAGAAAAAATATGATCCCATCAACCATCTTATATTGTTGAGAACTATCTATAGTAAAATTGCTTATGATGAAACATTGCTACTCAAAAAATTCCCTAAGATTCTTAGTGACCCTACCTTGGAATGGTACTAATAGATACCAAGGATTTTATTAAAAATATTTAGGGATATATTTGATATATTTGTTAAATTATCCATATATATTGAAGAAAAGATCACCATCACTGATCTATACCAACTTAAAAAATCCAAAGATAAGATCTTTACCAATTTTTTAGGACTATGACAATCCCTAGTGGGTAGATGTCAAGTTCATCCCAATAGGGGATTGATATGGGTTGTAGTGTGATGTACCATTCTTAGGATTTTCCTTTTAAGGATGTTTCTAGCAATCGTAGATCCATGTTTTGAACTAATATGTTATGGATAATACATAAGCCTTCCACATGGTTAATGTGCATGATGGGGGTGGTGAGGTCTTCCTTGGTAAAATATGTGAGAGACCTTAGAGCATATTAGGGTATTTCCTCCCATACCTCATTTTTTCTAGTGGTGCCAATGGAAATTTGTCATTCTAGGTAGGAAACATTCTAGGGGGTGGTTGCAAAGGTGGATTAGTCATATTATGAATTGTAGCTTTTCTTATTTGTTGAATGGTTGTGGGTGATGGCAGAAAATTTTACCATAGTTTACAAATATAAAAACCAATCATTGGTTATTTGTCAAGATTTTTTTGTATTCTTCATTCAAGGTGGAGTCACTAGGTGAATACAAGTTTGTACTTTTGAAAATAAAGTTTACTAAGGTATTCAGTCAAACCTCAGTCTAGTGTCTTCAACATTGGTTTCTTCTTATTTTTTTCTAGAGAAGAGTTATCAAGTGAATGAAGAGGTGTTTCAATAGTAGAAATAGAAAAATTCCCTAACCAAGTCTAAACCCTACTTATTATTGTAATTCTATGACCAATGATTTATCATTGTGGTCCCACTAGGTATACCATTAAACTATTATCATCTTTGGTTGCCCTTGGTGGGGCAATCGTTTCTTGCTAGGAGCAACACAGTGAAGCCATAGTTGAGAGCATGGGGTTTGGCTCAATCAAGGGCCTCTAGGAGTTTTTACAAGGCTATCTCCTTGTTAGGATGTGATATTAAAGGCACATTTATGCTCAAAAAAGGTAAAATGGATGCAATAGATTAAAAATAAAAATAACTCAACAAAAGAAAAAGAAGGTGATGCACCAAGAGATATGCTAAGATTTTCCTGCAAAAATATACTTGAATTCTATGTTTCAAAAGTGAACATTTTCTCTCCTCAATATAGTGAAACATAGATGAGAGTTACCATTTA
The DNA here is from genome assembly GCA_028583015.1 of Wollemia nobilis. NCBI lineage: Eukaryota > Viridiplantae > Streptophyta > Pinopsida > Araucariales > Araucariaceae > Wollemia > Wollemia nobilis. The sequence continues at coordinate 12,962,753 of JAQPPZ010000020.1, forward strand.
TATGCATGCATAAATAGGTGGGTCCCATAGGATATCCAATGATAGATGACTAGTCCAAAAATAGATGTAGGCCACTCACACATACAAACATGTAATAAAAACCATAAATAGAAAAAAATGTTATAGACAAATACATACACAAAGAAACATGTCAATAGGATGCCACAAATGGCTATACCAAAAATTTGACATAGGATCCCATGTATATAAATACAATCAAGATTTCACATAGATTGTGCTAGAAGTGAGGGTTTGAGATTTCCCATAAGCCACTTAGGAGATGAGTATTTAAAAAAAAAAAAAATGAAGGAAAATCCTACAAGATAATACAATTGCAAACTTGTGTATCCTTATTACAACTTAAACTATAATTATTTATAAATTACAATAAGGAGATCTTCCCTCCAAAACTTTATAGGATAGTTTGACTTCTTGACTACCTTTTCTTGGGGATTTTGAATATTAAATGATGTTGCCTTTGGTCATTGTTCCTATAAGTTTTGCAACTTTGGTGGTTGTAGGTCACCATTTTTTTTCTTTAATAGCTCACCTACCTTTACTTGACTTATAGATCCAAAGTGTCTCTAGTAGATAGCACATATTTTCTCAATAATGACACATCATCTTTCTTCATTTACTTTTCTTATAATTTGTGTGCTCACCTACCTCCCCCTTGGTATCCATGTGTCAAGGTTTTCACCATCGAGACTTTTGATTGCTCTTTACCCTCAAGTTTTTTATGAGTTCTAACAAGTCACTCCATAAAAACATTAAATCAAACATTCTTCCTTGCACCATAATTCTTATCAAAACCTCCAATCATTTCCTACTTGTGATTTGAACTTTGATATCAAATATTTATCTGTTGGTTTGGTAATTTTCCTCTGATTCTTATAGGGTAGGATTATTTTAGGATTTTTTGTGATTCAAAATATCGGTATCTGGTTCATCAGATTCTCATCATCATGTTTTTATATCAGTAATTCCTATTCACAACCCCTTTTTTAGGTCCTTGATTTCTTCCCAAATGTTGATATTTGAAATAAAATTTTTGGAATTCGACAATGGCCTTAGCTTTCATCCCCATGTTTCTACTTTAAGGCCTTGCACCATATTTGGGGTGCACTTCAACTAGATTGTAGTGATTTATCAATACACAAATTATTATTGTGATTATGTGAGTGCACATTATATTGTGATTAAAATTTGATCCTTAATAAAAGTGCCTATAAAATAATATAGCTAGAAAGCTAAGAGTCGTCTCATATACCATGAACAATAATATGAATCCAAAATGATGTTATAAATATAACAAGTCATCCAACCATCATAATTTATTTTCATACATAATCATATAGTCTAAACAAAATTAATTAACATATTCATATAATAAATAATCAAATCCAATAAAAGAATCAACATATTTGTTTAGATAATAGTCCAAGGTTATAAATAAGGTAAGGAGATTGGGAAATATAGTTTTATTTTTTTCTTTATAAAATTAATATAAAAATTAGAATATTCTAGTAGGCAACAAAAAAATTATAGTGCAATATGCATGCTCTATTTGTTTATTTTTTGGGTCATGTGGCATTAGAAGAGGTGAAGGATGTGTGCTCTCACCTTTTTATGGGGTTTTTGAATCCCTTTATGGAATGTGCAAAAGAAAAATTATGAATGGAATACCTTGTGAGGGGCAAGCCGCATTCCCTTTGTTCATATGCATGTTCACCCTTGACACCTTGGCTAAAGGAGAGAGTGTTAGTACATGGACATGAGGTTCATGGTTCAAAAACTCATGACCAACATTATGATGAGTTGATGATATCAGGCGATATGACATCTAGTTCTATGGTTGGTGATGTGGAAATTGGTGACATTATTTTATGAGTGTTTAATATTGGATGATGACATGGATATAAATGACATGAGAGTGGATGAGATGACATGTGATATCGAGGTAGTGTCTAACATTACATGCAATGACATGAAAATAGCTAACATGGAAAAATTAATGAGGTGGAAACTAAATATTATGAATACAAATTATTTCAACCAATGATATCAATATATACATTAGTCAGTGATACCATGGAGTTTAAAATTATTTAACACTATTATGATAAAACTGCTATATAGATTTACAACAAAATTATAGATATTTTGTGATCTAAATTTGAAAATTTTAAATCAACATGTTTGGGTATTTTTTTGCTTGATAATGGAGAGGAACATTGAGACTCAATTTTAGATAAATTTAGATACTGGTTCAAAGGATGAAAAGGTAAGCTCTTAAGCATGAAAATAACAAGCTATAACTCATAAAAATAACATTATAATTTATCCATATATTTGATGTCACTTTCAATATTATAGTAGGTATAACATCCATATTTGATCAAATTCAAATACATTTCATTTAGAAATGATGTGGATAAGAAATTAAGTTTCCTATTTATAAGTGGGATAAAGTCTAAAATGGAAAGAATATTATAAGGGAAATCTTGTAAAAGTGTAAAGCTATGAATTAGACATTGTTAAATTTCATAATTATTTCTAGAAATAGATTGAATAAAACAATTATCCATTGTTTTTGAAAATTTTATACATGCAAATCAAATAACACAAAATATATAATGATGTCTATGTACACCAAAAAAATCTCACTATGTACAATCAATAGCAAAATATCCAATATTAAGGGGTATTTATAACCAAGTACAAGTTCCCTTTAGGTAAAAGTTGTAAGAGTGAGATTTAGGAATAAAATAATAAAAATTTACTAGACTATATTTTCAATGTTTGCATGGGTCCAAAGGGCTAATATGATCAATACAATGCAAAAATTAGATGTGGCCTCAAGATAAGATTAACCATAATATATTTAAACCTCCAACTTTAAGATAAATTAGGGATACAAAGAGAGACTCTTACTTGTCATCCACCCTTAAGGGACACTATCCTACCCCAAGTAGATCTCACATGTAACACTTTGACAAAAGTGACCTTAGGCATGATATTGGTTAGAATTTCCATTGCCTACTCTGAATAAGGCATACAAATTGGATCAAACATCCCATGTGCATGAATCTATATCAAAAATTGCATCCACATATCTATGTGCATCATCCATTGATGAAACACTCAATTGTGGACAAGTTATATTGTTCTTTGATTATTAGACTAAAAAGTGACTAGAAAACTTAGAGAAATTCTAATCTACTCTAAAATCATGGGCATTCATCTAATATGATTAATGCATCATTGCTATAACAATATTTAAATTCTATAGAATACTGAGATATAATGGATTAGAATATAGAACAATAAGAAACAAGACCAAATCACAAAGAGAATACAAATCCTAGTGTAATATATAGAAGTCCACATAAAAGAGATCAATAAAATGTAGCATCCATGAGGAATAATTATGGATGAGATGGGTAGTGCTATCATAGGCGAAAAATGTGGGATAGATCTTGTGTTAGATGATGGTTAGGTGGGGAGTTTCCCTCGTAAAAATTCAAATGGTAATCATATGGAAAACCCTACATATTCTCAGTCCAAGGCTTTCAATCTTGGTGAAAGACCTTGAATGTAGGTGGTGTTGGGAAAAATGAAGGTGCTTGTTTCTCTTTATCATGTGTTTCCTATTGGTGATCATATCAATATTATATATAAATTCATTAAAATGGTAACATATTAAGGAGATATTTATTTAGTTGAGAAGTTTTGGAGGGTTAGGCCTGAATTGGATGCTATTTGTAAGTGGTTGCATGAAAAGTGTTAGCCTCTTGGCCACATGGAAACTGATGCATTTCCCAAGAACTTATTTTTGGTGAAGTTCATTTGTGAAAAGATCTAGATAAAATCTTGATCCAAGGACCCAAGTTTTTTGGCTACAGAGAGTTATTCTTGAAGCGATGGTCAATTGATTTTAATCCTCATTCTCAATTCCTTTAAGAAGTCCTAGTTTGGGTGTGGTTTCTTGGGCTACCTATTTACCTCTAGAATGAATAATTATTTGTTGGTATTTCTAAGAATTGGGTTAGCTCCTTACCATTGAACCAACCATATCTACTAGGTCTAGGCTCATTTATGCTCACTTTGACATTAATCTCACTCTGGATGTCCCTTTGCCTAGATCGATTTAGATAGTTTCAATATTTGGGATCCAAAATAAGACCATTGAATTTGAATATCTCTCTATCAAGTGTGGGTTTTACAAAACCTAGGGAATTTATCCAAAGACTATGCCAATAAGAAATCTTAGGTTCATTCCTAGTGTTGGAAGCCCAAAAAATCTATGGAAGCTAATCATTATTTGAATTTAGGTTCATCAATCCCCATGACTTTGCTTCCTACTCAAGCTCAAGTACCTATGGAAGAAGTAGAGATCTCTATAGAAAATACAGAGGTAAGTAACCCTATTGATCCTAATACCTTTGTGTTAAATGAGGTTTCAATCATAAATATGTTCACCTACCTCCAATATTAGGAGGTTGATTTGTATTTTAATTCCCAATCCCATTCAAATGTGGAATCAAAGAATTTCTATCATGGTGGTTCATCAATTAATATTTTTTTCCATATTATCTTAGATGAGACCCCAAATATTCTTCCCCATTTTGATTCAATTTTGCATGTATTTAAAGCCTTGAGTCCTATGGCCAACTGATATAAATATCCATTTACCCTCCCTAAAGGGAAGTAATCCAAAAAAGGATCACCCCAATATAAACCATATTACCAAAAGTTCTAAAAAAGAGATAGTGGATGATGGGTCTAATTCAAAGCAAAGGTGGCCTTCACAACAAGATTTAAGGTTAAGAGAAACATTCAAAATATAGAAATTGGAACTTAAATGATGTTGCCCTTGATATGAGGAAAGAAACATCTTGCCAAACCTCGTAAATGAAAATCTAGTCCTGGATTCTAAGCAATGGTTGGTTGCATCTTTGAGAAAATAATTGAAACCCAAAATTTTTCTCATTCAAGAAACTAAATTTGGTGAAGGTGATATTGATAATGTTAAGAAATCCATTTGGAAGCATGCCAAATTTTTATCCAAACATGTCTTTGGTGCATCTTGTGGTTTAATTTACCTCTAGGACCATTCCAAAATTGAAGGAAGGGTTGTTTTCTCTTCTGATAGGTATATAAAAATGCATTTTTATTGTAAAGACTCAAATATATCTTGGATTCCAGATAATATATGTCATGAACTCAATCCTAGGTAGAGGTTGCCTTTGGGAAGAGCTGAGTCTTATTAGATGTGCTTTCCAATATGAAGCCTAGATGTTGGATGGGGATTTTAATTCCCCTTTCTTTCCTTCTAAAAATAAATGAGAGAGTCAAATCCATTCCATTAGCATGGAGGATTTTAAATATTTTTTTAACTCCAGTAAGTTTATGGACATCAAGCTGAAAGGTAGTAAGCTTACTCAGAGTAACAAGAGGCTGGGAGACCACCTTATTCAATAAAATTTGGATAGATATTTTATTTCTAAATAATATCTTCAATATTTTGATGATTAGAGGACTATCCAAACTGTCAAACTTGTTTTGGCCATATCTCACTCATCCGGACTCGAATTGAACTGAAATTTTGAGGGTAGATGCCTGAAAAACCCTAGAATGTATCTGCCAATTTTTATATTTTAGCAGGAAATGTTGTAGGGGATCCAATATGGGTTAGAAATTTGTCTTTCAACAGATCATACTATGAACTTGAGTGACAACGACTTCCAATTTTCTGCACAAAAGAAAAGTGAAAACCATACCTTTCCACGACGTCTAGGGCAAGGATTAAAGAGATCACAAAACAAGTTTCAAGAAGTTGATCAAAAAATGGCTCATATCTCAAGTGAATCTGGTGCTAAGGTGCACCCACAAAATAATTCTACTATGAAAACCCCTATCAAGGGTAAGAATTTTGAAGACTCAGCCCCAAAAATGAATTTTAGGGATGCCCTCCATGGTGGACAGCCTCAGCCCAATGCTAATATCAATCTTAGGGCTTCCCATAAACCTCTAAGAATGCCTAAGATTGATCCTAGGAAAATGGAGTCAGGATGTCTTAAAGCAGATGATGGAACTCCTATTGTTAAGCTTGATATGGGTAACATTCAGACTGGCATTGAAGATTTGGAAAAAAGAGGACTAATTTGTCGGTTCGTGGGTTTTCGTCCGAGTCTATCTACTTTCAAAGTCTGGGCTGCAAAAAGCTAGAAAACTAAAGGTGAGTTACAAATCTCTATTTATCCAAATGGTTATTTTCTTGTTTTATTTGCTAATAATGAAGATAGAGAGAAAAATTTTCAAGGGGGTCCTTGGTTTTTTGGAAGGGCAGGGCTTTTCATGAAGCCCTGGCATACTAAATTTAAAGTCGAAGAAGAGATGCCTTCTATAGCTCCCGTGTGGGTTAGACTCTTTGGCCTCCCTATTGAATTTTGGAATCCTACTATTTTTTCTTCAATTGGAAACTCTTTAGGAACTTTTATGATGATTGCTGATTGTACTCAAAATTTTGAACATATTATTTATGCTCGGATTTGTGTTTTAATGGATTTTGACAAACCCCTACCTAAAAATATCACATTACAATTTGGGGAAGACACTTGGGAGCAAGTAGTGGACTATGAGAACATTCCTTTTCATTGTAGAATTTGCCATGAATATGGTCATTTGGCCAGTGCTTGCCCAAATAAAATTCCTGATCAAAAGAAAGAAGATATAAACTCAGCAGGTTTCCAAATACCTAAGAAGAAGAACACTTAGAAAAAACCAGTTATGAAGGATCAATCAAAGTCATCTGCTAATATGTTTGAAATCCTTTCCACAAATGATGTCCCAAGTGAGGAAGAGGAAATAATGGAAACTAAAATCTTAGAAACACAATTTAAATATGAAGGGAAGAACTCAGAGACAAACCAACAAATCAAAGGTTTTCAACAAAAAAAAGGGAGAAAATTTACACAAGAAAAACAATCTTTCAAATGTCAAAACTTCAAATAATGCAGGTCCCAATATAGACTCCGTTGAACCATCTAGTAAAATTTTGGCTGTGTACGAGCATTCTTCAAGGTTAGAAGCCATCTCAGATTCAATTGGAATAAGTCAAGAAATAGGGAAAAAAATTGAAGATGGATTCTAATCAAAAAGCAGGTCGCAAGACCAATCAATATCATATGGTAAAAGAAGGTGAAAATCTTGTAGAGGAAGGTAATATTAATGCCCTTCCCAACTTTTTTAGCCCTGGTATTAATGAAGATCATCACTTGGAATATTAGAGGACTCAAAGGGAGTCTTTCAAAACAAAATGAAATTAGAAGAATGATTCAGATAAATCATCCACATCTTGTTTTCCTTCAAGAAACAAAGATGTCAATGGAGGATATGGACTCAATTGCCAATAAAATTTGGCCAGCTGGAAAAGTGGTTTCCCTCAGTTCCCAAGGGACTTCTGGTGGCATTGCTTGTCTTTGGGACCCAAAAGAGGTAGTTATTCACCATATGGTTGGCAGTTGGGGTTTGTTGGCTATAGCTATTCAAAGTAGACATTCCAACCAAATTATGCTCTACATTACTGTTTATGCTCCGACTTCTTTGGAGGAAAAAAGAAGATAGTGGAAGGATATTACTCATATTATCTCTCATTTTCCTGAAGCTTGGATCTTGATCGGAGGAGATTTCAATACCATCCTCTCTCTGGATGAGAAAATGGGGGGAAATAGAAATTTGGACAAAAGCACTCGACCTCATGAGCGAATATATTGCAAACCTCCATCTTGTGGATATCCAACCAGATAATGGCCTTATGACTTGGTCTAACAGAAGGCAAGGCTTAGCTTGTATAATGGAGAGATTGGATAGGTTTTTGCTCTCTAAAAATTTCTTAATCCATGGTCACATTCCTAAAGTGAAGACTCTTAATAATGTTGGTTCGGATCATTGGCCAATCATGGTGGAAATGTGGAAAACCAATGTGAGTTTCTCTCCTTTTCATTTTCAATTAATGTGGCTTAGAGACATTTCCTTCAGACCTCATGTGCAACAATGGTGGAAGGAAGGTAAACCTAGGCATGGGACTAAGATGTTCTGTTTTGCCAAAATACTCCAATACATTAAATCCAAAATCAAGACTTGGAACTGGAAAGAGTTTGGGGATGTTCATAAAAAAAACATGAAGTTATTGCTCATCTTGAAAATTTGAATAAGAAAATCCATTTAGATGGCCTCACAGAGAAGAGAAGTGCAGATGAAATTAAACTCACAACTCAGCTTGAGGAATGGGAAAAAAGAGAAGAAATCTTATGGAAGCAAAAATCTAGAATTCAATGGCTCAAAGAAGGAGATCGAAACACAAATTTCTTCCACAAATCTCTTCTAGCTCGAAGATCTCACAACTTTATTTCTTCCTTAAAATCAGATTCTGGAGATGTTGTTTATACTTGGGATGGCATGAACTCTATTGTTGTTGATTACTTTTCCAATATTTTTGTTGCTACTCCTCTTGACTCAGCTTCACAACAAAATGTTCTTCAAGCAATCCCTTCTCTTATCACTTCTGAGGAGAACTCTATTTTGACTGCTCCTATTACTATCAATGAGCTTCAACAAGTAGTTTTTAAAATGCAAAAAGGGAAAACCCCAGGTCCTGATGGTTTTCCCATTGAGTTCTACCAAGAGTTCTGGGATATCCTTCATGTTGATTTATTAGAGGTGGTGGAAGAAGCCAGGAAAGCCAAAGAAATTTTGAAGGTTATCAATAAAAATTATATTACTCTTGTTCCAAAAGCTCAAGAGGTTGATCATATCTCAACTTTTAGACCTATTGCTTTATGTAATGTTCTTCTCAAAATCATTACTAAAATCATGGCAGAAAGGTTGAAGCCTCTTTTGCATAAGATTATTTCCCCAGAGCAAGGGGGTTATGTGGAAGGACGTCAAATAGTAGATGAGATAGTTCTTGCTCAGGAAGCCATCCATTCCATGGATATGCAAAAATCTCCTTCCATGTTCATTCGGTTAGACTTATCCAAAGCTTATGACAGAGTGGATTGGCACTTCCTTATCAAAGTTTTGAGGCAATTTGGTTTCTCTAAGGATTGGATGGATTGGATTATGGGATGTATCTCTTCAGTTTCCTACTTAGTTCTTATCAATGGCAGGCCTTCTCAGTCATTCCCAGCTTCCAGAGGTATTAGGCAAGGTGACCCGCTATCCCCTTATTTATTCATCATTCTTGTTGAATGCTTGGGTAGGACTATAACCAAAAAGAGGGAAAACAAAACCCTTGAGGGAGTTACCATTGCTCATGGAGCTAGACCTATCTCTCATCTTCAATTTGTGGATGACTCTACTCTTTTAGGTAAAGCTACAGTTAAGGAAGCTTCTAATATTAAGCAAATCATTAGCTATTTTTCTAAGGCTACTTGGCAGTTGATCAATGAAGACAAATCTAAAGTTATTTTCTTTCACTACTCGGCTAGACAGGAATCCATGGTCTTGGATAAATTAAGATATAAGAAGACCTCCCTTCCAATCACTTATTTAGGTATTCCCATAAATATTCAAAGGCAGAAAAATAAATATTGGAATTGGTTGTTGGACAAAGTCAAGAAGAAAATTGGAAAGTGGACCAACAAGTGGCTTTCTTCTGGGGGTAGAATCACCTTGGTAAAATCAGTCCTTCAAGCTATTCCTATTTATGTTTCTTCCATTTTGAATATCCCAAAGGTTGTTCTTCGAGAATTGGATCAAATCAGTCATCGTTTCCTTTGGAGTGGTACTAAGGAGAAAAGAAAATGGGCCTTGGTGAAATGGGATACTTTATGTCTTCCTAAGAATGAAGGGGGGTTAGGATTCCGGTCTTCTATTAATAACAACAAAGCTTTAGCTGCTAAATTATATTGGAGGATGTTGCATAACCCCAATGCTCTTTGGGCCAATAATCTCCATGCTAAATATGTTGAGAACAAAAGTCCTGAAGACCTTGTTCGCTATCAACTTCCTACCAAAGGTTCTCCCATTTTAGCAGTTCTTAAGACTGGTGAGGATTTGATAAAGAAAAAATTATTTTGGATCATTCATAATGGTCAACAGGTAAATTTTTGGACAGATTCTTGGGATGGTCACAAGCCTTTGATAACTCAGTTTCCCGATTGGAGGCCTTGGATGGAGGAGCTTCACCGAGCTAACTGGATAAAGGTGGCTAATTACTGTCGGTACCATACTGGTAATTCAAAGGTTGGTAGATATTGGATCCCTATTGAGGACTGGCCTATTCAAATCCTAGAAAGGCAAAGACAAGATATCCAAGGCATCCTTCATATGAGATCCCTCTCTTGGTCCCATGAAAAAGATTGTTTTGGATGGAACAACACTACTAAGGGTGAGTATTCAGTTGCTCAAGGTTATTTGACCTTATGCCATAATAATCCCAACCATTCTTCTGACATATTTTCTCGATTGTGGGCTCAAAATCTCTGGCCTAAGGTGAGGTTCTTTAATTGGCTTTTATTGCATCGTAGGGTGCTTACTGGTGAGCAACTTATGAAGCATGGTTTTCATGGCCCTTTTAGATGTGAAATGTGTGAAGAGAATGTAGAAACTCTCAACCATATTTTTATTGAGTGTACTTTAGCCTCTCGAGCTATGGAGGAGAATGGCCACTTTACTTGGCTTACAATGGTCCAATTTTTTTACTTTTGAACAACTTTGGAGGGATTGGCCTAATCAAGAGGGTGTTGATCATTTTATTAGGCAGTTAGTTTGGATGGGTTCTACCATTCTTCTTTGGAATATTTGGAATGAAAGGAACAACCAAATTTTTAATCAAGATAGGAAGGATATTCACTATATTTGGCAAAATACCATAGCCAACTTAGTTGAATCAGTCCATCAACTCCTTAATCACCCCCAAAACTCCCACCAAAGATGGGATCAAGTGATGCAAAGATTGAAGATTAAATCTTCTAAGGGCAACCAACTTAAAGGGAATGTGAGTATTAGTAAGATGGATAGGACAAGAAATTGGCAACCTCCTCCTAAGGATTTTGGAAAAGTCAATACTGATGGAGCCTCTAGAGGGAACCCTGGAAAAGCCAGTGTGGGAGGAATTGGTAGACTTTCAGATGGCTCCCTGGTTTTTACTTTTGCTGAGAATTTGGGTATTCTTTCCAATAACCTTGCTGAGGGGTATGGTATCCTCAGAGGCCTTCAAGAGGCTACTAAGGTTGGATGGGAAAAGGTGTTAGTTGAGTCTGACTCTCAACTTATGATTAATCTCTTGAAGACTCCTTCTAAGAATCATAAGGTGGATTGGAGAATAAAAAGAATTATTGAGAAGATTCAATTAATCCAGATGGGATTTTTGAAAGTTGATTACAATCATGTGGTCGGAGATCAAAACAAGAGTGTTGATGCTTTAGCTAATTGGGCTTTGGACAAAGGTGATCTTACTTGTTATGGCCACCCTCCTAGATGGTGGGCTTCTCAAATTAGGGAAGCTCTTCTTTCTATCATTTCTTTGGATGGCTCCAGTTCGAAGGTACCTAGTTTCTTCTTGTTTTTTTTTTTTGCTTCTCTTTGGTTCATTCAGTTTTTTTTAGTTCCCTAGCTCATTCTATTCTTTCTTTTGTTTCCTCTGTTGATTCTTGCCTTAATAGTCTTCTGGTCTAGATAGGTCATTGTTATGTTCATTTTTTTTTTCTTTTTTTTTTTTGTTTAGTTTTTTAAGGTGGGTGGGTTCTTTTGTTTTGTTTTTTTTTGTGTTCTTTGTGTTGTTTTTGTGTTTTTGTGTTGTTTTTTGTTGTTCTTGTGTTTTTGTTGTTTTGTGTTTTTTTTTTATGTTTTTTGTTATTGTTCTTGTGTTTTTTTCATTCTTGTTCTTGGGTTTCTCTTTGTTTGTGTTAATTCGTGTTTTTATGTGTGAGTGTTTTCTATGTTTTTTGTTTTTGTTTATTGTCTGTTGTTGGTTGTTTTTTATTTTTTATTTTTTTAATTTTTTAGGTTTTGGTTGTGTTTATTTTTCATGTTTTTTTTTGGGTTATGTCTTTGTAGTGTTCTGTTGTTTTTGTCTTGTTTGTGTTTTGTTATGTGGTTCTTGTGTTTTTCTATGTGGTTCGTGTTGTGGTTTCTTTTATCTTATTGTGCGTGTTTGGTTGTGCTTTTGTTTTTGACACACTCAAGGAGCATGTTTTTTATTTTATTTTATTATTTTTGTTGTTATTTACTTATTTTTTTAAATTGGTTTTGTGTGTTTGTTTGCTCCTTGAGTATGTCAAAGGTGGTAGGCCAGGTCCGAGTCCTGGGCATTTTTGGCGGAATGGATACCCCTGCCTCCTTGGGTCTTACCCGAAAGTGGCATCCCTTTTGGGATGTTTTCCACAAATTATATATATATATATATATATATATATATATATATATATATATATATATATATATATATATATATATATATATATATTGATGATTATTTTCTTTCCTCTCTTCTAAGGATAGGCTCTAATCACAAGCCCCTAATTTGGAAGTGTTCTCTAAAAGAAAATTTTTCAAATGCTCCTTTCATTTTGAGGCTATGTGGTTAAAGCATGACAATATCAAGCCCTTGATTTTTGAATGGTAGAGGAAGGACTTTTCTGGCTCCCTTATATCCTAAGTTGCCAATAAGATCATATTGGTTAAATTTAAGTAAAAGTAATGGAACAGGTCTATTTTTTATAAAATTTTTCAAAGAAAGGACTCCTTGAAAAGTAAAATCTTAGTTACTGAGTTCTTGGTAGAAAATTTACCCCTTCAGTTGCTGATAAAGAAGAAGAATATCATATTCATGTGGAATTCCATAATATTTTGGCCTGCAAAGAGTCTTTTTTGGAGGTAAAATTCTAGGGTCCTTTGATTGAAATATGGGGATTACAATATCAATTTTTTTCATTCTAAAAATTTGAGGTATAGAAGCTATAACAAGATTAAGGAAATTATCAAATATGATGGCTCCAAAATCGACAATATTATGGAGATTCAAGAGGAAATAGTTTAGTTTTTTTGAAAATATTTTAGGCATTGAAAATCCAATTGATGAGCAAGCTTCCAATTCTCTTTTAAACTTCATCCCCTCTATTATTTATGATGAAATAAATTCTATTATAATATCCTCTTTCATATAATATAAGGTCAAGGATGTTATTTATTCCATGGTAAGTGAGAAAGCACTCGGGATTGATGGCTTTTTTACCCTTTTTTTAAAGAAATTTTGGAATATTATTGGGAAATATATTTTTAATGCTATGGGTGAGATTCCTTCCATATTCTCAATCATGTCAATTCCACTTTTTGACTCTTTTTTCTAAGTTTTTTGGAGCTAATTCTTTCAAAGACTTCAGTCCTATAAGCCTCTATAACATGGTATACAAAATTTTGACTAAAGTTATGGCTAACAAATTGAAGGCTATCCTCCCTCTAATTATTGATTCTTGCCAATGAGATTTTTTTAAAGGTAGGTGTATCCTAGATGGTGTTATTACCATTCATGAAGTCCTTAATTCCAATGATAAGAGTGGCAGATATAGATTTTTTCTAAAACTAGACATGAATAAGGCCTATGACATGGTCTCTTTGGAAGATTTTTTAGTTTTGGGAAAATTTGGTTTTCATCTTGACTAGATTTCTCTCATAAAAGGATGTTTTTATTTGGTCATGCAGTCTATTTTTATCAATGGGTACCCTATTGGGTACATTAAAATCCTTAGGGGTCTTAGGAAAGGGGACCCCCTCTTACCCTACTTGTTCCTTCTCATGGCAGAGCCCTTGGGAAGGTCAATTCATGTGGCTTGTTATTTGAGTTTAATTATGGAGATTAGTCTAGCCTCATTGATCTCACTTGTTACACATCAAAAATTTATCAATGACACCATTTTAGCTTCTAGATATTCTATTCCCAAATCCAGAGAGACCAAGAATATTATGTCTTCTTATGAGGTTGTTTTTTTATGGAATATCAATAACAGGGTTTATTTCCTCAATACCCTCCATAAAAGGTAGATGAAAATTTCTAAAAAACTTGGGTGTGTAATTGGTAGTCTTTCTTCAATTTACTTGGATTTATAACTCTTCAATGGTAGGATACAAGCAAACTCTTGGTTCCTAGTGGTGGAGAGGCTAAGAAAAATATTTTTGGGGTGAAAATGTGCTCTACTTGGCCAAGCTAGTAAAGACTAGCTTGTCAAATCCACCCCTCAAAGTATTTTGGTGTTCTTCATGTCATTTTTTAAAATGCCATCTAAAATTTACCTCAAGATTGAAAGCATTCAAAAATCCTTTATTTGGATAGGTGTAGAATAAAAGTAAATATTACCTCTGTTTGCTTGGGATAAAGTGTGCTCTAACAAAGGTAGAGGTGGGATGGGATTTAGTAACCTCAAACACATGAACATGGAACTCATTGCTAAATAGGGATGGAAGTTTTTTAGAGAAGAAAATATTGGTTGGGTGAAGATTTTAAAATATAAATATTTAGGCAGGGCAAGCAATTTTCTTGACTTTCAAGTGCCTCCTAAGGGCTCTTCTTTTTGGAATTATATTTTAGACTATAAACTTATTTTTTAGAAAGGTTTGATATGGATACTTGGTGATAGCAAAAATATCAACTCTTGGAGAGACAATTGAATTTTAAGCAACCCTTTGTTTGAATATCAACTTCTAAATTACCTAGAATCCTCACTAATATTTGTGGCCCCAAAGTTATAGATTTCATTGAATTTAAGGAAGGAAAAAAGGTCTCGAAATCTATCTATCTCATTGACCCTTCTGCCAAGAAGGCTCATGCTCTTAGTGTTGGAAATTTTGAGTACATTGGTTGTCATTGATGTCAAAGGCAATATTGGTTCACAATGCACTCTTCATGGTTGTGTGAGCAAGAAAAATATAAGGCATTCTCCATGGTGGTTTTTGCAAATAAAATGGAAAGGTTTAATTATTTCTCCATGGTGGTATTTGCAAATAAAAAGAAAGGTTTATTTAAGTTCTCCATGATGGCATTGGCAAAAAGACAAGACCTAATGAAATGGCCCAAAGTGAAAAGGTTAAATTATAATATATTTAAATCTTTCAAGATTTAAAATATTATAATAAAAAGGTTTATGAAATGGCCCAAAGGGAAAAGATTAAATTATAATATATTTAAATCTTTTCAAGATTTAAAATATTATAATAAAAATGTTTTTAAACAAAGGAGTGAAAAATATTTTTATACACTCTCGCCGTGCATCGACATCCAAAATTTAAGAGGGAAACATAGTATTTAAGGAGGAAATTAAGTCTTGTCAAATGTTTTTATTAATGCAAGCAATGAAGGAAAAAAACACTCTCTTTATTCATGAGAATAATGCACAATACCCAATATGGAGGTAGATAGAAGTAGAAAATCATGAGAGCAACACGATATATAATGCGGTGGTAGCAAGGAGGATGCACGTGCTTTGTAGATAGATGAAAAATGCATAGGTTTCAAGGGGAAGCAACGTAGTTTGGTTTCCATATGAGTGGGTAGCTTAGGTGACAGGTGAACCACGAACATGGAATAGCACGATGGAGGTCTCAAGATCGAGACGTGGCAATGATAGTTTTGCTTGGTTTTTGTTGATCAGAGGATTGACGCAGGTTTAAAGCTAACATAGTGCACATTGGTTCTTGTGTGGGTAGTTAGCCCATGCGGTGCTCTAGCACGAGCTAGAGCATGGGCTCTGTGAGGTCATGCGCTCAATTCCTTTCAGTAGCATAAGTGGTAAGGGCAATATTTTTGTTATAAAATTTTTGCTTGGTGCTTAGGGAGTCATAAGGGCATGAGTTTAAATAAATTTTTTATAAGGGTTGAGTGAAATAAAAATTTTTCTCTTGCTATTAGGGAGTTATAAGGGTTGAGTTTATTAAAATTTTGTTTGTATAATTAGGGAGTCATAAGGTTGTGAAGTAATAAAGTTTTGTGTGCAAGGATTTATTTTAAGAGTCTTTATTTTGCAAACATAAATTACAAAGAGTGTCTTATATATATTTTATTTTTGCAAAAAGCATAAATAAAAACAAAGGGGATATGTTTTGCATGCAAGAATAGGAGTAATAAGGTGTTATAGTGGTTTGATATTTTATTGTAATTTTTGTATGGTGAAAGTGGGTTTGAAGGTCTTTGATAATTATTAATGCCCTATATTTTGAGAACAAGAGAAGAGTTATTGAACATCAATTTCAGATTTCATTGAGCATATATTTTTGAGAAGGAAGTTCATGTGGATGGTTTGAGAAAGTATTTTGCTATCTAACCCTTGTAGTGGCACAAGAAGGATCAGTTGTTTGTAAGACAAGTTTTTGAG
Source organism: Wollemia nobilis (assembly GCA_028583015.1). NCBI lineage: Eukaryota > Viridiplantae > Streptophyta > Pinopsida > Araucariales > Araucariaceae > Wollemia > Wollemia nobilis. The sequence continues at coordinate 12,979,126 of JAQPPZ010000020.1, forward strand.
GACATATCTTCATCAGAGAAAAATAAGAGGTATGGGCATATCATTCCTTGTTTAAGGTGTTTTGTTGAGTAAATATTTCTAGAACATAAGGTGGAGATAAAAGGGTTGTTTGGGATGCATTGTTGGAAATATTTGAGTTAGGGTTTGTGAAATAAATTTCATTGTTTGAATGAATTTGTAATCCTTGTAGTATTGGTTTGAATGTATTGAATGTGGATGAGCAAGTTTTGGAAAGCAAATTGTGTGTTGGGTTGAGTTAAATTGGAAAGAACATATGATGGAATCATATTGCATTGAACAATAATTCTTGATAGAATATGATTGAAGTATTGTACTCAAGCAAATGTTATGAGCGGTGTTATGAGCATGTATTAGAGTAGAATTGAGCAGAGATAGTGAGCAGACTATAGCAGATTTGTGAGTAGGTTTGAGGTAGATTTGTGAGTAGGTTGAGGTAGATTTGTGAGAAGATTTGAGGTAGATTTATGAGCAGGTTTGAGGTAGATTTGTGAGTAGATTTGAGGTAGATTTATGAGCAAGTTTGAGGTAGACTTGTGAGTAGGTTTGAGGTAGTTTTGTGAGCATATTTGATCAGAGTTGAGTAGAGCAGAGGGGATAGAGTTCTCCTATGGAGAGAGATCCATAAACTAGAGTAGAGGGGATAGAGTTCTCCTATGGAAAGAGATCCACAAACTAGAGTAGTGGGGACAGAGGTCTCCTATGGATAGAGATCCATGAACTTGAGCATAGGGGATTGGTGTCTCCTTTGGACAGAGGTCCATAAACATTGTAATAGGGATTTGGTTCCCAAAATATTCATTGAGAAAATTTATAAGGAATATTTTCTTCATGGATGTAACCCACATTGGGTGAACCACGTTAAATCATGTCTCTCATGTGTGTGATGATGTGTGCATTATTTACTACTTTGATATTATTGTTGTTATCATTTGGATTGAAAAGTAAAAATTTTTATCTTATATTGTTCACCCCCCTCTTAGTATAAGCTTATGTTCTTCAATTGGTATCAGAGCGGGTTCCTTCATGAAAAGCCTAATATCTTGGAGGAAGATCCCACAAGAACATACATGACCTCAGAAAATGGAGAAGAAGCCATGATCAACATAAAAGAGGAATTTATTGTTGCTCTTAGAAACTTGGAAAAAGTTAGAAAGAAGAATTCAAGTTTGAAGGCTCAAATCCAAGAGGATGAGGAAGCAAAGATGAAACTTCTACAAAATATCATAGAGCTCAAGGTAAAATTTGAAGAGGGAAGGAAAATTGAAAAGGATATGGTAGAATAATTAAAGGCAAAAGAGTTAGAATGTGAAGGGTTGGAATCTGAAATTGTCTCTCTAAGAAAGGAAGTTGAAAAGACTAAAGATAAGTTACAACAAGATATAAAGTTAGGGAAATAGAAAGAGGAGTCAAGCTCCAAAGGAACAAAGATATCAAAAGAAGAAGAGCCCATGACCTATGCTAATGCATTGAAAGGCAAAAGCATCAAGAAGGAAGAAAATAGAGAAGCTTCATGGACAAAATTCAATTACAAAAATGGCAAAGGAAGAAACATGCTACCATATCATTCAAGGCAATCTAACAAGTTACAAAATTTCTTCCATGGTTATTATTTTTCATGTAACAAATATGGTCATAAAGTTGTACATTGCATGGTCCATGTGAGAAATAATGTTGATAGAAATTTTAATTCATTTGCACCTCTCATGGATAACAATATCATCTATTACAAATGTAATAACTTTGGGCACAAGGCCAAATGGTGTAAAATAATATTTCCTAAATCAAGCAAAAAGGAGGATCAGAAGGTTCAAAATAATACAACCTCGATAGTTTGGAAAGAGAGAAAAGAGTAGGAAAAGGAGAAGTCAATGTTAGTACAAACAACTCTTCATGTACAAGATAAGAGAAATCAGTGGTTTCTTGATAGTGGTTGTTCGAGTCATATGATAGGTGACAAAAGTAAATTTCTTGTACTTAAAGAAATCAATGGAGGATCAGTAAAATTTGGTGACAATGGTTCAACAAAAATTGTTGGGAAAGGGACTTTGAGTTTAGATAATGGAAAATCAAAGACAAAAAATGTATTGTATGTTAAGGGATTGAGGCACAATTTACTAAGTGTAAGTCAACTTTGTGATCAAGGGCACACGATCACTTTTCATCCAAATAGATGTGAAATCAAAAAATATAAAATAGGAAAGCTCATTGCAGATGCTAGTAGAACTACAAACAATCTCTACATACTAAGTGAAATTAAGGGAGAAAAATATTTCTTATCACAAGAGGATGAGATTTGGTTATGGCATAGAAGAATGGGTCATATGAACTTTGACAACATAGTGAAAATAAGCAACAAAAAGGTAGTCAGAGATTTACCCAAGATAAAAAGACCACAAAGCACAATTTGTGCACAATGTCAGCATGGAAAGCAAACAAGAACAAGTTTCAAGTCGAAAGAATTTACTTCATATGAACCATTGAAACTAGTTCACACTGATTTATGTGGTCCTACAAGGACAAAGAGTTTACAAGGTGAAAGTTACTTCATGCTATTTATAGATGATTTCTCCAGAATGACTTGGGTAGCCTTCTTAAAAGAAAAGTTAGAGGCCTTTGAGAAGTTCAAGGTATTCAAAGAGTTAGTAGAAAATGAAATAGGTAAAAGGATAAAGTGTCTAAGATCAGATAGAGGAGGAGAATTTACTTCAAGTGAATTCATAGAATTTTGTGAACAACATGGGATCAAAAGAGAGTACTCAATAGCAAGAACCCCACAACAAAATGGAGTAGTTGAAAGGAAAAATAGAACTATTGAGAATATGGCCAGAGCTATGCTAAATGAATCAAATATTTTAGATGGGTTTTGGAGAGAGGCAGTTCATACAATATATATATTAAGAGATGGGTTAGGGTAAAAAAAAAAAAAAAATATGAGCTTTGGAAGGGAAGACCAGCTATTGTGAAGTATTTTAGAGTTTTTGGAAGCAAATGCTACATAAGATGGGAAGAGAAAAATTTGGGTAAGTTTGACTCAAGATGCGATGAGGGTATTTTCCTTGGGTATTCCACTAAGAGCAAAGCCTATAAATGCTATAATAAGAGGACACATACAATTATGGAAAGTATAAATGTGACGGTTGATGAACAGACAGGGTCAAAAGAACCAGCTCAAGAAATTGTATATCAAGAAGGAGAAAGTTGCCAAGAAGAAGTAGGTGAAGAATCAGAAGAAGATGAAACACAAAGAACACCACCTAAGACTCCATCTAGGTATGTGCAAAAGAATCATCCAAGAGATCTGATTATTGGAAATCCAGATGAAAGACAAACAAGGAGAAAGATAATAGGAACAAGTGAACATGCAAATATTTCTTTGTTGTCTAAAATTGAGCCCAAGGATTTCAATGAGGCAAGAGAAGATAAATTTTGGGTCAAGGCAATGGATGAGGAGTTGGATCAAATAGAAAAAAGTGAGACTTGGGAACTTGTCCCATGACCAAAATACAAGAATGTAATTGGCACTAAATGGGTTTACAAAAATAAGTTAAATGAAGATGGTCAGGTAGTCAGGAATAAAGCAAGACTGGTATGCAAAGGCTATGCATAGGTTGAAGGGATTGATTTTGATGAAACATTTTCTCCTATTGCACGACTTGAGGCCATAAGGATGTTTTTAGCTTTCTCAAGTTTCAAAAACTTCAAAGTATATCAAATGGATGTAAAATCAACTTTTCTCAATGGCATCTTGGAAGAAGAGGTCTACATTGAGCAACCTGAGGGGTTCAACCTAACTGATAAGCCAGATTATGTATGCAGATTAAAGAAGGCTCTTTATGGACTAAAGCAAGCTCCTAGAGCTTGGTATTCAAGGTTGGATAAGTATCTTCAAGAATAGGGTTTCAGAAAAGGAATAGTTGACAGCAATTTATACATCAAAAATGAAGGAAATGACTTATTAATTGTGGTGGTCTATGTGGATGATATCATTTTTGGAGGCAGTAATGATAAGATGTGTCAGAAATTTGCAAAGAGTATGCAAAATGAATTTGAAATGTCAATGCTTGGTGAGTTGTCTTTCTTCCTTGGACTACAGATTTCACAATCAAAAAAGGGTGTATTTCTCTCACAAACCAAGTATATAAAAGAAATGTTGAAGAAATTCAAATTGGAGGATTGTAAACCAGTGAGTACCCCCATGATTACAGGATGCAAGTTGAGTAAATATGATGAATCTCCTGAAGCAAATCAGACATTGTATAGATCTATGATTGGTAGCTTACTATATGTCACAACTATAAGACCAGATATAATGCAGGCAATGGGACTAGTGGCAAGATTTCAAGCAGCACCAAAGGAAACACATGTACTAGAAGTAAAGATAATTCTTAGGTATTTAAAAGGAACTATGGATTTTGGACTATGGTATCCTAGAAGTGATAATTTCACTCTCACAACATATACGGATGCAGATTGGGCAGGCAATATTGATGATAGAAAAAGCACAAGTGGAGGAGCATTCTTTCTTGGAGATTGTTTAGTCTCTTGGCTAAGCAAGAAACAAGCATCGATATCCTTATCCATGGTAGAGGCAGAGTACATTGCAGTAGTTGCTTGTTGTACACAAGTGTTATGGATGAAGTAAACTTTAAAGGACTTTAAGATAGAGCATGATCATCCCATCTCCATACTATGTGATAATACAAGTACCATAAACATTTCAAAGAATCCAGTAATGCACTCAAGGACCAAGCACATTTCGATCAAATATCATTTTTTGAGAGAATAGGTGATGGATAAGCAATTCAAATTGGAATATGTTACTACAAAGGAATAGCTTGCGGACATATTCACTAAGCCATTGCCAAAGGAAACTTTTGAGTATCTTAGAAGGAAATTGGGAGTAGTCTTACTCCCACCCCAAAATTAATCACCTCAAGGAGAGGAGGTGGGGAGGGGGCTGAGCTAAGAGTCTTATATTTAGCCCCAAAGGAGTCCCTTTGCCATTGATGTCAAAGGGGGAGAGATTTAAGTAAGGGGGAGAGCATTCAATTAGGGGGAGTAGTTCCTCCAGGGGAGCATATTTGGAATCCAATGATAGGAAAAGGAATTTTTAGAAAGGGTTGCCATCAATGACAAAGGGGGAGATTGTTGGAAATTTTGAGTACATTGGTTGTCATTGATGTCAAAGGAAGTATTGGTTCACAATGCACTCTTCATGGTTGTGTGAGCAAGAAAAAGACAAGGCATTCTCCATGGTGGTTTTTTTACAAATAAAATGGAAAGGTTTAATTATTTCTCCATGGTGGTATTTGTAAATAAAAATAAAGGTTTATTTAAGTTCTCCATGATGGCATTGGAAAAAAGACAAGACCTAATGAAATGGCCCAAAGTGAAAAGGTTAAATTATAATATATTTAAATATTTCAAGATTTAAAATATTATAATAAAAAGGTTTATGAAATGGCCCAAAGGGAAAATATTAAATTATAATATATTTAAATATTTTCAAGATTTAAAATATTATAATAAAAATATTTTTAAACAAAGGAGTGGCAAAAGTTTTTATACAACTCTCTCCATGCGTCGACGTCCAAAGTTTAAGAGGGCAGCATAGTATTTAAGGAGGAAATTAAAAGTCTTGTAAAAGTTTTTTTAATAAAAGTGATGAAGGAAAAAGACACTCGATCGATTCATGAGAACAGTGCATGATACCCAATGTAGAGGTAGTTAGAAGGAGCAAATCATGAGAGCAGTGCATGATATCCAGTGTGGGGGTAGCAAGGAGGATGCACATGCTTCAGAGATAGATGAACAGTGCATAAATTTCAAGGGGAAGCAATGTAGTTTGGTTTCCATCCGAGTGGGTAGCTCAGGTGGCAGGCGGACCCTGCACAAGGAATAGCATGGAGGAGGTCTCAAGATCGAGATGGAGAAGTGATAGTTTTTCTTGGGTTTTGTTGATTATAGGAGCGATGCAGGTTTAAATATAACATAGTGCACATTGGTTCTTGTGTGGGTAGTTAGCCCATGCGGTGCTCTAGCATGCACTAGAGTGTGGGCTCCGTGAGGTCACGCACTCGATTCCATTTAGCAACAAAAGTGGTAAGGGCAATATTTTTATTATAAATTTTTTCTTAGTGCTTAGGGAGTCATAAGGGCATGAGTTTAAATAAATTTTTTATAAGGGTTGAGTGAAATAAAAATTGTTCTCTTGCTATTAGGAAGTTATAAGGGTTGAGTTTATTAAAATTTTGTTTGTATAATTAGGGAGTCATAAGGTTGTGAAGTAATAAATTGTTGTGTGCAAGGATTTGTTTTAAGAGTCTTTATTTTGCAAACATAAATTACAAAGAGTGTCTTATATATATATTTTATTTTTGCAAAATGCATAAAGAAAAACAAATGGGATATGTTTTGCATGCAAGAATAGGAGTAATAAGGTGTTATAGTGGATTGATATTTTATTGTAATTTTTGTATGGTGAAAGTGGATTTTAAGGTCTTTGATAATTATTAATGCCCTATATTTTGAGAACAAGAGAAGAGTTATTAAAAATCAATTTCATATTTCATTAAGCATATATTTTTGAGAAGGAAGTTCATGTGGATAGTTTGAGAAAGTATTTTTCTATCTAACCCTTGTAGTGGCACAAGAAGGATAAGTTGTTTGTAATACAGGTTTTTGAGGACATATCTTCATTAGAGCAAAATAAGAGGTATGGGCATATCATTCCTTGTTTAAGGTGTTTTGTTGAGCAAATGTTTTTGGAACATAAGGTGGAGATAAAAGGGTTTTTTGGGATGCATTGTTGGAAATATTTGAGTTAGGGTTTGTGAAACAAATTTCATTGTTTGAATGAATTTGTAATCCTTGTAGTATTGGTTTGAATGTATTGAATGTGGATGAGCAAGTTTTGGAAAGAAAATTATGTTGGGTTGAGTTAAATTGGAAAGAACATATGATGGAATCATATTGCATTGAACAATAATTCTTGATAGAATATGATTGAAGTATTGTACTCAAGCAAATGTTATGAGTAATTTTGAGCATGTGTTATGAGCAGAATTGAGCAGAGATAGTGAGAAGACTATAGCATATTTGTGAGCAGGTTTAGGGCAGATTTGTGAGCAGGTTGAGGTAGATTTATGAGTAGATTTGAGGTAGATTTATGAGAAGGTTTGAGGCAGATTTGTGAGAAAATTTGAGTAATATTAGTGAGTAGGTTTGAGGTAGACTTGTGAGAAGGTTTGAGGTAGTGTTGTGAGTAGATTTGATCAGAGTTGAGTAGAGTAGAGGGGATAGAGTTCTCCTATGGAGAGAGATCCACAAACCAGAGTAGAGGGGATAGAGTTCTCTTGTGGAAAGAGATCCAAAAACTAGATCAGTGGGGACAGAGGTCTCATATGGATAGATATCCATGAACTTGAGCATAGGGGATTGGTGTCTCCTTTGGACAGAGGTCCATAAATATTGTAATAGGGATTTGGTTCCCAAAATATTCATTGAGAAAATTTATAAGGAATATTTTCTCTGTGGATGTAACCCACATTGGGTGAACCACATTAAATCATGTCTCTCATGTGTGTGATGATGTGTGCATTATTTATTGCTTTGATATTATTGTTGTTATCATTTAGATTGAAAAGTAAATAGTTTTATCTTATATTGTTCACCCTCCCTCTCAGTATAAGCTTATGTTCTTCACTTAGTGTCTAATGAGCACCAGAAATGCTCATTTTATATACACTATTAAGGGGTATTATCACTGATTTAATTAGCATGTGAGATGTATTTTTATATAACTTATGCATATAATTGATAGAAAATCTAGTATTATGCTTGATTGGTGTTTTTAGTGGAAACTGTGTATAAATGCAGGTGTTGGTACTAATCTGGTGTTTTCCAGTCTACATCCACTTGGACCTGGCATACTTCTACTTTCGAAGACTAAGGCATGAGAGTAGGCGTTCCTCTTCGATGGAGAAGGCGCCCATAGAAGTAGGCGCCTTCCGTATGGAGAAGGCGCCCAATAGAAGTAGGCGCCTTCCTGATGGAGAAGGTGCCCAATAGAAGTAGGTGCCTTCCTTATGGAGAAGGCACCCAACAGAAGTAGGCACCTTCCTTATGGAGAAGGCGCCCAATAGAAGTAGGTGCCTTCCTTGATGGAGAAGGTGCCTAGAAGAAGTAGGCGTCTTCCTCTTGAAGAAGGCGCCCAATTGAGGAAGGTGCCTTCCTCATGAAGAAGGTGCCTCCACGCCTCCATACTTTGCAAGATTGACCAAGCAGGCAAGTGGGACCATGTTGACCGTTGACTCCATGTCATATGCACCAAGTTGGGATAGCCACCAAAACACGTGAAGACAAAGGAGATATTTTATTCTATGCATTTAAATAAGACACTTCTATTATTAATCGATCAATCGGATAACTTTGTAAGGTGAGCATTTCTCCTCATGCTCATGAATCAATCGAAGTAGTGATTTATCGGTAAAATGATATGCATAACAGACAACGTGAAGAATCAGATCCATTAGCGACTAAGGAGGACAACCACCTGAATGGATTCATTATTTCCAAACATATTCTATTATGATAAAAATAGAATACACCTGATTTATCCTACAGATAAAATTAGTGCATGACTATTATTATTAGTGCATGATTGTTAGGATTGATTGGTTGTCCAATATTCATTGCATATCTACTATAACTGCAAGTCTGAAATAGACTTGCCTAAAAATGTAATAGAGGAAGGTTGTGCATTGTATAAATGCATAGATCTTCCTTGAGAGAAGGGGACGACGATTAATTTTAATAGAACTATTTTATTTTACTTCTTGTCAAATTTATCAAGAGTGCAATTCCTCTTACTTGAGCAAGCTCTACGCAGCTAGTTGGGCGGACTATCTATGGGAGCTTGGGCCCACTCCTTGCAGTAGTCCTCCCCTATTTCATTTATGTTCTTTATTTTCTGTAGATTAGTTTATTGCTTTAGTTCTTGCTTTATTTAATTTAGTTGTGTGTGTTTATTTCCTTGCATTTTATTTTCGTAGTTTTATTTCCAGCACTTAGTTTTAGTTTGTAATTTATTTATTTAATTTTTTGCACTTAGTTTATTTAGTTTGGTTGAAATCAAAATGCACAAACATCCCCCACCAAACTAAATAAGGTACAATCAGATTTATTCCCCAACACTGCAGGCATATACTGTGCGTGACACTCGTAAGTTTACGGACTTATCGGATTGATAATTTATGGAAGAGAAATGAATGTTTTTCGGGACATGAATTTCTGCTCACCATTTTGGCACCATTTCCGGGGAGTGTCAAAACTGTAGTGTTCTGATTTATAGGTCAGATAAAAAGCCTATTTAAAATTACCTGTAGATATTTTACCTGAGAAGTGTGAGTCCACCAAGGGCCTTTTTACAAGGCCAAAAATAGTTGTTGGCACAATCAGAGCCAAATCCCATAGGCAACTATTTGCATTTTCTAGCTTCTCAGGTAAACGTGGGAATGAACCTGATGTACCATATTAAGTGTAGAAGTAGGAATAAATTGTGTTGTTGAAAAATTTAGAAAAATCTGGCATTGAAGGATTTCCATCATATTTTCAATGGTTTCAAGAAATCAACGAAATAGCACAACCCAGGTTTGATAGTTGAAAATATTTAGGGAAGTGTTTTTACATAGAAACCATTGGAAAATTATGCCTAGTTTTAACGATAAAAATTTTTACAGGCTTGAAATTTTTGCAACGTATTGGTAAATATTTTTTAATGATGAAATTAATAGCAGGAAAAATGACAGAGCAAAATTTTTTAAAGAACATCTTGTTATGAAGTATGCTCTTCACTTGCGCTTAAGGTGACCTGGTGAATTAGAAACTAGCATGTGTTTTTTTAAATACTGCTATGCCATGTTTTCTCCAAGTTGCCAACCCGTAGATAGTCATTTTTCAGCCTGCACATTTTGCCATTATGTTGAAAAAATTTGGTTTTGAGGTCAAAGGGGGAAATTGCTCTTCTCATGCTACAACACATCAAACTAGTTGATAATGAAATTGATGATTTTTTAGAAGACTAGTTCAGATGTAGGCATGGGGGAGACCCCACCTTCATTATTGCCACCAACAACACAATGAACACTATTTACAAGTGTTCATGAAAAAAGAGAAAAAATATCTTCTATTGAAAAAGGCTCCAAGTTAAAATATAGATAAAAAAAATAGAAGCTTTATTTTTGTTACTTGTTGGAAGAAAGTATCCTCTTTCCCTAGGACCAGGTTGGTCCAGAAGGGAAATGAGAAATATCCAACCGGTCGCTAAATAAAGCAAGGGAGGAGCCTGGAAGTAATCAGAAGATAAAAATATATATATATATATATATATATATATATATATATAAAAAATGAAAAAAAAATAGTTAGAATTTTATTTTAATGCCTTTAGTTTAGATTTTTCTTTTATGTTTTGCAGGACAACATGAAGTGCGATGTAGAAAAATAAGGAGGTGTCTGTGAAGATTTCATGAATTGAGATTTATACATGGAGTTCGTAATAACACTATACGAACTATCTCATGTACCTGATCATGTAGCATCCAATCTAGTAGGTGAAAGCTAGTAGAGTTTTACCTTGGCAACATTAGCACTTGAAGGTAGGCTAAGTAACCCTGATCAAGCGAAAGGCTTCTAGTCCAAGGTGCTTGTGAAACTTTGGGAAAGTTTTGCTGCAAGGTGTGTGACTATTACAACTTGAGTAAATGATGAGCGGAGTCAAAGATGCTACACCACGTACAAAGTAGAGTGTCGAGACAATGTTCGAGTAACAGTCAATGAGCTCCATTAACAATCACCTCACATTTGTGAGAGTGGATCAGACATTGGCATGGGGGAGACCCCATACCATACCAATAGCTTGGACGAATGTTCAATCATTCATTAAAAAAGAAGAAAAAAAGAGAGAAAAAAAAGAAAAAGAAAAAAAAAAAGAGAAAGAAAAGAAAAAAAAGGAAAAAAGGGGAGGATACGTGAAAAAAGAAAAAAAAAATGAAGTGAAAGATGCCTTGATCATCAAGAAGGTGCCTTCCGCATGAATAAGGTACCATACAATGGAGGTGCCTTCCGCATGAAGAAGGCGCCATACAATGGAGGTGCCTTTCGCATGAAGAAGGTGCCATACATTGGAGGCGCCTTCCGCATCAAGAAGGTGCCATACATTGGAGGCACCTTTCGCATCAAGAAGGTGCCATACATTGGAGGCGCCTTCCACATCAAGAAGGTGCCATACATTGGAGGCACCTTCCACATCAAGAAGGCACCATACATTGGAGGTGCCTTCCACATCAAGAAGGCACCATACATTGAAGGTGCCTTCCACAACAAGCAGGCATCTTCCATAGTAAGCAGGTGCCTTGACATCTAGGGTGCCTTGATCCATTTCCCGCACTTGGGTGGTTCGATGGCACAAGGGAAAAAAAAAGAGGAATAAGTGATGAGGTGCCTTGATGGCATACAATAGAGGTGCCTTGATAAAAAAAAAAAAAATGTAAATCCTCCCAATGAAAAAAAAATGCATAGAACATGTCCTGCTTAGCATAAAAATTGCTTTCTTATTGCTTTGCAGGAAATCATGAACCGAATGCAAGTTGTAGGCATCCTGAGAGCCAGGGCCTAATAGGCATGGAGTCATGACTCTTATTTTCCTACTTTTGTGTGTGCAGGTAATCGTGCCCTCTGAATGCAATCTGAAGGCATCCTAAGAGCTAGGGCCTCAAGCACAGGCATGATTCCTATTTTCTAGCTTTTGTGTGTATAGTTTCGTAGGACATGGCCATGAACACAATCTGTAGGCAGAGCCGACTTAAACTAGGCCTAACAGATGTGACATCCCGTGCCCTACAATTAGGAGTGCGACAAAGTGGAAAAGGCACTTACTTCCCACCAGGAAGAGAGTGCCTACAATCAGCCCAGGATAGTAGTGTCTTTTTCCACCTGGAGGAAGGCACCAATAAGAGATTTTCTTCTCCCTTGGATGGGGGTGCCTATTGTTCAGTATGGGACCTGATGTTCGGAAGGCTGCAGACTTGTTGCATAGAGGGACCTGTTGCTGGCGATGAGGGCATCACCAATTTAAGTGGGGGAGAATACAAAAAGAAAAAAATCTTCTACTAAAATAGCTCCATGTTGAAATGCAAATCAGAAGCAGAGTTTTATTTTTGCTACCCATTGGAAGAGAGTATCCTCTTTCCCGAGGACCAGCCTGGTCCCGAAGGGAAATGAGAAACCTCCAACTGGTAGCTAAATAAAATGGGGGAGGAGTTTGAAAAAAAAAAAATAGATGTCAAATATCTGCAAGAGCCAGGAACAACAACACATACATCTCAACAATGCACCTGACAGATGTCGCGAATGATGAAAAAAATATTGTTTTTCCTCACTCCAGAAAAAAGAGGATCATAGTGTTGTTCCGATTATGCATGCGAAGGAAATAATTCAAAGAAGAAGATCAGTTGATTTGGGCACATGCATATAAAGTTTAATCAATTAGAGGAGCACACGATGAAAAAGAAAAAAATAATAATAGTGATGCACAAAGGAGAGATACGTCAGGGCAAGATTCTTTTTTATATGTTGTTGATGATGAGTTGGGTGCTTCAATGTTTGGAACTGATGGCTATTGGCTGCCATCAATCATCTAATGGGGGTGTATAAGATGTAAAATTTCCTACGCAGCCTCCACTCATTAGAAGCACAATGCTAATATTACAGACTTTTCTGGTGGTATTTTTAATATATGTGGAAAAGAAATTACAGAGCAGAGATGGAATTCCACTACGGTGGAGGAAAATGCCACATTTTTAAAATCACCAGCTCAGTTGTTGTGGATTGACTCTATTCCTTGATGTAGAGGATGAAAAAAGAGAGAGAGAGAGAGTCAAGATCTGTTCTATTCATAGCAGAATAGATAAAATAAATATATATATATATATATATATATAATCTCTAGGAGCACCAACGTATAGGCAACATGGAAATGTTTCGCACCACCAACATCATCCACATCGGAATCTGTGAAATTCACCCAGGTATATACTGTTATTTTTTGTTAATTATGTGTATAGTTATTTTAAAAATCATTTTCATGCTAATATCAGTAGATGCCCTTGTAAAATATTTTTGTTGAATTCTCCAAGCCACATGATGTCGGATCAAAAGAAAAAAAATTTATTACCCCAGGAGCAATTGAAAAAAAAAAAGCTATGGCATATGCGCGAATAGATTTGGCCTTGCTCCATTGTTGCATCATGAGAAATTTGTATGGTAGAGTGCAAAAGACAACAATGAACCAAAAAATATTTTACGCGGCTGGCTTCAACACTTTGACATCAACAGATTTGCAATCCATCGGTTTTAATAATTACATGGTAGCATGGTAATCTGGTCTTGGTGTTTTCCCGTAGTTTGATGGTCAACCATGGTGTATTTTTATTTCTACTGATGCAACAATGCTCAAGGGAAGAAAAATAACAATGCTCACTAAAAAAAATAATACATAGCAACGCTCCATGGATGAAAAACAGAGATGTTGAAGGCCATTGAAAAAAAAGAAAAAAAGAGAGAAGAAAAAAAAAGAAAAAAATATATATGTATTATTATCCCGAGGGTTGTTGTCATGAGGACATGACAATATTTAGGCATGGTCAGCTTGTGTGAGGGATAACTTTAGTTTTTGGTGCCATGAGGGCATGGCACATGTTAGGCATGGGGGGATGATGAGCACTAGAAATGCTCATTTTATATACACTATTAAGGGGTATTATCACTGATTTAATTAGCATGTGAGATGTATTTTTATATAACTTATGCATATAATTGATAGAAAATCTAGTATTATGCTTGATTGGTGTTTTTAGGGATTGGTATATAATTGTTTGTACTAATCTGGTGTTTTCTAGTCTACATCCACTTGGACCTGGCATACTTCTGCTTTCAGAGACTAAGGCATGAGAGTAGGCACCTTCCTGATGGAGAAGGTGCCCAGTAGAAGTAGGTGCCTTCCTGATGGAGAAGGCGCCCAACAGAAGTAGGTGCCTTCCTGATGGAGAAGGCGCCCAGCAGAAGTAGGTGCCTTCCTTATGGAGAAGGTGCCCAATAGAAGTAGGTGCCTTCCTTATGGAGAAGGCACCCAGTAGAGATAGGCACCTTCCAAATGCAGAAGGTTATCAAAAGGATTAGGTGCCTTCATCTTCAAGGAAGGCACCCAATTGAGGAAGGCATTTTCCTCATGAAGAAGGTGCCTCCATGCCTCCATACTTTGCAAGATTGACCAAGTAGGCAAGTGGGACCATGTTGACCATTGACTCCACGTCATATGCACCAAGTTGGGATAGCCACCAAAACACGTGAAGACAAAGGAGATATTTTATTCTATGCATTATATTAAAATAAATAAGACACTTCTATTATTAATCGATCAACCGGATAACTTTGTAAGGTGAGCATTTCTCCTCATGCTCATGAATCAATCGAAGCAACGATTTACCGATAAAATGATATGCGTAACAGACAGCGTGAAGAATCAGATCCATTAGCGACTAAGGAGGACAACCATCCGAATGGATTCATTATTTTTGAACATATTCTATTCTGATAAAAATAGAATACGCCTGATTTATCCTACGGATAAAATTAGTGCGTGACTATTATTATTAGTGCATGATTGTTAGGATTGATTGGTTGTAATATTTTCTGCATATCTACTGTAACTGCAAGTCTGAAATAGACTTGCCTAAAAATGTAATAGAGGAAGGTTGTGCATTGTATAAATGCACAGGTCTTCCCTGAGAGAAGGGACAATGATTAATTTTAATAGAAGAACTATTTTATTTTACTTCTTGTCAAATTTATCAAGAGTGCAATTCCTCTTACCTGAGCAAGCTCTACGCAGCTAGCTAGGCGGACTATCTGTGGGAGCTTGGGCCCACTCCTTGCAGTAGTCCTCCCCTATTTCATTTATGTTATTTATTTTTTGTAGATTAGTTTATTGCTTTAGTTCTTGCTTTATTTAATTTAGTTGTGTGTGTTTATTTCCTTGCATTTTATTTTTGTAGTTTTATTTCCAGCACTTAGTTTTAGTTTGTAATTTATTTATTTAATTTTCCGCACTTAGTTTATTTAGTTTGGCTGAAATCAAAATGCACAAAATTCCCCCACCAAACTAAATAAGGTACAATCAGATTCATTCCCCAACACTGTAGGCATATACTGTGCGTGACACTCGAAATTTTACGAACTTACCGGATTGATAATTTATGGAAGAGAAATGATTATTTTTCGGGACATGAATTTATGCTCACCAGTGTCTTATCCAACATTCTTAGAGTCCAATTTATCAAATTTTCCCCTCTAGTTGATTCCTTGATTTGGAAAGTGAACAATAAGGGTTTATTTTTAATCAAATCAGCCTATTTCCTTTATATGGTTGGGGAAGAGGATAGGTTTTTGGTCAATAAATTTTGGCTTAAAAACCTCACCCCCAAAATCAATTTATTTTTTTGGTTGGTTTCCAAAAATAAAATCCATACCATTAAAAATTCTCCACAAAATAGGTCTACCACTTTTGAATAGGTGTTTCCTATGAAAATAATCTTGGTAGAAGTCCAATCATTTGTTTCTTGAATGTCCATTTTCCTTGAATGTTTTTCTTTTTCTTCTTAGTAGCCTTAATATAGTCAGGGTTCTACCCAATAGTAGTCTAGATATTTGAGTGTAGTGGACCTCCCATTTTTGTAATCCTATGATCAGAGCCTATTGGTCATTTTATATACCTCATTTATTTTTGGGAATCTAGAGTGAAATAAATAGTAGAACCTTCTGTAATGTTAAAAAAGACCCCAAGTCAGTGGAAATAAAAATTTCCAATGCTCTAAAATAAAATATTTTTATGTTATCCTTCAAATATGATAATTGGTCTAAGAATGAATCCAAGCCCACTTTCCTTTTAGGTATTTTTAAAAATTAAGACTCCCTCACTCTCCTCACCCCCATCCTCATTATTTTATTAAATTGGCTCCTCTGGGTCAAGGTTAGATCAATTTGAACTTTTATGGGATGATTAAAGGTAATCTAAGCACTTCTAGTATTAGGGGCCTTATAAGATATGATAAAGGAACCATTATTCTAGCCTATGCTAATAATATAGGGATTTAATCAAATTTTTTTGGAAGTGAGAGCACTCCTGCAAAGAGTTTTACTGCTTGAAAAACTAGGCCCTAAAAATATTATTGTTGAAGGGGATGCTTTATCTATTATGAATATTTCCAAAGGCATCCATGATCCACATTGGACCATTGAAGACATGTTAGAATAAATTACTCATCATATTAATAATATGGAAAACTTTTAGTTAAATCATATTTTTAGATAAGGGAACAGGAAAGTTGGTTTGTTGGCAAACAAGGGGATATTGCATGTTTCCATATATGTTTGGATGGACATGTTCCCTAGTTTTATTTAAAAAAAATTCATTTAAAGTTGTTGTGTTGGACACCATCCCTATACACTAGCCTTTATTTAGGTGGTAGCTCCCCTAATTTCCATTTGTCTTTAGATGCTTTAGCCTCTCTTTTTTTTAGTCTTTCATTTTTCCTTTTCTTTTAGTGTGGATCCTCGAGTTTTGGTAGTGTTATCTTTGTGTTTCGTTACTTGTTTTTCATGGCATTGGAGATGTGTTGATCATCAATAAATATTCCCTATTTTTTATTTCTTGAGTTGCAAAAATTCTTAATGTCAATATGAGTTGATTTTCTAAGAATTGTAGTCTAGTGCTAATGTGGACCTTGGAGTTCAAATTTTCCATATTCAATTTTCTTAGGTAATTCATTGTTTCTCATAATGTTATTCCCCCTTTGCCTATATAATTCCACCTTAGGCCCACACCTACTATAAATTAGGTGGAGGATGATTCATAATTTGGATCTGACCTTTTCTATGTATAGATTATTATTCATTCATATGCTCAAAGTTCTTATTATTTCATTTGGCTCCAAGGACATACATTACATGAAGATTACTAGTTCTATTGTCAACTTCTCTTCTCCCCCAATTTGAACCTTTATTTTTCTCATGAATATGGATATCAATGATATCCTCAACAGTGTTGTCCTACTTTTGAAACTTGCTATGGAGAGTGAAATGTTGAAAGTGGATCCTTTGAAGTTGGTTATCGATAATGATGTCAATGATATTTTGGATAGAGGGTTTTGTTTAAGTGCATGTAGAAGTTTTATGGCCATGATGAGCTGATATCTCTTCAAATTTATCACTCCTAGTCCAAAGGAATATTTAAATTAAATGGGATTGAGTTCACCATAAATACGTAAACTATTTCCAAAGAAACCTCCTTGGCTATTGAAGGGGAAAAATAGGACAACATTGAGAAATTTGAAGAGAAGCATTCTTTTGCTAAATAGTTGGACAAATTTCTTGAGAAAAATGAAAGGATGTAGATGCTGGAAAATAATATTTTTAGGGACTCCCTTCCCAACCCATGGGATAGAGTGGTGCTACCTATCATGAGGTATTTTACCTTGGATGTCAAATTCAATTTAGTGTAGAATTTCCACTTTGCATTTATTAATAACTTGCAAAGGGGAAAAACACTTAATGTGTTTGCTTTCTTATTGTGTTCAATTGAAAATACAATTGGTTAAGTTTATAGTGGTAAATATAACATCCCCTTACCCCAAGGTCTTCTAAATTTTTTGTTTTACCATGCTATGGACAAAATGGATCAACAAAATATCCCAAATCTGGATCTTGACTATGGTAGTCCCATGGCTTTAGTAGATAAATTTGAAGGTATTGGGGGAAATGAGAATCCTCCCACTTCTCTTGATAAGGAGATAGAAGTTATATTATCTTTGAATACCATGTCTATGGGCTTATAAAATGGTAAGAGTAATTCATTTGATTAGCATAAAAGAGTACCATTCAAAAAGTAAGGACCAAAAGCTCAGCCTAAGTAAAATAGGTGCTCTACCTGATTGAAGAATTTTTTGAAGAAAGGGAAGTCCCATGTTACTCCCCTATTAATTTTTGATGTGTATTTTGAGCCTTCTCAAGAACCAAATCCTTCCTCTCAAGTGTTTGGCTCTCCTTCTTGTACTAAGGTCAAGAAAATGTTGGTCACTTAAGGAAAGAGAGGTGAATATTTAGAGAAGAATAATTCTAAGATTCCTCCCCTTGATTCCCTCTTCATGGTTGTCCCAAAAAAACAACTTTTTCATCCTCTAAGACCTTATAAAATCACTATGTATAATTAATAGGATGACATCTATGCTCATGGAGGAGGTTTTCAACCACTTGGAAAAATTCAAAAAAAAATATGGTGGCCCCCATCCTCAACAAAGTACTTTTTACTATAGTGGGGGTGCTTTCCCTTTCTGTTCTACTCCTATTTATCCTTATTTTGCATAGTGGTTGATGAATTTCTTTCCCTCTTTGGAGGTCTTATTCTATGATGTTTTTATGTTGTTAGCAGTTTTAGGTTTAGTCTCATTTTTAAGTGGTAGGTTCTCTTGTTAATCTCTTGGTTTATCTTGTCATCATTTCTTTGGTCTTTGTAAAATTTTTGGGAATCCTTTCAAAAAAATTTACCTTTAATAAAAAAGTAGCATCCAAAAAGAAATGGTGCAATAATCCCTATGCTTTAGGCTTAAATTAAAAGACGTATCAATGGACTTAAAATCCTCCATATTGAAACACTAAATGTTCAAAACATACTTGAGCTATGAAATGGTGATATCCAAATATTACTAAAAAATTTGAACCCTAAAATGTAATGTAGAAGTCCCAAATCTATTATATCAAAGGTGGAACAAAGTCATGACCTAATGAAATAATTGATAAGATGGTAAGCATATCACCTTGAGTGAGTGGATCACCCAAGAATTTTGAATCTCAAGAAGGTAGGAATCCAAGTTTTGGTGATGGAGGAACAAAGAATCATGAGTCTGACAATGGTGGAATGGGATATCATGAGTCTAGTGGTGGAGGAATAGATAATCAAGATAAGCCATATGAGGGATTAGAAGTCGTAGGTGTTGGGGGACCCTCCTCCAGACCCACCTCATATACATATACCTATTTTCTTTACAAAAATAGTTGAAAAGGGGTGGGGTCTTCCTCACCCCCTCGAATTCATGGTGTTAGGACTCTCACACTAAACTACAAAGAGTTGGTAATTCCATCCAAAATTATGGTATCGTTTATTTCCCAAAATCCTCTATCTCTGGTGAGGAAATTTCTTGGTTCACAACTAGACATTGAGTCCATTAACAAATGGACCTTCAGCAAATGGAGGACCTATTGAAATATGGATTTAGTAGCTTTCCCAAGGAATTCTTCCTTATTAGACTTAACAATCCTAAAAACACCAACCGTATTCTCATAGGTGGACCATGGTTCTTCGAGTGGTGTAGTATTTTCATAAAAATATGGGATGTTGATTTTGATCCCAAAACCCAAAGCATTAACTCAACCCCCATATGGGTTAGGCTCCCTATACTTCCCATATAATTATGGCATGATGGAATCCTAAGGATAATCATTGAGTCCATTGGGGACCTCATTGATTTTGACCCAACCACTAAGGCTAATCCCTAAATAATTTATGCTTGATTATGTGTAAATGCCAATATGGAATTAGCATTACCCACATATATCGATATTATTTTTGTCTTCTTCCATAGGTACTGTTGGTGCAAAATCGGCCTATGGTTATGATTGCGCCCATGACCTTGCCAACATTGAGTAGACGGACTTGGTATTGAAGGGTTCCATCTAATATCCAGAGAAGGTTGGTTCCTTGGTGGTTTTTTGTGAGAAAAGGGAGAGAAGGGTTTACTGAAAGAAATGGAAATATAGTCGTAGCTAGAGCTTTTCTCTTGGTGCAGTTTAAACAACAACAAAGATGAATACATATAACTTCAAGATCTAAGCATTTGATATTTCTTCATGCAGAAATCATAGTTCTTTAATGTGATTTAGATATTAATCTAACACATACATATATCAAATCTTTAGCTCCAACAATACTATTTATATCGTGCACGAGTCCAGATAATAGAACAAATACAACGTATAACTTATTAATGTAAATAGAAGCATCAAATGTTAATACATACACTTGCACATAGTGAACCAGAAGCCAATAGAAGTCTATCTTATTGCTTGAATCCAGAGTACATACATCCAGTCTTGTAAACATCTAAGAGCCGACCCTTATTCAGGGTATGCTCCCTACTATATATACTCTAAAACAAGCATGCTTTGATAGCTACCAAATCCTGACACAAAATCAATTACAATAAAAGCGCTGCCAAATGCACCAGCATATTTTACGTGGCTTCTCATTGGTTCAGTCAGGTAATCAAATCACCAATGGCAGAAGTTTAAGATTTGATGCTCAATCACGATCTACCATCAGTTGTCGACATGTTCCTTTGAAGGCAGATTCTATTTATATCTTTGTTTCACATAATTCAGTTATGTCACGAAATCGTGACATTTTGAAGTCTTGATCTCCTCTTCTGCTTTGAGCTCACGAAATTTCAACATGTCATGAAATCGTGACATCTTATCCACCTTGGTCCTTTTCTCGCCTTGGGCTCGTGAAACGTTGACATGTCACAAAATCATGACATTCCATCGACCTTGGTCTTTCTCTTGCTTTGAGCTCATGAAACATTGACATGTCGTAAAATCATGATATTTCACCTACCTTAGTATTTTCTTACCATGAGCTCATGAAACATTGACATGTCATGAAATCATGACATTTCACCTACCTTAGTATTTTCCTTGCCATGAGCTCATGAAACATCAACATGTCATGAAATCAATGACATATTGCATGCCTTAGTTTTTTCTGCTTCTTCACTTCACAAAAATGGGAAATTGGTGTTTGAACCTTCAAAACTTGTTCGAGCCTTCAAAACCTCTACTATCTTTAGGGTAGTATTTTTAGACTAACATTCTTGGTGCCTTCCGAGGAATTTTTCTAGCAAAAATATTAGAATCCAAGACCTTCATCCATTGGGAAATGGAGTCAAAACAATATGGAAGAGGAAGTTTTGGAAAATCAGAAAAGAATTTCTTAAACAAGTAAAACATTACCTTTCAAACTACCTCTTACATGCTTATGCATATTTTACTAATGTTACATTAACATCTTAGTAATTCAAATTTTTGTGAAACTCTTTATGATTGGCCGCTAGTCCCACCCTCTATCAACTGTCTCTGATCAACTTGCTTGGATTTTTTTTGCATTTCTATCATCTTGATCACTTCATTGTAGGTGAGGCAAACCTGCTTCCAATCTTCATCATCAAGATCCGATGATTCCATGAATAGTTGATACACATACTGCAACTCTTCCACTTTATCATGAGACACTATCTTATATCTCAAAATTAGTTCTTGCAAACAAGACTTAATCTGTGTGAGATTTTGAATCATAGCGAACACACGTGCTTCTTCCATAGGCTCTTCCCAACCTTCTATCTCAGATTCATCATTAATAAAATATCTTAGGGATGTTGTGAGTGCATCTTCACTTAGAACATTTGAATTCTCATCCCAAAGATATGGAAGTCCACATTTGTTTGCTAAGTTTAAATGCTTTACCAGTCCCTTAGCTTCAGCCTCCAACTCATGAAGAAGTTTTACCCCTTGATTTACAAGTTTGAATCTTCTGAAGAAACTTTTGGCTACAATTTTAGCCTGAGACTAGGCTTCACTTCGGATCTTGGTAGCAACATTCTCAGGCATATTATCAGACAAGATTTGAATTTTAGTTGTAGCATCTGATATTTTCTGTAAGAAGTTTACTGAAGCTTTCAACTCATCTCCAACCACTTCAAGCACTTCCTTGACTTTAGCCAAATATATCAACATAGGCCTTGCTCTCAGACTGAGCAACAGAATATCTTCAAATATTTCCTTCCTTACTACTTTGGCCTTTTCTTTTGATAGGCCACGTGCTTCATTCTACTTCTCTTGGACCTATTGTTGAAGTTCCTATACTTGTAGATTCAAGGATTGAATTTGTGCAGTTGCTTTCTCAAGTTCTTCCTTATATTTGGTTGCTTCACTCATAGCTTCACTGAATCTATCCTCCCATATTTTAGCCTCCAATTTTAAGGCTTTTTCCATCAATTTCTATTCTTGCAAGGCAGATTCACATTCTTTTATGGCTTCTTGCTCTTTATTGAATTTTTCTTTAAAATATTCTCCATGTAAGTAAATCATCCCTAGGTGAGCTTGGACCATTCCCCATTCATCTTGCATATGAAGTTGAGTAATGTCTTCAGTTACACTTTCCACTTGATAATCTTCTATCATCATATCACCCTCAAGCTTCTTCACTTTTGGGGTCAACTTCACCTTCTTCCACTGCATAGTGGTGGGATCAAGTGCTATCATTTCTTGTGTATGGGCTGGAGCTTTAGAAGCTTTAACAGAGTGGGAAGTCCACCAATCCAAGGCATTTTTGTTTGCCTTTCTCAGATCCTTCAATTTTGAAAAAGTTGGGTGATTTTTAGTAGTTGCAGCAGAGGTGGACCTCATAGTTGGTATGCATGCACCAGGGAGGAATGGGGTTGATACCAAAGTGGTACTCCCATCCAAAGGAGAAACTACAGGATGAGTGAGTGATTCTGAAGATTGACCAACTTTAGATTGAATCTATGAAGATGATACTGGTTTTGGAGAAAGCAACCATTGTTTCAAGGGAAACATTATATCTTCCTTTGGAATAGAAATGGAAGAAAACTTAATTCGGGAATGAGTAGGAAGAGAAGAATGAGAAAATAGAGAATCCATACCTGATCCGATCGGGAGTATGCGCTGGTTTTCATCTTCCATTATGTGTTCTTCATTAACCTCATCAGCAACAGACTTTTCAACTTCATCTTGTTGAGGGGTTCTAGTCACTTCTCTTTCTCCACCCTCATTCTCTTCAACATATGTATCTTCTTCTAAATCTATTATTTCAACATTTAGAGGAATCTCCCCACGTTGATTCCTACTGTGTTCAACAACCTCTTTTTTAACTATTATATTTTCAAAAATAACTATGTCTAGCCCTTCTTGAGCAAAGTCGATGCTATTATCAACTATTTCATCATTCTGTAAAACATCTTCAATGTCTTGAGCAACTTGCTCACTTTCCCTAACAACTTTAGAATGTTCAAAAGTCTCCTACTATTGATTTTCACCACCCTGGATGCCTTCTGCAACTTTTTGAGCCATGTCGACCTATTTGCTTCTTTTTTGTTGACCTCCTACCAGGGATTTCAATTTTCTTTTCTTAGTGCCAAGAGGCACTTCATATGATTCAGTATCGGAGGGAGAGGGGGAAAAAATTTAGGAGCCTCAAAAGATATAGCTCTACATTTTGATAGATCTGCATCGAGCACTAGATGCTTTCCTCTTTTCTCCACTTGCAAGGGTTCAATAATTCCTTGCCCATATTTTCCTAGTCCCTTACCATCATAACCCATATTCACCATCATTTGAGGTGCTTTTACATACTTTTTCCTTTGTTCCTCTATGAAGATAGTTTCAGTGGACTTATTTTTTGAGGACCTAAGCCTTGTCTGTGCATGAGATTCTTGTTGCTCAACCACAACTTTCTTACCTTTTTCCTGGTCCACTTTCTATTTTTTAGCAGCTTCAGGGCTTGTCTCTTTGCTATTGCCAACACTTGGAGGTACTTTTTTGGTGAAATTACCTAACCAGGTAGCTTGATAATAATCATAATAGACTAAAAATTCAATATCATTGTTGATAGGCCACCATGAATCAATCATATTAGTTTGGACTCTCATCATCCACCATTCATGAATTTTCCCCACTATCCATTTCCCCCTTTTTCTGCATCCTATTAATAATCTTATCATCCAAAACATGCTTAGGATTATTCTTGGGATCATATTCAACCACATGCTCATAAAAATCATGCCATGGGGGTAGTGGTTGCATTCTTTCTACATGCCATTCTAATGCCTCATCCTCAACATTATTTCTACAACTTTCAATGTCTTGTCTAGGGAACATGTGGTAAATCTTTACAAGAGTTTTGTTTAGAATCACTTGCCTTTCTAAAAATCTATTTATGGGGTCATACTTCCATCATTGTGGCATTTCTATCAACCCTAACTCACTTAGAACTTGAGCAATTTGTTCATGTTGCCCTTTTTTTGAAACAATAATACCTTCAAATTGGAATGGCATTGTACAAGTACCAATTTTACCTATACCTGTACCATATTTGAAATTTATTTGCTCAGTTTGTCTCACATATTCTAAAGAAAATAATCTATCAATGACATAATGTGGAAGCAAAAAAGGCTTTCCAGTAAACCCATATAATCTAATAACAACCCCTTGAGTGAGGATGAACTAGTCACCCTCCTCTGCATGTTTATTTTGTAAAACTTTTATAGCTTTTGGGTTTAACCTACTTATTTCTCCATAAAATAATTTTTGGCCCCAGAAATTCTCTATTAAAATCATAATATGATTATATCTTATACAAAATATTAGTCCATTCATATACAGGAAAAGTTCTTCCTTTCTCATATTTATCATTTACAAAAATGAAAGCTAGCTCTTGAGCCATAAAATAGAAGAAAACCCATACTAAATATGAAGAAAACTTGAAAGAGGAGTGAGAACCTCTTTTTATTGAAGACAAACCTTCATGGACCTAGAAAAAAATATATTCTAGCCAATCGAAAAACATGGGCCTGACACTTTTATCCATAACTGAAGAATCATAATTTTTAGGGTTTGATAGGCAATTGACCAGTGCAATTTGCCACCCATAAACTCTTTCATCTATCTTCAGGCCCACCACCATAGCTAAAATAGAATATAGTTCTAGATTTTTGAAATCTGTCAGAGGAATGGGGGTTTCAGGCATAGTCCCTCTAGGAGGTGGTTTCTTCAATTGCATTGCTAGAAAATTTCTTATCTTCTCAGAGGGAATAAAATATTTTGCCTGGTCTACAGGGTCAAAATATTTTGGCTCAAGAGTAGGTACATGGCCGATGGCAAAAGCATCAATGAAAACATCAAGGCTTAGAGTAAAAAGGGTTCTACCTTGGGAGTTCCTAACAATATTTTCTTTGATGTCATAGAAACTAGCAATAGCTTTAATTAATTCAAGATAGGGATGAACAGGAATATACACATACCAGTAAAGTAGAGAATTGAATGTGAAAGTAGTTGGAGAAGATGCAGTGATTCCTGTAGACATTCTCTCTTCAATATCTCTTCAAATTTTCTCTAGAGGTTTCCATGTTATAACAGTATCACCAATTATGGCATCCCTATCAACAAATTTCTTGCCTACTTCATCTTCGCATCTTGCCACCATGGAAATGGAAGATGATGCTGCCATTGTTGCCTTCTGACTATTTTTCTTGGGAGCCATGTGAAAACACTTACAGAGCTTGTTTGTACTGGGTTCGAACTCGAGAGCAAAGATAGCAAGTGAGTTACGGTAGAGAAATTCATTCAAAAATGAATTAGGGTTTCTTTACATCGATTTGAAATATTATGCATGAGTCGTATTAACTATGGTTGGTGCATCCATATTTCCCAAATCTTCTTGCACATCATTTCTGACACTATCCCGCATGCTAAATTTTTCAACCAATCACTGATAGCCACATTAACTAAGAATTTGTGCTCTTCAAGGCATCGATCATCCATGAAAGGAGTGCCTTCCCACCAACCATCAGAAGGCTACATGGCAGATTTTGAATTTGAACCATTATATACCGACAAAATGGTACTTTTATTTCTTTTCCTCCTTTTTTATATTTTTATCTTTTTCTTGGTTGACCTTGGAGGGTCATGAAATGATGACAAAAATCATTACAAGCTAGAAACTTTGAAATATTTACAAACTACTATATAATATACATAATGTACATGAAATTCTCCTTGTTTTACTTGAAGTAGAGTTTTAAGTGAAAAGCATTCACTATTATGGGTAGAATTACACCCTACTGATCTTGTAGTTGAAATGAATTAAATTGCTTTTCAGCAATTATCTCAAAAGGACCCTCCCAAAAGGCATCAAATTTTTGGTGTTGCCCAGGCTTGGCCTTTCTCTCATTCCATTTCAAAACAAAGTCTCCAACCTTAAATTTTTTGAAGGTAGTATTTTTATTGAACCACCCTTCTGTGTTGGTCACGTGTTTCTGGTGGTGATTATAGGCCTGCTCTCTCTGTTCTTCTAGTTGTAAAAGTTGCATCAACCTGGCATCCATCGGTTGACTCCCTTCAACATCCATCTGATTGAGTAACTTTAAAGTTGGTATCTCCATGTGTATAGGCAGAATAGCCTCTTTGTCATAGACCAAGGAATAGGGTGATGTATCAATAGATTTCTTAATTGAAATCCTATCAGCCCATAGTGCTTGGTTTATCAAGGAGTGCCAACTCCTCTTGTTATCTTTCAAAGTTCTCTTATTTTGAGAAGGTTTTTATTTGTAGACTCTACTAGGCCATTCCCTTGTGGATAGTAGTTGGAGGAAGTCTTCAAATATATAATGTATCTACTAGTAAATTCAATCATCTTAGCACCAATGAAAGTTGATCCATTATCTATAACTAGTGAATCAGGTATACCAAACCTTGTAATCAAGCTTTCCACAAACTCAATTATGACTTCTTGATCAACCTTCTTAGTGGGAATTGCTTCAACCCACTTAGTAAAATAATCTATGGTAGTAAGTATATACTTGTGGCCAGTTGATGAATTAGGCTCTATTACCCCAATAAAATCTAACCCCCACTATTGGAAAGGTTCTTCAACTTGGATAGATTTTAGAGGCATAGGGGCATTTCTGTTCCTCCCTACATATCTCTGGCATTTCTCACAACTCTTGGTTATTTTGAAAGTATCAGAAAAAATAGAAGGCCAATAACAACCTGCTCTGAGTATCTTCAAAGTAGTAGTTCTTCCTAAATAATGTCCTCTAGAGAGACCTCCATGAAACTCTTTCAACACCTTTTGTTTTTGATCATCCCTTATGCATTTCAATAGTACACCATCTATATTTTTTCTATATAACCCTTATGATAAAAGGGTGTATCTCAATGCTTGGGTCCTATACCTTCTTCTTTGTGAAGCATTCATATTATCAAGACATCTTCCAATCTGAAAGTACTCCACAAGAGCATCAATCCAATCAGCTTTCTCCAGATTTTGATCTGATTCTGCATTCAACATTATGCTTTGGTGAGCCACATGATCATTCAAAGCCTGCTTGGCCAACTCTTGGCATAGGGCTCTACCTCTTACTATTTTTGTTGGGTGTATCTCTACATCATATTCTTGTATTTTTGTTACCCAACCAACTCTCTTTTCGCCAAGTTCTCCTTGTATTATAAAATTCTTGACATCAGGATGGATCACATAAACAATGATTCTACTCTATGATAGGAAGTGTTTGAACTTATTCAGAGACTTCATGACAACATATACTTATTTCTCAATAAAGTTGTATCTTTCCTCATGATCATGCATGGTGGCACTTAGAAAAGCTATAGGTCTTTCTTCATTGTCAGCTCCTTTCTGGGTGAGAACCGCAACATAACTTTCTTGCTCCCCGACAACATATAAGATAAAATCTCGGGAGTAGTCAGGGTTAACAAGCACAGGTGCTTGAGTTATTTCCTCTAAAATATTTTTGAAAGTATTCTTCCTTGGATCTATCCATTTGAATGGTGCATCCTTCTTTAGTAGTTCTATCATTGGTTTAACAATCTGTGCAAAATATGTGATAAATTTATGCACAAAATTTATTTATCCAAAGAAATATTGCAAGCCTCTCTTGTTTGCTGGTAAGGGAAGTTCTAAGAGTGCTTTCACTCTATCAGGATCTATGGCTAATCCAGCTTTTGAGATGACATGACCAAGTAGAATACCTTCTTCTACAATGAATATGGATTTCTTTGGGTTCAAAGATATCCCAAATTCCTTATATTTTTCAAATACCCTCTCGAGGTGTTTTATATGATCTTCTTTATGGTGAGAAAAAATTGTCATATCATCTAAATAGATGACTATGATCTTATTAGCAAGTTCTCCGAAGGCTACATCCATTACCCTTTGGAAGGTTGCTCCTACATTAGACAACCCGAAAGGCATCCTTTGATAGGTGAATGTTCCCCACTTGGTGGTAAAGGTAGTTTTATATTGATCTTCATCTCTAACCCATACCTGATTATACCCAAAGAAACCATCCAACAAGGAAAATATCTCTGCTCCTGCAACTATGTGTAAAATTTGGTCTATCTATGGAAGTGGGTAATGATCCTTGAGTGAAGACTTATTCAAGTTCCTGAAATCGATGCACAGTCTAATATCCCCATTTTTATTTCTAACTAGGACTAGGTTAGCTACCCAGGTAGAATATTTAATAGGATACACTATCTTAGCTTGAAGGAGTTTTAACAATTCTTGCTTCATCAAGGCCTCTATCTTTGGATTCACAGGCCTTTGCTTTTGCTTGAAAGGTTTAGCACCTTCCTCTAACTCAATGGTATGTTGTATAACCTCTTTCATGTACACTTTAAGATCATTGTACACCCAAGCAATAATATCTAGAAATTTCTTGCACAATTCCTTGATTTGGTTTAACTCTTCTATTGTACAATTAACTCCTACCTTAATCATTTTTCTCGGTTCTAGCTGGACTTCTTTATACCGGTATTTATCAACTTTTATTTTATGGCCTACTACCCTATCATTGTTATCAAAAAGACTCTCAAGGGTGATAAGTCCCTTGGGAATATGATTATTCTTCAATTGAATCAATCCTTCTTCTTCTTCATCTTG
This sequence comes from Wollemia nobilis, assembly GCA_028583015.1. NCBI lineage: Eukaryota > Viridiplantae > Streptophyta > Pinopsida > Araucariales > Araucariaceae > Wollemia > Wollemia nobilis. Next base: position 13,008,071 of record JAQPPZ010000020.1, read on the forward strand.
CAACGTTCTACCACTCGAGCAGTTCATTTCATAGATTAAAAAATCTAATATTTGCTCATCATTTTCAAAAACTTGCCAAAAAATATTTTTATCCAGCACTGAGGGTCTATATATGAGTCTAACCATCTTAGATTTCTGAATGACATTGTTGATGGGGCAAAAGTTTTCTCCTACAGATGCCAACAAATTAGCATGGGTATTTTGTTCTCTAGGAATAGACTTCATATTTAGAGCCTCAAAGGCTTCTAAAAGGTCCCACACCTTATTTTTGTATACCTTTAAGTAATGTTGTTTACTTGTACATTTTTCCATGACTTGATTCATGATAAGTTTTGAATCTCCATAAATTTGTAACTGCTTAACCCCTAATTTCTCGACCTTTCTTAGGCCCAAACAAAGTACTTCATACTCTATTGCATTATTAGTGCAACTCCATATCAGCCTATAAGAGAAAATTCTTTCTTTTCCTATGGGAGAAATTAAGACTATTCCAGCACCAACTCCATTCTTGCATCTAGCTCCATCGAAGAAAAGCTTCCAAAGCTGACTGGTAGACTCATCTTCTTTGAGAGCAGGTGCCAATTATTTTTTTTCTTTACAATGGAATAACTTCCCATCTCAGTTTCTATCATGGCATTGAAATCCTTTAGAGAGAACTGGTCTTCTATTTGGAGCTCTTCTAAGGTCTCTTCCATTAGATCTAGATCCTCCATTTCTTTGATCATCATACTTATAGTGTCGGTCTCTTCTATATTTTCTATGTGAAAAGTAGATGGTTTTTCATTAAATATCTTGATCCTCCTACCCTTAAAAGGTATTTCCAAATGTGAGTAGTCCAGAGATAGATATCCTCCTATCTTAGCTATGAATTCTCTAGACAAACACATGTCAAAGTATGGTGCTAAATCCACAACTACCACTTCTTGTATGACCACCATTTGAGGCATCCTATGAAGCTTTATAGGGATATATTTAATTACTCCTACAGTATTGATAAGAGTGCCATCCAACTATAGAACTCCTGGGTTGCTTCTAGTGTACTCCATTCCCATAATATCGCACACTACTTTTGGTATCACTGTAGTAGCAACACCTGAGTCTATCATGCAATTGTGTACGACCCACCCTTCCATTTGAAGAGATAAGTAAAAGGGAGGTGGTCTATTTTTTCTAGTGGTAGATGTTAGATTCGTCTAGACTGTATTTGAGTAGGATGGGTTCCTACCTTTATTTTTCATTGACCTTAAATATTCTTGCAAGAGATCAATTTGACCGAGAAACTGTAGGGCATCGTACATGCTTGCTTTTGAGGGGGTCTTCTTCATTTCTTCTACTATGTTAAAAGAAGATGGTTCAACATTCCTCTCTCTTTCCTTAGAAAAGGTGTCATATCTATTTATGTATCCCTGAGTTGCTTATGTTCTCTGTATTTTAGTCAGAGAAGGAAATCTTAACCTCTCCTTAGCTTGTTCTTGAGTCTCAACTTCCTTTTGTGGGATAAATTCTTTATGTACTTTTGCTCAGAGCTCTGGGTAGGAACCTGAGACTTCTTTTCATAGGAGGTATCTCTTTTAGGTAGTGCTTTAGGGTCTTGGGGAAAACTTAGAGGTTGGAGCTCTTGAGGATCTACTTGCAGAGGTTTTTTACCTGATCTAGTTAGGACTGCAACTTGTTCAACCGAAGGCATCATGAAATTATGGTTCATTTCTCTAATCATGCTTACATGTCCTTTCATATTTTTCTCTACCTTTTCAATAGCTACATTTTGTACATAGTGTTGATGGATCATACATGAACTTTCCCCATGTGGGTCATTACATGTAGTGCACCAGTAATCAAAATTTGTGGGAGGAGCTACAGATTCTTCATCATCATTCGCATAAATGACATTTGACCTTTCTTGACCTCTATTGCTTGATGAAGTTGTGTCCCTTGTTACCTGGGGAAACCTTCTCGATTGAAAATTTCTTTTAGCCTCCCTTATTTTCATTGATGTCATCTCATTTGCCAAATTTTTTATCATTGATTGCATGTCTAGTAAGATGAAAAGCTGATTTTCTTGGGCTAGTTGAATAGGTGGTGCAGGAAATGCGAGAATAGCAAGAATAGGAGGTAATGCCAAGAAATTATGAGGTATTTATATTATAGGAATGGATGGTTTCCCATTCTATTTTGGAAGGTCTATGCTTGGAAGTTGGGAAGAACTTGAAGAACTAGCATCGGGAGCTTGGGGAATATCTAGAAAAATTGGCATTACTACTTTTGGTGGATACCTTCTAGTGGCAATGAGATATTTTTCTGCTTTATATGCTTCTTGGAAAATAGTAGGGAAGGTGAATACTCGAGATTTTCTTATAATCATACTGATATCAGAATCAAAAGCTCTCAAATAATAATACACAGCTTGTTCGTTGGTTGGTTTCAATCCATCGGGCACTCTTTCCCAAGTGTGACTGAATCGGATGTTAAAATCAACAATTTCCTCTTGAGGATGTTTTCGAATGATGTTGAACTAGATGAGTAGGGAGAAAGGATCTGCATGTTGATTAAATTCATCTACCAACTTGCCAGCAAGTTCAGCCCAACTTGTGATGGATTGAGTAGGAAGTGCTTTGTACCAATAGAGCATTTTTCCTTTCAAGGAAATGACCAGCAATCTGATCATTACATCTTCTTGAGTAATGTTGTATATAGCTACCAAAGAGGCAACATCCAAGCAATGTTCATAAGCCATTTTACCTATTCCATCGTATGAAGGCAATGCTTTCAAAGCTGCAACAGGAATCAGATTTTGAGCCACCAGGTTCAATGGACCAGTGTGGTTCCATGTAAGATAAGTTGGTTGAGGAGCAGCCATTGTAGCTATTGTGCTTGTCTATACTATAGAATTGATAATAGTTATACTTGAAGATATATTGGTAATGGGGTTGGGTAAAATAATAGGTACAAGGGTGGTGATACTGGTAGCAGGTGGGTTTGATCTAGTAGATAAAACTGGATGAACCCTAAGGCTACCAAGGTGTAACTCGAAGAACTCAATGGGCTCTTCGGAGTTTCTTGCTTTAGATCTGGTTATCATATATGTAAATGATTGCAAATTTTAACCAGACAAATAGATAAGGTATCTCTTGGGTCTATACCTTCGGATGGAGTCACCAGGTGATTGATTTAGATCTTGAATAGAACAAAGACAAACATCAAACCTTATAAAATACTATGGGATTTAGGGTCCCATCGAGGTGTGCCAAAAACTATTGGTGCAAAATCAGCCTATGGTTATGATTGTGCCCATGACCTTGCCAACATTGAGTAGATGGACTTGGTATTGAAGGGTTCCATCTAATATCTAGAGAAGGTTGGTTCCTTGGTGGTTTTTTGTGAGAAAAGGGAGAGAAGGGTTTACTGAAAGAAATGGAAATATAGTCGTAGCTAGAGCTTTTCTCTTGGTGCAGTTTAAACAACAACAAATATGAATACATATGTAGTGACCCCGGGGAAGCGGTGCACCATCCACTACTCCTATTTGTGAATATTATTTAACTTATTCATATTTAATCATGCATTAAATGAAAGATACAACCGAGATACAAATAAAATGAATAGATAATGCTTTTTATTGCTTTTTCTCAAGTTTGGTTACATATAGATCCCTCTGAGGGATTTCCTTCTTTTGATACAGATTTTTACAAAGTAGGGCAGCGGATGTATGATATCCCCTCGCAAGGGGTGATGCACTCTCGTAGGCTTCCTGATGATGCACATAGAACTGTATGAGGGCTTACAGATGCCTCCTTCTCCAGGTCTGGTTCCTAGAGGGATCCTTTTGCTTTTGTATGTTGATAACCTATCAAATGTACCTGTAGTCCTGCAAACATGAAAACAATAGCAAACACTCAACTATTTGAGATTGCCTCCTTGGATGAGGTTGTTAGCAATAACCCTAATGATAAATAGAAATATGCTCCATGATAATAGAAACTAATGCTATGAATGCTAGTAAATGCGATAAACCAAATCTATGCTAATGGCGTAAAAGCATGTAACAAGCTAAATGAAAGAAACTAATGCAAAGAACCCTAGATTAGGCTGGCAGGCCACTATCCAAGACAGTGGCCGCTAAGATGAAAACCTATTTCTATTGTTCCAAGGCTATGAATCTAAGCTTGTTACCGATGTTGAAGTGATTGTCATTTCTTGTCCGATGTGTTGAATATCCTATAGATGAAAAACCCTAAATCGGTTAGCACTTCGTTGCTCCTCAAAGGTGCTCCAATTTGCTCTCCAATTTGGTAGGGCTTCGCTACAAGAAAAATCTCTCAAGTCTCTGAAAACTCTCTCTAAGTCTCTCCCTCAAATTGATAGAAATAAGGTCCCCTAGTGCTTTTAGGTTTACTCCTTATAATGTGTTGAGGTCTTAGGTTTAGGTCTAAAACCCTAAGATCGAATCTTGCATACAAACTATTTGTTAGCATGAGAATTTGAGTCTTTGTCTACCCTTGAGGGCCAGTTAACTGATGTCTAAATCAAGACTTGAGTCTTTTATGTAGACTAGCCATGAGGAATCATGCAAAGTTATCCCCACTCAGCTTTATTGCATGCAAACTGCCACTTCCACCCGAGATTAGGCTAGATTGGTGGCAAAATGCATTTTAGGGTTTAGCTACTGTCATCTATAGTGACTAAGGTTTGGCCATTGTGCTATGTAGCGGCTAAGGTTTGGCCGCTCTGAGCTGTAGCATCCAGGATCCAGCCACTCTGGTCCATAGCGGCCAGGCTTGGATGGGCTAAGAATGCCCCAAATGAGTGGTGAAAACCACTTTTGATACTTGGAAGGTCCCAAGGTTTAGTCACATGATCTATGAATGTGCCCATGTGAGTAGTCTCCCTAAACATGACATGTTTTAGGTGTCTACATATACCCCTTTTTGTGATGTGCTATGTGGAAAACACAGTGTGGAGCAAAAACGTAGACTGCTATGTTTGTAGGGTGTATGATGATCATTGATCTGATCAACGTTGGATGGCCCAATCACGCAAGATGACGTGCATCCTTGAATCATTGCTTCAACCTTATTGAAGGCTTAATTTAGCATAGGGCTTGCACATGTTCACTTGCACTTATTCCTCAAATGTAATCGGGTAGCTTATGTCGCTACAACAGAACCGACCAGAGGAGAGCTACAAATTAAAAATGTCATATTTGCTTATGAACCCAACAAAAGAGGAAAGTTTTGTAAGAGTTGTATGCAATGATTCATAGGACGAACATAATTTTGATATGATCGAGTGATCTTTGGTTGAATTTGATTATGATTATTTGAAAATTTGAACTACCCCCTCACACAATGAATTGGTGAGGGAAGGGCAATGAATGAAGCGACAAGTCGCTTGACCAACTTGACTAGTTTTGGTTCCTTCCTAGTGTTTGTTCTTTCAATGGGCAAACCCCCATCCAAGTGTGATTTCAATTGTTTATGATGATCATTCATCCCTATCCTAGGGAGTGGTCCGGCCATAAATAGCCTTCTTAGGGAATTAGGATGAGCGATTCTATTTATACTTGTATTGCATCACTTGGTTCAGTGTTTTTGTGTCATAAGAGAATTAGGATGATTCCATCATACCCGTGGAGCAGTCCGACCATCTTGGTCTTCTTCGAGATTGAGGAGGCACATCATAATTCCAAAATGAATAATTTACCCCAAGTAGCCTTATGGTAACTTACTCATCTCACCGAATTGCATGGAGTGCAAATCGTTGCAACCGTTGAGTTGATAGAGTAAGTAACTGAATACGAAGCTTACTCGAGATTTGTTTTTATGTGATTTTTTTGTTATTTTGAGCATTGTGATGATCAAGGACCATAAAAATATGTTTATTTGATTTTTTTTGCTATTCCCCCTAGAAGGAATCTTTCTGATTTTGTCTATGTTGTTGGTCGTTGTCAGATCCAACGGCCCCCAAATGCCTATTTTTGGCCGCTCTTGACTACAACGGCCAAGAAGTGCAGGTTGCTGATGGTAGAAGTGGCCAAGGCATAAATTGGGAAATATAAAATCAGCCTAGGGTTTTGACTTTTCATTCTTCCAGCTGGCGATTTGCTTTTCAGAGCTTCGGAGAGAAAGTGATGTTTGCGACTTGGAGTGTTGTTGCATTGGAGATTATGGTTGTGCAGGGTGAGACATCCATGAGTGGAGGAGCCAGAGCTTCTCGGGTATGCTTCGAAACCCTAAACCTATTTGTCTCATATTTTGGGTAAAATGAACCACACTTAAGTAATCGGTAAATGAACTCCATTAAACTTGTTGGCAATGAACTAAACCCGTAGTTAGGCTTAGTTTAGGATTTATTTTGGTGGGCTTGCCCCCATTTTGCAATTTTCAATTTTTTTGGTGTTCTTGGCCTAGGGCAAATGCTGCTTTCACGTCGCCCATTGGTCGCTGTCACACAGAGTGGCCATTTCGGCCTGTGACTTAGCCACTGTCGATGGCAGCGACTAGTTCAAAACCTAACGGTCAAAAATTTGACCATTGGGGTTTGGCCACTATCAGCTTCAGTGACTAATTTTTGGCCATTGTAAGTGAAAGTGGCCAAGAACCTTAGGCAAAATGTTTTAATTTTCCTTGATTTTTTTGAATTTTTGGGATGATTAATTGATTTTTTTGAATTTTTGAGTTACTTTTCTGCACTTTGCTGCATGATTAGGTGCATTTATTCCTATTTCATTTAGACTTAGGATAGTCTATCTTTGTTTGCACCATTTTTCATGTTTTATTGTGATTTATGCCTTAGATGCACTGTAGTTATGCTTTGATTTTCATCTTTAGATTCTTTTTGCTCGGGCTCGGGACCCGAAGCTCTTGAAGGACCTCCTACCACTCATGAATGACATGGACTGGGCATGGTTTAAGGCTCGTGGATTGCAGTATGTGACCAAGCTACCCTCGATTATGTCAGATCAGGCCTACCTCATGGCCCTGGCTCATCGATGGGATTCCCAAACTAACACCTTCCACCTTCCTACCGGTGAGATGACCATCACACCAGAGGATGTATACAGGATTTTCTAGATTCCCTTTGATGGAGTGGCCATTGTTTCTTCAGCCACTAATGACCGTGATGCAGTATTTGTTTGGGTGTTCGGGAGGCATGCTGTAGATGCCTTCAAGGACACCAAATCTAGTGGTGTATCTATTCTATGTTGGTACAAGGAGCATGTCTTCTCTGAGAGGCATGCGGTGTTGCTGATGGTTATCAATAACATCCTTATCTCAAATTTATTAGGCTTGAGGTTCCCGTGGAACCTCCTTGCAATGGTTTAGGATTTGGTGGACAATGAGGAGCCTATCATCTATGCATGGGGGAGGTCCTTGCTAGCATAGTGCTATGATGAGTTGTATCACATCCATCGATGGGGTCACACGAGCATTGCTTGCAACTTGCTCCTGTAGATATGGGGATGGGAGCATATCCACATAGATCATCCTAGAGGGCTCCCTAGTTGGATTACAACTATTGATTCTAGGATGTCATTCTACTCTGCTAAATGGGATCGAGAGCAAGAAGAACGTGCAAGATCCATCCTCATGCAGGGGAGCTCCCCCATTACATTACCACTTTCACCTCCCTACAGGTCGAAGATATCATATGGCATCCATACCATGAGTGCCCAGCTTGGGATGATCCAGATAGGTTTACAGATAGGGCATGACGTGAGTGGTGGCTCATTGGCCTCAAGGTTGGCATCAGAGAGTATTTATTCTACTCCCGAGTTCTTCTTCAGTATGGATTATAGTAGGATGTGCCATTTATCCCATTTTTGTATAGGCACCTTACAATAGAGGGAGATCTTCCTCCTCCATGGATCACAAAGCTCACTGATGAGGAGGATGCCCCAAAAGTTGATGCAAGAGTCACTGGGGGAGTTATAGATGCATTTGCACAGTGGTGGGGGGATCGATTGTGGCATGGTGATGGTAGTATGGGCCGCAAGGATGATGGTGGGGATGGAGGTGCAGATATAGTAGGGCACAAAGTCTGAGCTAGGACTGAGGGATGGGGCCAGCCAACAGAGTAGGTGGCAGTGGAGGAGTAGGAGGTTCCTGAGGAGGATGAGGAGGACTTGGATCCTAAGGAGAGAGATTCTCCTCTTAGAGCATAGCTGCATGAGGTAGAGGCCAAGCTCCAGTCGGCCAAGATCTAGGTACAGTAGCGTGATGCTATTATAGCCCAATGGGATGCTACTATAGTACAATGATATACTACTATAGAGTAGCTCATGGCTCAGATACAGGCCTTGTAGGCTACTATCGGGGGTGGTGCTACTAGGATGCAGGTTGTTGTTGATCCTCCTACACCTTAGGGTCCTACAAGGATAGATCCGAGGGTAGAGATCAGGTAGATGTAGGCTTTGCTATATGAGTATGAGGTAGATATTGCTGGTCATGTAGGCCACATTGCTTCTCTTGAGATGCAGATCAGGAGGCTAGGAGCCACTCCTAAGGAGAGGACAAGTGCAGGTGGATCACAGGCTAGCAAGTGCTCCACCTTAAGGTAGTCTTTCATCTGTCCTAGTCAGAGGACCCAAACTCACACAGAGAGGCTAGCAGGCTCACATCACTCCACTCGAGATCCAGCCATAGGGGACGGTGCTGTAGGGGGCGTAGGCCTAGTTTTTGATTGATGATGCACTAGGATTTTATTTTTGAGGTCAGCTGACCTATATGACTGTAGCCTTCGGGCAATTTTTGTACATCTCGGTACTTGGTACACACATTTTGAGACACTTTTGAGACATACATTTATATGAGATATTTGCATTATACCTCATTATGTGTGTCATTTATTGCTTATGTTTTTGTTTTACTTATGTGATGTGATGATGGCATTATGATGAGTTGATGTATGTGTTAGATGATAGATGATATTTATGATGATGCAGATATTTAGATGGATGCTTATGTAGATGCTTATGTGATCTGATTATTGTGACATGATGTGATGTATTATGAGTTGATTTGATGGTGGATTTATGATTGTATGCATAGGTGGCTTGTGATGTGATCTTAGATGTATATGGATGATCTATGAAATTATGTGTTTATGGATGCAATATTTTCGTTAAATGCACGTTTAATTTTGATTTAATTGTATGCATCTAACTTATGTTATGATATGGTAAATGCAATGTGTCATGCATGTTTATATGATGTTTAACCTAATGTGAATGAACCTGTATGCTTTAATCACTTAAAACATAAGGAATGCATATGATATGATTTTAACAATCTAAATGGGTGATACCATAGAAAGTATAACAATCATGAATGTAAATAATCATTCTTATCATAAGAACTAATTATTTAGGCATTCATATGTGAAATGTAATGGCATGGATTGTATGTAATTTCTTGATAAACTTATGTAATTTAAAAGATACAAAGTAGTCAGTGGTCATCTAAACATCATTTTTGACATCCATCCGGTATCTATCCTACTTTGTTAATACCCCTTAATTTACAAAACTTCATAAAGAGAACTGATGATGCGATGGATGATATGATTTGTTGCTATGTAGGAATTTTTGAGGCTCTTCCTGAGACTCAAACACTCTAGTTATCCTATCAACAGTTGTGTACTGACCATTCAGGACTTTTGAATAGCAAGGCTTTCATCATGGACCTAGATATTCATTATCCCTATGTGTGCAAATGAATATATTTAGATAGAACTCAAGCATTTCCTCCGATGTCAAGCGGTATTATTTCAGCCCATTGCTAAGATCGGGGATCCTCAATTGTTCATCTGATCCTGTGTTGGACTTAGTTGGACTATACCACTAGGTAGTTTTGAGTTACCCAAAGCTAGCTCATCCACATGCAAACATTGGTCTATACAAATGCAAGAAGCTATTATGATAGACATATCATCATGCGTGAGGGTATTACCATTGCCAGGCATGGTTGTACACCAAACCTATAATGGAGATCCCCTTCTGGTTTTATACAATGTTGAGAATTCCAGGGATTCAAGCTCCATTCCCTTATTTTCTTCATTTCATTTGGGATACTTGCTCATGCTTAGTGATGAAAATCATTGTTTATTTTTTATTAATTTTTCTCTTGAGCAAGGGACTTATGTAGGGATGAAAATCACTTGTTTGTTTTGACTTTAACTTTTGCTTTATTTTGGGACTTTTGCTTGTTTTAATGAAAGCAAGGGATTTATGTAGTGATGATAATCACTTGTCTCTAGGTAGGGCGAAACTTGTCCTTTTGCCAATTCTCAGCACCTTTGAACCAGTTGCATAGGGGGATAAGCAAGGAAGATCCTTTTTACTTAAGGTAACCTAGACTACTTTTGCAACTTTCATCTTTCCCTTGTACCAACTAGGATTTTAGTGTTTTCAATTAGTGATGGGATCCTAAATATCTAAGGCATTGTCACGACTAGACCTTACTCTCTACTAATCAAGATGGCTTCCCAAAAAAGCTGATAAGACCACTAGATATGGTTGAATGACAAAAAAATCTTAGCCTATTCCTTATAGCAACATGATATGGTTGTGTTGAAAAACACAATTACACACATGGATGAATGGATGAAGGTGGACTTGTGTATTTGTGGTTGTGATACAAACTGTGGCATCATTTGCAAGAGTGTGATCATAACATATGCAAATGCAATGGATATGCATGTTTGATGTTATGCAACTATATGGATGCAGATGTGAGATGCAACTATTTTTGTATTTTTGATTTTTGCATTGTTTTTGTATTTTTGATTATATTTTGACCAAAGGGCTTATTGTGCCTTTGGGGCTTTTAGAGTTTGACCAAGCAACGTAAGGATACCCTTGGAGAATTTTTTATTGAATTTGACCAAGCAGTGTGAAGATACCCTTGGAGCATTTTTTATTGAATTTGACCAAGCGACATGAAGATACCCTTGGAGCATTTTTGATTGAATTTGACCAAGCGGCTTGAAGATACCCTTGGAGCATTTTTTATTGAATTTTAAATTTTTATGTTTTTTTGAATGTTTTTGTATTTTTGATGCTTTGTATTGTTTTTGTATTTTATGTATATTTGAATGTTTTTGTATTTTAAGTATAAAATACCTTCAAATGAATGATATTGAGAGGCTCAGGCTCTTCAACACCATCCAATGATGTGAGGTGATATTCCCCAAGCCCAACCTTCTCTGAAATCATGTAGGGGCCTATCCAATTTACCACAAATTTGTCCCGTAGGTGTGGCGACAGATTTGAGTTCTGTTGGTTTTCTTTGAGCACAAGATCCCCAAATTTGAATTCTCTCAAGTGGACTTTACTATTGTAAGCTCATGCAAGGTGATCCTGATAAATACGGAGATGCTCCAAGGCATTGACTCGATATTCATCAAGAAGCGTTAATTGATCAAAGTGGCCTTGTCGTGCGGTGTCATCATCTATGAAGTCCTTCAATGCTATGCGTAGGGTTGGAATTTCCAACTCTAGGGGCATGATGGCTTCAGTGCCATATACAAGTGAAAACGGTGTTGCCCTAGTGGGCGTCTGCACACTCATCCTGTATGCCCACAATGCCAGAGGCAATTGCAAGTGCCAATCCTTATGATTATCTTTCATTATCTTCCTCAAGATGGAGACTATTGTTTTGTTTGAGGCTTCTGCTTGCCCATTTGCTTGTGGATAATAGGGTGTTGAAAAATTATGTTGAATATGGTATTTGTTCATTAAAGCATGCACATTTTTGTTCTTGAAATATGGCCCATTATTCGATATTATTTTTGAAGGGACCCCAAAATGACTTATGATATTGTGGAGTATAAAATCCGCAATCCTTGGTCTAGTTGTCACTGTCAATGGGATCACTTCGACCCACTTGGTAAAGTACTCAGTGGCCATTATGATGAACATGTGTCAGCCTGAGGATGGGGGTGAGATCTTCCCCACTAAGTCTAGTCCCCACTACGAGAAGGGCCATGCTTCCTGGATGGGTTGCAAGGCTTGTGATGGCAAGTGAGTGAGGTTTGCATGATGTTGGCACTTAATGCATTTCTTGACATACTCGCAATAGTATTTTTCCATAGTGGTCCAATAGTAACCCATTCTCAATATGCACTTAATGATGGCCATGCCACTAAAGTGACCGCCACACGTGTCATCGTGAGCTTGCAAAATTTCCCAAGATGCTTCCTGGGGCTCAAGACAATGAAGGAGCATTCCATCATAGCCTCGTCTATAAAGGATATCTCCTAGCAAGATGTACCTCATCACCTTCTATTTAAATGCTCATATTTTGGCATGCGATAGGCCTTGTGGTACCATTCCAAGTTTTAGGAAATCCCGTAATTGGGAAAGCCAATCCTGATAAGCCATAACTTCTATGGATAAAATGGCATGTTCCTCCTGTGATCCAAAATATGTGAACACAGATTGAGAAATAACCCTATGGTGAATGGTTGTACCACACTCCATAGGGCCTTGAGAGATCAAATATTCCCAAGGTGCTATTTGCAAGAAATCTCTAGCTCTAAAGGACCAATCTTGATTTGGTTTGGTCTGGATCATGTTGACTGACTCTTGATTGTCAATAGCCTCACGTTGTATTGTTGAGTGTGCAAGCACTTTAACGTGAATGGTTGTGAAATCAGTAGATGGATTCTGAGGGATTAAGGATCCCAAATATGCCATGGTGTCTACAAATATTTTTGATGCATGAGGGATTGCCTCGATGTCATACCATTCTAGTCGGGCTAGGTAAGTGTCAACAAGCTCCTTGTAAACTTTTAAGAGTGGGCACCTGCATTGGAACAATCCTTTGACTTTATTAACTATGAGCAAAGAGTCACCAAATATATTCAATCTTTTAATGCCCATTGCAATGGCTATTTGGAGTCCCAAGATTAGGGCCTCATACTCTATGTTATTATTTGTGCAAGGGAAGTCTAGCTTGAATGATAAGGGCAATGGAGAACCCTGTGGTGTGATAAAGACTATCCCTGTGCTGCCCCCTTGCTCACACTTCGAACCATTGAAGAACAATGCCATGTCTCTTCCTTTCTTTTGTTTTTGTGTGGATCTGATAATGCGAAGACCACATCGTCAAGAAATTCTATGGTGAGAGGCTTGCTATCCTGAAGAGGTGCCTCTACTAATTGATCTGCTATGACTTGTCCCTTGATGGAATTTTGGCTTATGAACTCTAGATAAAATTCTATCAATAGCATGATCCACTTTGCAATACGTGTGTTGTGATAGGTCTTGTTCATCATATACTACAAAGGATTTTGTTTTGATATGATGTAGGTCGTATGGCTCAACATGTAGTGTCTCAACTTTTTGGTTGCAAAGACCACTGCTAAACACAACTTTTCTACATACGCATATCCTAGCTCATAACTCACCAAGGTGCGACTGATGTAATATATGACTTGCTCTTTGTCTTGTGCATTCTTTTGGGCCAACATGGTGCCCAAAGTGAAATCAGTAGTTGATATGTACAGTAAAAATGGTACCTCTGGCCTTGGTGGAGCCAACACTAGCGGTGTTTCCAGGTAAGTTTTTATCTCTGCAAAGGCTTGTTGGCACTCTTCATCCCAATGAAATGGGACATCCTTGCATAGCAACCAGTTCATGGGCCGAAACTTGTTTGATAACTGAGCAATGAACCATTTTATGGATGCTACCTTCCTTTAGGCTTCTTACCCCCCAAGGTGGGGGGGGGGGCCATTTTCATTATAGCCTTTACCTTTGTAGGATCGACTTCAATGCCTCTCTTAGAAATGATGAACCCTAAGAGCTTACCAGAATTTATGCCAAACACACACTTCTTAGGATTCAATCTAACGTTGTGCTCAATGAGGTGATCGAAGACCTTTGTAAGGATTTCAGCATGCCCTTGCCACAATAAAGACTTGGCTAGTAAATCATCAATGTAATCCTCCAAGATATTATGCATATAGTCATGGAAGATGTATGTCATGGCCCACTGATATGTGGCACCAACATTCTTTAGGCAAAATGGCATCACCTTGTAACAGAATATCCCCCATGGAGTAATGAAAGCAGTCTTGTGTTGGTCTTCAGGTTTGATCCGGATTTGATTGTATCCAAAAAAACCATCCATTAGGGAGAGCATCTCATGACCTACGGTGGTGTCAACAAGAGCGTCTATGTTTGGCAATAGGAATGAATCCTTTGGAGTTTCCCTATTCAAGTCTCTAAAATCCATGCAAATACGGACTCTTCCATCAGGTTTTCCCACGGGCACCATGTTTGAGACCCATTCAGGATAGTCGATGGGAACTATGAAAATCACATCCAATAGTTTTTGTAACTCATTCTTCACCATCAAAGCGATGGTTGGATGCATTTTCCTCAAATTTTTCTTGATTGGCTTCTTCATGGGATCCAATGAAAGGTTATGAACAACTAACTTTGGATCAATTCCTGGCATGTCTTTGTAAGTCCAAGAAAAAATATTTGGCCTCTCTTTAAGGAGAGGGATTATGATGGCTTGTTCCTCTGGAGATAGACTTTCTTCGAACTTAACTTTATTTGGTTGAGTAGGATCATCACTGATGTCCACCTCAAAAGTTTATTCTATAGCCATATGTGACCCATCCTCCAACTGGTGAGGCATGGGTATCAAATGAATGTCATCGATGAGATTTATAGGTCCTACTGACTTAGGATCCAAACTAGCATGGAATACGTCATATGCATAGCCTGATGCAAAATGAAATGGTTGTAACACCTCTTCATTAGGGAAAAGATCCTCAGGATCTATGGGTGAATCAATGTGATCAATACGTAGTGGTTTAGTAGGATCTACTAGGTTATGAAGTGGAGTGGTCAAATCAATGGAGATTGTATTGATGGATGGAATGAAATCTCCAGGACCACATGGGTGAAATCTTATCTCATAGGTTTCCCCTCCATACTCATGATGAGGCTCTAGAGGAAAAGGAATCTCTGGATCTGGCCCATGAGTAGGCTAGATAATAGGATCATTGGGTTCTAAGAGCTCCCTGAACATAGGCGAGAGGGGATTGACCACATGGTGAATGGCAACTAAGTCGATAGGTCTTCCCAAAAACCACAAGCTAGGGTCTATGGCACGTAGTGCCACTTCTCTTTCTACCAACATGTTGACTTGCCACAAGTGGTGAGGCCCAAGATAAGCCATCTCAGTCTCATCTTCAAAGTCATCATCACTTATCCAAAAACCATTAGCATTGGTATGTGGTCCCAATACAAGGGGCGCATGTCTTGGCCCCAAGTAGGCCATCTCTATTTCATCCTCATATTCTTTATCACTTATGAAGATGCCATTTGCATTAGTTTCTTACCCCAAGCTATGGGGCCACTTCCTTGGTCCTAGGTAGGCTCTTTCTGTTGAGTCCTCTGACTCATAGCCACTTTCATCCGATATGTACCCACTCTCATTGTGGCTAGACCAGGCAAGGCTTTGTAAATAGCGAGGCCCATGATAGGCTAAGCTTACTTGTACTTCATCATCACTTACCTCATATCCATTTTCTTCTCTCTCTTCATCCCACAAGTTGCAACCTATTGGGATGGCATCAATTGTGAAGCTTGGATGATAAGTCTCGGGTGGTGGTATGTTTACCATGACCACTTGTCTCTTACTCAGATGTCTTGTACTTGGTGGGTGATAAGGAATAAAATCGATGTCTTCTCCTAACCCCAAGATTAATCTATCCAAGGCTACTGCTAGAGAGTCATATCAACCTCTGATGTGATAGCCTAACCCAAACCTATTAGAGGGAAGCTGGTATTGCGGCTCGAATGGCCGCCTACGCCCTTGCTCATATATACCAAGACCATAGCCATGCCAATGGCAATGTTCAAAGTAGCTTAGAGAAAACTTGGGATTAGAGAGGTAACGAACATTAATAGTGAATAGTTCATCATTATCCTCTTCTATGTCCATAGACTTATGGGTGCACTCTAGGCCAACATAGACAAAGTTGGTCTGGTTTGGGGGGATTCCAAGTGGAACCAGTATTCCCACTGGTGGTCTTAGGTCTTTTGGCCGTCCCATGTCCTGTGCAGACTCTATGATGGGTGTGAATGTTATGTTCTACACAAGATACTCTCCTATCCCTGTGCTTTCCAAGTGTATTTTCGCATGTGATGTGGATGATCCTATAGATGACACTGGTGAAGCGGGTTCTAGTATCTCCTCAGCTTGATCTTGGAGATCTTCTTCTTCCATGGGACTTGGACTTTTCTCAATGGCTATGGTTAGCGCTTCCTTGGGCTTTCCTTCCTCAACTAAGGGTACCTTTAGCTTCTGATTGTCTTTTGGTTTAGACATTGATGGTCTCTTAGAAGCATCAGTCATTTTGGGTGCAAGATGAGGTGTTGATGTTGATGGGTCTTTTCGTACCCCTTTGTCTCTGTCATCTAGTTGCATAGTTGGAGATGAAGGTCCTACATATAGGTGGGTAGAAGGAATAAAAAATTCTCCTAGAAAATCCACTTGATGGACATATTTGAATGGCTCTTCATCAGCCTGCACCACATAGACTTTGTCATCATGCACATACTTGACACATTGGTGTAAAATCGAAGGAACACACTTCATATCTCTTATCCAAGGGTGCCCTAGGAGGATGTTGTATTGCATGGCCCCTTCCAAGACATGACACATCATAGGGATGGTCTTATGCCCCACCTTTATAGGTAGGACTATCATTCCCACAGTATTGCATAAAGCATCATTGAAATCTCTTAATGTGTAGGCTCCCAAAATAATATTTGACTTGGGGATCTTAAGGTGTTCTATTGTTGTTGTGATGATGTTGATTGATGAACTTGTATCAATCAAGATCCACTTAAAGGGTAAATCATTTACTAACGCAACAATGTGCAATGGAGGGTCTGGTAAGGCAATAGGCATTATCTTAATCTCATGATCATAAAATCGAATTATAGGTTCCTAGTATTGCTGTACTTGTCCCACAAAATGTGTGAATGCATTGGGATCTTGTGGTTGGAGCTCAATCGATCTCAAAATATCCATCAAAGTCTCCCTGTGCTTTGGGGACTATTGTATGAGCTCATAGATGGATAGCTTGGTCGGAGTTGTTTGTAAGTTTTTCTCTAGTCTACTCCAAACAGTTACCACAAGTCGGGTTGGTGGACCTAGAAGGTTGTTCTACCCCTACCTCTACCTAGGTGTATATGGGACATTAATGGGAGTTCCAAGAGGTTGTGGTTGACCATATCATCTAGTCCTAGTAGCTATATTGAAAATTTCAACCATCCCAATGCACCCATGGGTAGGTGTATCAATTTGCACCTAATTGACTTGGGCACATTGCCCTCTAGGGACCTCATGGTTGGGCAGTGGGTTTTTGTATATGCCCATATCTCTGTTATCGGGAGCCAATGGGTTGTCAACTTTAAGTTCTCCCACCTCAATCATGTTTTGCACTTGGTGCTTGAAACCAACGCAAACTTCAATGTTATGCCCTGGTATCCTATGATAAGGGTAAAATTGATCTTCCCTATATCCTTTTGGCTTAGGATGGTTGGGATCTACAAGAGGTACATCAAGAAATCTGATCTTCCTAGCCTCGCTCAATTGGTTGAAAATTGATTGCATTGACTCTGATAGAGGTGTAAAATAGCGAGGTGGCTTGCGTTCTCTGTTTTGCCCCTGATTGTTCTTTTGATCGTAATTGGTTGGTGGGGGCTATGCTTGATAATTATAGGGTTGCTACGTAGCCCCATCCTTAGGTGCAACCAATACTACTTGATTAACTAGAGTAGGGTTTGCTTGCTTCTACTTGTATTTGTCATTCTTGCCATTTTTGTTCCACTCCTTCTTGGTTCAGAGCTTGATGGTTCCCTCATCTACTTTTATATCCTCAATGAGTTTGGCCTATGCCAAGGCTTCCTCAAATGATGGATATTATTGAAGTTGTAGCAAGAGGGAGATGTGTTTAGAACAACTCTTGGTGAACATGTAGACGATTTATTCTGTGGGGATAGAGAATGATAACTTTACCATGACTTTTCTCCATCTATCCCCATATTCCATTACTGGCTCATTGTCATAATGTTTTAAGTTGGCCAAGTCTAAAAGGTTCACATTTATTTTAGCACAAAATGAGAAATACTTCTAAAATGTGTTTACTAGTTTTTCAAAACTGGATATGCTATGCTTGGGTAGTTGGTTGAACCATTGAGTGGCAACGCTCAAAAATATCATAATGAAAGTCCTTAGCATAAGAGCATCATTGTCTTCAATATGAAAACATGCATTGATGAAATTGGTAACATGCTCTTGTGCATCCTCTTCACCCTTGAACTTTTCTAACCTAGGCATCTCAAAATTCTTAGGATAGGCAGGGCTAGGGATTGATGGGAATAATGGTTGGTTGTGTATTTTACTCAATGTTGGTTGGTTCCCCATCGTCTCCTATTTCTCAAAGGACTTCATATTTTTAGCGAGTTCCTAGAATGCCTTTGAGGCGAGGAGTTCCTCTTCTTGTAGGTCCCCTCATGGTGGTAATGGAGGTAACCCTATGTGCACTTGACTTGTTCTATTCTCTTCCCTCCTACGAGGGGATTCAAGATGTATTTGATCCTGATTTATCATGTTTACCCTTTCTCCACCAGTTTGATTTTGTTCATTATTTGAGTGGTGGTTTCATTGTGGGCTTTCTTCTTGTCTAGTGCACCCTTCTCTTGGTGAGTCAATATGTTTATCTCTTTGATGATCATTGCCATTGGTTTATAAATTGATACGAGCTAGTTGCTCAGCTTGTTCTCTTAGACACTGCTCATGTTGGCACAAAAGCCTTTCTCTTTGTTTTTCATGCTCGAGAGCTTCCACTAGCTCTCACTCTTTGCACAATGCATTTTCTAACCATCACATGTGGTCATATTGCATTGTTAAAGAAGACTCATGTTTGTTTGATTCTGTTCTTGTGGTTTTGATTCGTAGATTCCTCAAAGAGGTCTCCACTATTTCTTTGCTCTTGCTAGCTAATGTAATATGTTCTATGTGTTGATAAGTGTCTCTATGGTCAGACTCTGCATGAGACTTGCGGAGTCACTCTGAAGCATCCCCATATTGAGAGGTGCACTTAGAAGTAATAGTTCGTGAACTTCCATATGTAGAATTTTCTATGGCTACGGTTCTAGGAGGTGGCCTTGGATGAAACCGATCCAACTCATCTAACTATCTTGTTTTCCATGGTTGATCCCTTGGGGTGCCATTTACTCCAATGAGGTCATGATCTATTGGAATCCTTCCTCTTGTGTGAAGGGTATCTTATATTTGATATCTATGACTAGATGTGGCTCTAGTTTCTTGCCCTTCAGTGGGTAGACCTATTCTCAATGTCTCATGTGAAGTTTGAGATGTTGTGACTCTTGTGTGTCTTTTTGGTGATGAGGGCTTTGTGGACCCACCTACCCTCCATGAGGATGGATATGGGGAAACCTCATCATCCCTGTGTGAAGAATGGGGTCTAGAACCCTTCTTATGTCCATGTGGGGAGGAAGCCCTTGAAGCCTCCTCATGTCTTTGAGAATTTTCTATGTGTTTAGAGGAAGACCTTGAGGCTTCCTCATGTCTCCTTGATGATGATGGTCATGAATCCTCTTTGTGTTTTTGTGATTTAGTTCCATGATTTGACTCTCTATTTGGGGTTTCTCGAGGAGAACCCCCAAGGGTTGAATTATCACCCCTTAGACTCATGGAACTACATCTCATGGTCTTATGAGCATGTGGTTCAATGTTACTATGACTTTGCCTATGGGTATGTGTTGCTTTAGATTCTCCCTCGGTATTGGATCGAGGATGTTTACTTCTGGTTTTGACCATTGTCCTTATGAATTAGTCTTTTGGATTGTAATTTAGAGATAGCCAAACAATATCAAGCAAGTGTTTATCTTGATTACCAATTTATGTGTGCCCTAAACTATTTGCTATGTTTTTAATGCGTTGTTGTTCTTATTTCTTGCTCTTGTTTTAGATTTAGAATAAGGAGACTCGTCCATAGTGGGAATCAAGAACACCCATGCCAAACATGATTTTCTCAAAAAGAGACTAGGGTACACCACTGAAGTCCCATTGGGGCATTCGCCTAGCTCTTCCACTCTAAACCAATTGTTCCAATAGTGGGAGAAAGTTTGAACATGAGTAACTTAGTACCACTATAAAGAAGTTCCCAATTCCATTCTAAGAAGATCTAGGGGGCAAGCCGGTGGAAGGAGATGAATGCCAACGTCACCGGACTGAATTGAAGGTTGGTGATGAAATCCAACTCCCCAATGTTTAAAACATGCGTGTGTGTGTGGGGTTCATTTTAAGTTTGCATAAAGTAAAATGCATCATATAGCAGAAATGTATCTTTCCTATATGCCTAATACAAATGACATTTTGGTTTTTAGAAATATGCATAAACTAATATGAGTTTCATGGATGCACTCTATTTCATGCAAATATGGCCTCTAGTAGGGCCTCAAGCAAGCAAACCAACACATGATTTCTAGCACGTTGGATTCTAGGGTGGACTTTACAAGCATAAGCCACTGTTCCTAGCAACGCCTAGTGGAAATCTAAAAAAAAACCTAAGATGCATAAGATGCAAGTTCTTTCCTTTCCATTCCTTAGTTTCCAAATCAAAATGTGTTTTAATTTCACTATTTTAGGAAAATAGAAGCATACAAAGAACCATAAATCATTAGAAAAGTTGTACCAACCTCAAATCTAGCTCAGAGAACCAATATTTTGTCCTCTACTACACTCCAATTATGGCCGCTGTTGACCAGAGCGGTTGATTTTTGGATGTTGTTAGTAGGAGCGGCTAACTTTTGGCCTTTTTAGACTAGAGCGGCTGATTTCTGGCCACTATAGAATAGAGAGGCTAGACCTACACACAAAAACATGAATCAATAAAGTGAAAAAAAATAAAAACTTGGTGGGGGTCCCACCATGATCACCATCTATAATGACCTTAGGGAAGTGGTGCACCGTCCACTACTCCTATTTGTGAATATTATTTAACTTATTCATATTTAATCATGCATTAAATGAAAGATACAACCGAGATACAAATAAAATGAATAGATAATATTTTTTATTACTTTTTCTCAAGTTTGGTTACATATAGATCCCTCTAAGGGATTTCCTTCTTTTGATATAGATTTTACAAAGTAGGGCAGTGGATGTATGATATCCCCTCACAAGGGGTGATGCACTTTCATAGGCTTCTCGATGACACACACGAAATTGTATGAGGGCTTATAGATTCCTCCTTCTCTAGGTCTGGTTCCTAGAGGGATCCTTTTTCTTTCGTATGTTGATAACCTATCAAATGTACCTGTAGTCCTGCAAACATGAAAATAACAACAAACCCTCAGCTATCCGAGATTGCCTCCTTGGATGAGGTTTTTAGAAATAACCCTAATGATAAATAGAAACATGCTCCATGATAATAGAAACTAATGCTATGAATGCTATTAAATGCGATAAACCAAATCTATGCTAATGGCATGAAAACATGTAACAAGCTAAATGAAAGAAACTAATGCAAAGAACCCTAGATTAGGCCTGCGGGCCACTATCCGAGACAGTGGCCGCTAAGATGAAAACCTATTTCTATTGTTCCAAGGCTATGAATCTAAGCTTGTTATCGATGTTGAAGTGATTGTCGTTTCTTGTTCGATGTGTTGAATATCTTGTAGATGAAAAACCCTAAATCGGTTAGCACTTCGTTGCTCCTCAAAGGTGCTCAAATTTTCTCTCCAATTTGGTAGGGCTTCGCTACAAGAAAATCTCTCCAAGTCTCTAAAAACTCTCTCTAAGTCTCTCCCTCCAATTGATAAAATAAGGTCCCCTAGTGCTTTTAGGTTTACTCCTTATAATGTGTTGAGGTCTTAGGTTTAGGTCTAAAACCCTAAGACCGAATCCTACATACAAACTATTTGTTAGCATGAGAATTTGAGTCTTTGTCTACCCTTGAGGGCCAATTAACTTATGTCTAAATCTAGACTTGAGTCTTTCATGTAGACTGGCTATGAGGAGGAATGAAAAGTTATCCATGTTTGGCATTATTGCATGCAGATTGCCACTTCCACCCGATATTAGGCTATATTGGTGGTAAAATACATTTTAGGGTTTATCTACTATCATCTATAGTGACTAAGGTTTGGTTGCTCTGCTCTGTAGCAGCTAATGTTTGGCCGCTCTAAGATACAGAGACCAGGACCAACTACTCTGGTCCATAGCGTTCAAGCTTGGATGGGCTAAGAATACCCCAAATGAGTGGTGAAAACCACTTTTGATACTTGGAAGGTCCCAAGGTTTAGTCACATGATCTATGAATGTGCCCATGTGAGTAGTCTCCCTAAAGATGACATGTTTTAGGTGTCTACAATATATAACTTCAAAATCTAAGCATTTGATATTTCTTAACACATAAATCATTGTTCCTTAATGTGATTTAGATATTAATCTAACTCATACATATATCAAATATTTAGCTCCAAAAATATTGTTTATATCATGCATGAGTCCAGATAAGAGAAAAATACAATGTATAACTTAGTAATATAAATAGAAGCATCAAATATTAATACATACACTTGTACATAGTGAACCAGAAGACAATAGAAGTATTTCTTATTGCTTTCATCCAAAATATATACATCCAATTTTGTAAATATCTAAAATCTAGCCCTTATTCAGGGAACACTCCCTACTATATATACTCTAAAACAAGCATGCTTCGACAATTACCAAATTATGACACAAAATAATTACAATAAAAGCACTACCAAATGCACTAGCATATATTATGTGATTTCTCATTGGTTCAGTTAGGTAATCAAATCACCTATAAAAAAAGTTTAATATTTGATGCTCAATTATGATCTACTATCAGTTGTCGACATGTTCCTTTGAAATCATATTCTATTTATATATTTGTTTCACACAATTTAGTTATTTTGTGAAATCATGACATTTTGAAGTATTGATATCCTCTTCTGCTTTGAGCTCATGAAATTTTAATATGTCATAAAATCATGACATCTTGTCCATATTGGTTATTTTTTTGCCTTAGGCTCATGAAACGTCGACATGTCATGAAATCATGACATCTCGCCGGCCTTGGTTTTTCTCTTGCTTTGAGCTTGTTAAACATCGACATGTCATGAAATCATGACATTTCACGTACCTTAATATTTTCTTCACCATGAGCTCGTGAAACATTTACATGCCATGAAATCATGACATTTCAACCACCTTGGTTATTTTTTCACCATGAGCTCATGAAACATCAACATGTCACAAAATCATGATATGTTGCATACCTTAGTTTTTCTACTTCTTCACTTCACAAAAATGGGAATTTGGTGTTCAAGCCTTCAAAACCTGTTCGAGCTTTCAAAACCTCTACTATATTTAGGGTAGTATTTTTATATTAATAGATACCAAGCCATTTAATACAAGAATAAGCTATCCTTCTACATTGAATGTTGAAAGTAGGGTCACGTAAGAGCATAATGCCCCTCTCTAAGAAGAGAATTGAAGAAAGAGTGGATCTAATCAAGGAAGTCCCAAGAGGATAGCTATCCGACTAAGCAAACCCAAAAAACAAATCAAGTTGACTCTTTGATCAAATATGTTATGGTAAAATCAAAAGAAAAGCAAGTGATACCCCTATCCTTTGAAAGCCCTCTTGTTTAGGTATGATCTCTTTCCTAATACCAATCCTTTCCATCCATTGGTCGATCCTCAATATACTAATTCTAATTCTCTTTATGAAACCCATGTCTATGTCCCTTAGGATAGTTCCCTTAGGGACATTGATATCAACATTGATATTCCTCCTTAATCCCCCTCAATGTCTAGCTCATCAAGCCTTCCCATGCCCAATGACTCCTTGAGCCTTCTCAATGACCTATCTCTTAAGAATGGTCTTATCTTTCCCCATCTCAGAAACATTAATTCCTCTATTCTAAGGAATTCTTAAAGCCCTCCCAAGCTAGTAACCAGTACTTAAAAGAAAGTATCTACCAATGTTGGTAGTGATAAGAAGAAATGAAAACCTTCTATTCAGGAGCTAAGAAGAAAAGATATTGAGGAGGACATCACCAATGGCATCCAATATACCCTCCTTTATTCTCTAACAAACCATTCAAGCAAAGAATTATCTAAAGATTATGGAAAGTGATCCAAACCACCCTATCCTCATAATAGTGGGTGGGGAATATTCCTCCAAATATCATAAATGAAGATCCTCTATTGAAATGTGAGAGGCCTTAATGGACTAACCAAACAATGATTGGTCTCATCCATGAGGAAGTTGTTGGCAATTTTGGATACTTTGGGTACATTGCCTTTGCTCAAATGTATAAGTTGTCATTGATGTCAAGAAGCTCTTGAAGGAATTTGATTTAATGTCAAATAATTTATTTTTATGAAGGTTACGACATGACAAGTTCAAAGGTTATTCAGAGCATGGACAGTGAGTTTCCAAGAAGACCATAGTAGCCCTTTTGCAAAATATCAAAGAAATCGACAAGTAAGAAAAGTGTCGCGATATCGCGACATATACAGTAGGCAAGAAAAATAGTCACGATTTTGTGACATGTTAGAAGAGAGTGAAGAAGCAGGGAAAAATATCATGATTTCGTTACATGTTGGCAGAGAAAGAGAGCAAGGTGGAAAGTGTCACGATTTCATGACATGTCGCATTTTTGCGACTTGAAAAGAGCAGAAAGCAGAGAAGGAAAAGTGTCACGATTTCGTGACATATTGCAAGGAAGGTTATACGAATGAAAAAGTGTCACGATTTCGCGACATATTGCAAGAGAGAGAGTCCAAAATAAAAAGTGTCATGATTTTACGACATAATGCAGAAGAGAGAGTCCGCAGTGTGAATTGTTACGATTTCACGACAAGTTCGAAGAGAGAAAGTAACATGAAGAGTGTCACGATTTTACGACATGTTGCAGATGAAAATGTTCCAAGTAAGAACTGTCACGATTTTGTGACATGCAGCAAAGGAAAGGTTTTGAAGTAATAAATGTCGTGATTTCATGACAGGTTGAAGAGAAAGCAAATAGATGTAGAAAGTGTCACGATTTCATGATAGATTGAGATGACAGCGTTCGATTGGAGAAAATGTCATGATTTCACGACAGAAACAGAATGCAAGTCTTCTATAGGAGAAGTGTCACGATTTAATGACAAAAGTAGAGAGGAAGGCTATGAAGACAGAAGTGTCGTGATATCACGACAGAAGTAAAGACAAATTTTGAAGAGGCAGAAGTGTCATGATTTTGTGACAAAAGCAAAAAGGAGGTTGACGAAGGGAGAAGTGTCACGATATTGCGACAAAAGCAAAGTTGATGCTGACAAAGACAAAAGTGTCACGATATCATGACAAGAGCTTAGTTGAAGTGGTCAAAGTCTGAAGTGTCGTGATATCACGATAAAAGCCAAAAGAAAGTGTATGGTTGCAAATGTGTCGCAATATTGTGACATGTTGTAGTTTCGCAGCAGAAGCTACAGAAGAGTTACAGAGGCAGTGAAGCCGACAAAGTCAAATTTTAGCCAACGAAGATTAGGGATTGCAATCGATGAAGATTAGGGTTTGTTTTTGTTATAACAGTCGACTAAGATTAAAGTTTTCATCATGAAAATTTTGTTATAAAATGAGGGCTGTTTGAAGAGTTGAGTGTGAATGGATGTGTTGTTAATGTGCAAAATTCGCAGATAGTGCACAGTGCAAGAAGTTCGATCGCTGAGAGCAGAGTGTAAAATTTTATTGTAGTGTGAGAGTGCATTTCGTCGAATCATTCCAAGTGTGAAATATCACAAAGGAAGTAGAATGTGTGAAGATGGTGCCGTTGTGATTGCGCAAAAGTGCAAAGGTTGAATTTCGATCAAGTGCGGCTATGATTGCACAAAAAGAGCAGAGGGCATAGAGAGCACAAGGGCAAAGACAAATGCGGAGTGCTACTTCTTAAGGAAAGAGGTGCATTGGTTCTTTGAGAAGAACTTGAGGACAGATTTGGCAAGTCTTTGAGAAGGCTTGTGTGTAGAGGATTGATCTGTTCAAGTGTTGGACAGATCTTACAGACATAGGAAGACTTGTGCTAGACCGACTGACTATGTTTGGTATAGGTTGTTGAGCTGCTGTGGACCTAATCATAGAAGGTAGGGGTCTCTTAGGCTAAGCATTGAGGACAGGAGGTCTTTGGTGGAAAGGAGTTCCACATGCTGGCAAGAGGTAGAGACAGTTGATCTTCTGAGGGATCATTTCCAGAGCAAAGGGGAAGGTATCTCCTTTGAGCAGAGGCTCATAAATTCAAATTGGGGGAAGGTATCTCCTTTGAGCAGAGGCTCATAAATTTTGTTTGGTGGAAGGTATCTCCTTTGGACCGAGGATCATAAACATTGTAATTGGGAAGGATTCCCAAAGAACTTTGAGATAACTTTTAGAGAAAAGTTTTGTGGACGTAGCCCAACCATTCTGGGTGAACCATGTAAAAATTGGTGTTACTTTGTGGATGATATTATGCATTGTTTTGATATTTTTGTGGGTATATTGCTTTACTATTTTGTAATATAAAAGAAAAAGTAAAAAGAGGTTTTATACTGTTCACACCCCCCCTCTCAGTATAAGCTTGTGTTCTTCAATTGGTATCAGAGCCGGTGCCTTTAGAAAGTTTAACAGCTTAAAGGAAAAGCTAGTAAAGAACACAATGGATTATTCAAGTGGTAATGTAGCACCTATTCTTGATGGGTCATATTTTGGTCTTTGGAGTGCAAGGATGAAGGTTCATCTGATTGCACTTGGTAATGAGGTATGGGAAGTAATTGAGGATGAGTACACTATTCCTGTACATGGTCCAAATACTAAATAAGAAAGGCTTCTACATCACAGCAATTCAAAAGCAATGAATACAATCCTGAAAGTCTTATAGAAAGCAGATCTCACCAAAGTGATTCACTGCAAGACAACTAGTGAAATGTGGAAACAGTTTTATGTGGTTCATACAGGTGATACAAATGTTAGAAAGGCCAAGTTGAGACACTTCAAAGGTATGTTTGAACAACTCAAGATGAATGATGATGAAAATATTAGTGACTACATGCTTCGTATGGATGAGGTTGTTAACTCCATGAAAGACTTAGGTCTTGAGCTTGCTAAAAATGATGTTTGTGATAATATTTCAAGATCTCTTTCGAATAGATTTAGTGAAAACATTTCTGCTATTGAGGAAGCTAAAGATTTGGATAAGTTGAAAAAGGATGAGCTCCATAGTATACTTGCAACATTTGAGTTGAGAACTCAAGTGAAGGTTGATGTCAAGAAAGAGGCAGATTTCAAGGCTACCAAGAAATCCAAGGGTAAACAGCTTCAAGAGAGTGATGAGTCTTCTAGTGATGAAGAGGAATATTACAGCAAGAAATGCAAGTTCTCTAGAAAGAACAAAAGCATGAAAAATATAAGATGTTTCAATTGTGGAATGTTTGGTCATTATACTACTGACTGTACTTTTCCCAAGAATGAAAGTGATGAAGATAAATAGGATTCTAATAGCAAGGATTCTAAAAATCACAAGCATCATAGGAAGAACAAAGATGAGCACAACAATCAAGGAAATAGGTATTCTCACAAGCACAAGAAGAGTTTCTACCTAGACAAAGCAAGTAAGTGTTCTAGTAGTGATAGTGAAAGTTCTTCAAGTGATGATGAAAATGAAATGTTGTTCATATCAAAAAAATAGGAAGAACTGAAACATAGATTCATTATCATGAAATGTCTTAGATGTGGAAATTTTGGTCACCTTGAGGATGATTGTACAAATAATGATTTGGTTTCTAGTATGTATGAGGATGCTTCAGAAAACTATAATGAAGATGCATGTATGGTTTTTGAAAAATGTAGCACCTCTAGTGATAAGAAATCTGAAAAAGGCTTTGATGATTCAAAAAGTAAACAAATAAAGGATCATGAAAGTGAACTTAGTAGTGCTCTTAGTGCTTTTAAAAAGGAAAGAAGGAAGAATGCCAGACTCAAGGATAATTTAGATGAATGTTGTATGGAGAGAGATGATCTTATAGAAAATCTTGATTTCTCTATAGCTAAGACGCAAGAACTCAAGGATGAGTTAGAGTCTAAGGTTCTTGAGTGTAGTGAGTTAGAACAGAAAATGGCTTCTTTGAAAGAATAAACTAAAGAGTACAAGGATAAGCTTTACATGTTTCAAGATAGCTCCAAAAGGGTTAAATCTCTCATCAAAGGTCAAAGAAAGACAACAAATAAAATAGGTCTTGGTTTTGGTAAGAAATGCAAGGAACAGGTTAGGGAATCTAGTAAGAGATTCCAAAAGGAAGAGAGTTCTGATGAGGAAAGTATTTTAGATCATGAGTCCTTGAATGATAGATGCGCAGAAACAGAAAATAGAATTCAGAATGAGAAGAAGAAGTTTTTAGGACCCAAGAGGTCGAATAAAGGAAAATTTCACGATAGATGTTTTGCATGTCACAGGTTTGGTCACATGGCTTCGCATTGCATGACTCAAGTAAGGAAGGTAAATAACAGTTTCAGAGGTGGTAATTTCTTTCAAGGGTATTGCTACTCTTGTAAATAGTTTGGGCATATGGTAATTTTTTGCAAGGCTAATAATAGGAACAAAGTTAGTCAGAACAGGTAGATTCAAATAATAGGTATGCCTAAAAGAAATAACATTGTTACTTGTTATAAGTGCAACAATGAAGGTCACACAGCTAAACAATGTAGATTTGAACTTCCAAGATACAGGAACAGGAACAGTGGTATGAACAGGTCCAAGGATCAAGGCATGGATAAGAACAGGAATGATAATAGGAACAAGAACAGGAATATGGACAAAGAGTTCAAGAGAAGGCCCGGCAAGGAAGTGATAGACGTTGATGATGATCAGTGCCTAATGGGAGTTTTACTTGTTGAGCAAAGTGCAGCAAATAGTATTTTCATTGTTGTCAACACAGTCAGTCAGATTTATTGATGCAATGGACAAGAGTTTATTGAACAGCAAGGTGCAGCCAAAGTACAATGGATAGGAGTTTAGTGTTGAGCAAGGTGTTGTAGGAGGATTGTCATTGTTGTAAATACAATCAGTTAGATCTAATGATGCAATGGACAGGCAGTTCAAAAGTCACTCAGATGTAAAGGATAAAGTTCAGAAGTTAGTCAGATCATGAGTCCTTAAATGATAGATGCACAAAAACAGAAAAAATAATTCAGAATGAGAAGAAGAAGTCTTCAGATCCTGAGATGTCAAGAAGTGAAAAGGTTTTTTGTGAAAACCAAGGCAGTCAGAATAAAAAGTTTTATTTAAAACCATGGATAACAGATTTGAAATGGGTTTTTCTTAAAACCCAAGTTGGCTCTTCGTTTCATTGAAAAAGATGCCCCGGTGATAAAGATATTTAATTTTAAATATTTAGTTTAAATTTTAAAGGTTTTTTGTGAAAACCAAGGCAGTCAAAATAAAAAGTTTTATTTAAAACCATGGATAACATATTTGAAATGGTTTTTTCTTAAAACCCAAGTTGGCTCTTCGTTTTGTTGAAAAAGATGCCCCGGTGATGAAGATATTTAATTTTAAATATTTAGTTTAAATTTTATTTTATTTAAAATTTTAATTAAAATATTAAATTAAATTAAAAGGGCCGACATGTTACTATTTTGCGGCAATAAGCTACAGGAAAGTGACGAAGGTGGAAGAAGTTTTTGAGACCGACAAAGTTAAATTTGGGCCAACGGATTTTAGGGTTTGGCAGCTGACAAATTCTAGGGTTTCTCAACCGACGTTCTTTTAGGGTTTGTTCCTAAAACTTCTTCTATAAAAGCAAGGGTACTTTGAGTTTGAAAAGTGGGGTGAAAAGATAAAGTGCGAATGTGAGCATAGTGTTTGTGAAAGTGAAGTTCATGTTGAGCAGAGAGCAGAATGTGAAATGACACAGAGTGTGCGAAGCGTGTGCACAGAGAAAGCAGAGTGTGCAGAGAAGCGTGAAGGGCAAAGTTGATTGCAAAGTCTAGCTGTAGCAGTGCAACAAACTGTGTGAAGTGATTGTGCAAGAGAGAGCAGAGTGCATAGAGATTGCAAAGGTGATGTAGACCAGTTAGAGTCTTGCAATAACAAAGGTATATGTCAAACATTTTTTTTATTCAATATTGAAGTCCAGCTGGTGCTAGCAAATTAAGGGGTTGGTGCCTCTTTCCAGTTGGTGCTAGTAAATAATTTGTCCAATTGGTCGCTGGCAAATTAAGGGGTTGGTGCCTCTTTCCGAGTAGGTGCTAGTAAAATAGGAGTTGGTGCTCCATTCTGTTGAAGCAGATAAAGTTAAGGGGTTGGTGCTCCTTCTAGTTGGTGCTGGTAAAGGATTATGTAAAGTTGTAGCTTTGCATTAACTGGATTTGGATGGTAGTCCAAGTAGTCTTTTTGAGGAGTAGCCACATTGGTGAAACTTGTTAAAATGTTGTGTTATATGTGATGCTTTTTTGATGCATTTAGTATCTCTTTTATCTGCTTTAAACTGCTGCTGGTTTTATAATATAATTGTTTTAGAAGTTTCTAAAGAACACACTGATTCACCCCCCCTCTCAGTGTCATTGTGATTACAACAATTGGTATCAGAGCCAAGTTCCCAATTTTGGCTAAATCAGTCAGGTTTGATCTTGGATTAGTACACAATGGCTAAGAAGAATAGATCCTCATCCAAAAAGGCATCCCAGTTAGTTTCGGTTCCTGTAGAAGAGAAATTTGAACCGAAAAAGGTAGAAGAAGTGAATCCTGAAGTTTGTGATGAAAATATTGAGGCTGAAGTAGATTTTGAAGGAGAGTTGATATCTGCTCTTGAAGAGTGGAGAATAGAAAAGAAAAAGAACAAAATATTGTCCAAGAAATTAGAAGAATATGAGGATGAGATTGAAGATCTCTTCCTACAAGTTCAAAAGGCCAAGAAATCAGAAGAAGCCTTGAAGACACAATTGGATAATAAGAATGATGTATACAACACAAGTGAAGAGGAATATAAACAGGTTATTTTTTATCTAAAGCTGCAAGTAGAATAGAACAAAAGGATTGAAGATATTCTTAGGTCTCAGATCAATGAGAAAGAGACTGTATGCTACCAACAAGAAGAAGATATTGTTTCATTGAAGAAACAACTAAAAGAGGCCAATATAAATCTCAAATTTGAGAAGAGCACAGAGTTGCTAGATACAATGATAAATCAAAAAAGAAGCTCCACGGCTAAGTTTGGTCTTGTATATGAAGCTGAACAACCTTCATCCTCCAAATATTCAGAGAAGAAGAAGTCCTCGGTTGAAGGATTGAAACAAGAAAAGTCTGAAGCTGAATCCTCAAAAGGAAGAAAATATCGAAGAAGATCTACAACAAAGCAACCACAGCAAAAGAGGTTCTCTCACTCTCACTCTTTTAATAATAATGCTTTTTATGGCTATTGTTCTAAATGCAACCACTTTGGTCACAAGGCAATTTATTGTGTACTGAACAATAGATCAAAGAGTTATGCTGATAAAAATACTTCTATTTTTTTGAGTGAACACCTTGTGCAATGTTTTAAATGTAATGGCCATGGGCACATAGCAAGGTTTTGTTCAAGCACTTCTGTATCCAATATAAGGCAATACCATAGATTTCATCATACACATAGAATGCAATACAGAAAGGGAATAAAACATGTGCAATGTTTTAAATGCAACGGTCAAGGGCACATAGCAAGGTTTTTTCCAAGCACTTCTATATCTAATCTAAGGCAAAACCCTAGATTTCATCAGACACAAAGAGGACAACACCGACAAGGAACATATCATGTGCATAAAAGAAAAGAAAATAATCATCCATAAAGAATGCACAAGAGACAACCCCACAAGAGAAATGTTCAAGTTCACGAACAGGAGCAAAATAGGGATGTTGAAAAACCCAAGCCCAAGTTCAAGAAAGTCTATAGAAAGATAGAAGAAAGGAAATTATGTCTCCTTGGACTGAAGGAGGCTACTCTGCCATTGCTCTAAGCAACTCCAGATGGCACATCCTCAAGAGGAGCAATATTAAAGTTTTATTTTAATGCTCCTATGTATTTGTCTAGGTATCTGAGGATGAAAGGTAAGCAGTCAGGTTAATGTTGTATAGTTGTTAAAGTGTGTTTTTCAGTTTATATAGTGGTTTGTGGAAATGTCGTGAAGTGTGGTGTTTAATTTGAGAGTTGTCATCATTGGTAGTTTTGAGATATGTCACTGTTGTACTGTTGATGATTCTTAATACCACTGTTCAAAATTACAAATCATAATAGTCCAGATAATTTTCTCAATGAAAGAATGCTTGCCCTAGATGTATTTGTGTTACGAGCAGCATGTATTTGTTTTTACTCTTTGATGTGAAGATTTCCAGATCTTTCATGACACCTTGGTGAATATATTTAATTCACAGACAGTTTTGTTTCAACTATTGATTTAATGCCAGTCCAAGAATAAGAAGCTTGAGGCTGAGTAAGGTGCACTACGGTTGGCCATAAAGTGTTTGACAAAATGTCTTCTTCCGACATGCATAGTTGAAAGTAAGAGTTGGCAGCAAAATTGCAGTGCTAGACAAAAATTGGTACAGATGTGAGTCACTTGTCAATTCTGTTGACAAAAGTGAAATCAGCATGTTGAATGGGAAGATTGAAAAAAAAAAAAGTTTTTTAATGAGCAGCCAGATGATTTCCAATCTGGTGATGAATAGTTGAGTTGCTTTCATAGTGGTTGTTTTGATCAAGTTAATGCTTTTCTTGATACATGATTTGGGCTTACTCCATTGAGTTTGATTTGAGCAAGTTATTCTTTGCCTTGGTGATTTATGTTGGTGGTTGTCTTGTTCAAATACCTTTGGAAGGAAAAGGATGTCTACTAGTTTCCTTTTCATGTAGTGATTGGTTTAATGCTTCAAAGTTAATCTTGAGTTGAATGATGTTGGTTAAACCTTTTCTATAAGCATTGTTTCTAAAGCCCTAATTGGTTGAGAAAAGATGTTGGTTGTGCTATGGTACAGTGTTTGGTACCTGCATAGAGTTGAAAGTGGATTGAGGTAGCCTGCTGGATTCTCACTGCAGATAGAGACAAACAACTGTCATTGGGTTCAAGCTTATTGAGAATATATCCAAGATGCATGGTGAAGTTGTATGCAGATGTTGCTGGCATTGCAGAACAAAAAGTTGGCTATATAATATTATTGTATGCCTTCACTAACAATGGACAAGTTTGAGTTTGCAAAGCAATAGAGGGTAGTTGCATAGAAGACAGTGGTTCAGTCATGTTCTTACACATGTTATATTGGTGAAGTTGACGGTGATGGTGTCATTCACTGGTTATTGCTGCTATTCACATTGTTGATTTTATTGATGCCTATTATGCTTATCATGATGTTGTCAATCAGATAAATGAAGTGGTATTGGACTCAGGGGGAGCATTTGTGTACTTGTTTTTCTTCTTGTTCATGCTTGGAATATTTTCTAATTGTAATAATTTGTGTCTAAGAATATTGTGCATAGACTCAGGGGGAGTCTGCAGCAGCCCTTTGGTATTATTGTCAAAGGGGGAGAAGATTTACAGGAAAATTGCACATGTGTTGCCAACAATTCCAAAGGGGGAGATTGTTGAGCAAAGTGCAGCAAATAGTATTGTCATTGTTGTCAACACATTCAGTTAGATTTATTGATGCAATGGACAAGAGTTTATTGAACAACAAGGTGCAACCAAAGTACAATGGATAGGAGTTTAGTGTTGAGCAAGGTGTTGCAGAAGGATTGTCATTGTTGTCAATACAGTCAGTTAGATCTAATGATGCAATGGACGAGTAGTTCGAAGTCACTCGGATGCGAGAGGATAAAGTTCAGAAGTTAGTCAGATCATGAGTCCTTAAATGATAGATGTACAGAAATAGAAAACATAATTCAGAATGAGAAGAAGAAGTCTTCAGATCCTGAGATGTCAAGAAGCGGAAAGGTTTTTTGTGAAAACCAAGGTAGTCAGAATAAAAAGTTTTATTTAAAACCATGGATAACAGATTTGAAATGGGTTTTTCTTAAAACCCAAGTTGGCTCTTCGTTTCGTTGAAAAAGATGCCCCGGTGATAAAGATATTTAATTTTAAATATTTAGTTTAAATTTTAAAGGTTTTTTGTGAAAACCAAGGCAGTCAAAATAAAAAGTTTTATTTAAAACCATTGATAAAATATTTGAAATGGGTTTTTCTTAAAACCCAAGTTGGCTCTTCGTTTCATTGAAAAAGATGCCCGGTGATGAAGATATTTAATTTTAAATATTTAGTTTAAATTTTATTTTATTTAAAATTTAAATTAAAATATTAAATTAAATTAAAAGGGCCGACATGTTACTATTTCGCGGCAATAAGCTACAGGAAAGTGACGAAGGTGGAAGAAGTGTTTGAGACCGACAAAGTTAAATTTGGGCCGACAGATTTTAGGGTTTGGCAGCTGACAAATTCTAGGGTTTCTCAACCAACGTTCTTTTAGGGTTTGTTCCTAAAACTTCTATAAAAGCAAGGGTACTTCGAGTTTGAAAAGTGGGGTGAAAAGATAAAGTGCGAATGCGAGCATAGTGTTTGTGAAAGTGAAGTTCATGTTGAGCAGAGAGCAGAATGTGAAACGACACAGAGTGTGCGAAGCATGTGCACAAAGAAAGCAGAGTGTGCAGAGAAGCGCAAAGGGCAAATTTGATTGCAAAGTATGGCTGTAGCAGTGCAGCAAACTGTGTGAAGTGATTGTGCAAGAGAGAGCAGAGTGCACAGAGATTGCAAAGGTGATGTAGACCAGTTAGAGTCTTGCAATAACAAAGGTATATGTCAAACATTTTTTTTATTCAATATTGAAGTCCGACTTGGGTCTTGCAAATTAAGGGGTTGGTGCCTCTTTCCGAGCTGACCGGTAAATAATTTGTCCAATGGTGCTGGAAAATTAAGGGGTTGGTGCCTCTTTCCAAGAGGGTGCCTGGTAAAATAGGAGTTGGTGCTCCATTCGTTGAAGCGAGATAAAGTTAAGGGGTTGGTGCTCCTTCTAGTTGGTGCTGGTAAAGGATTATGTAAAGTTGTAGCTTTACATTGACCGGATTTGGATGGTAGTCCAAGCAGTCTTTTTGAGAAGTAGCCACATTGGTGAACCTCGTTAAAATTTTGTGTTATGTGTGATGCTTTCTTGATGCATTTAGTATCTCTTTTATCTGCTTTAAACTATTGCTGGTTTTATAATATAATTGTTTTAGAAGTTTCTAAAGAACACACTGATTCACCCCCTCTCTCAGTGTCATTGTGATTACAACATTACTCCCACCCAAGAATTAATCACCTCATCAGGAGGTGGGGGAGGGACTAAGCTAAGAGGCTCATTCTTAGTATCAAACCCCAAATGTGACCCTTTGCCATTGATGACAAAGGGTGAGAGATATGAGTAATGGGGAGAGCTTCAAAGTGAAGAGGAGAGCTTCAAGTTAGGGGGAGCAAAACTTCAAAGGAAGATTCTCAGTTGTTAGCACAGTTGGTTTCAGTTTTGGCTCTTGAGAAGTGTTTTCAATAAAGGTTTGCCATCAATGACAAAGGGGG
Source organism: Wollemia nobilis (assembly GCA_028583015.1). Taxonomy (NCBI): domain Eukaryota; kingdom Viridiplantae; phylum Streptophyta; class Pinopsida; order Araucariales; family Araucariaceae; genus Wollemia; species Wollemia nobilis. The sequence goes on from JAQPPZ010000020.1 coordinate 13,043,747, forward strand.
AGATTGTTGGCAATTTTGGGTACTTTGGGTACATTGCCTTTGCTCAAATGTATAAGTTGTCATTGATGTCAAGAAGCTCTTGAAGGAATTTGATTTAATGTCAAATAATTTGTTTTGATGAAGGTTACGACATGACAAGTTCAAAGGTTATTCAGAGCATGGACAGTGAGTTTCCAAGAAGACCATAGTAGCCCTTTTGCAAAAGATCAAAGAAATCGACAAGTAAGAAAAGTGTTGCGATATTGCGACATATACAAAAGGCAAGAAAAACAATCGCGATTTCATGACATGTTAGAAGAGAGAGAAGAAGCAGGGAAAACTGTCATGATTTCACGACATGTTGGTAGAGAAAGAGAGCAAGGTGGAAAGTGTCACGATTTCGCGACATGTCACATTTTCACGACTTGAAAAGAGCAGGAAAGCAGAGAAGGAAAAGTGTCACGATTTTGTGACATATTGCAAGGAAGGTTGTACGAACGAAAAAGTGTCACGATTTCGTGACATATTGTAGGAGAGAGAGTCCAAAAGAAAAAGTGTCATGATTTCATGACATAATGTAGAAGAGAGAGTCCGTAGTGTGAACTGTCATGATTTTGCGACAAGTTTGAAGAGAGAGAAAGTAACACGAAAAGTGTCATGATTTCATGACATGTTGCAGATGAAAATGTTCCAAGTAAGAACTATCATGATTTCGTGACATGCAGCAAAGGAAAGGTTTCAAAGTAAGAAATGTCATGATTTCATGACAAGTTGAAGAGAAAGCAAACAGATGCAGAAAGTGTCATGATTTCATGACAGATTGAGATGACAGCGTTTGGTTGGAGAAAGTGTCATGATTTCATGATAGAAACAGAATGCAGGTCTTCTATAGGAGAAGTGTCATGATTTCACGATAAAAGTAGAGAGGAAGGCTATGAAGACAGAAGTTTCACGATATCGCAACAGAAGTAAAGATGAAGTTTGTAGAGGCAGAAGCGTCACGATTTCTCAAAAAAAGTAGAAAGGAGGTCGACGAAGGGATAAGTGTCACGATATCACGATAAAAGCAAAGTTGATGCTGACAAAGACAAAAGTGTCATGATATCATGACAAGAGCTTAGTTGAAGTGGTCAAAGGCTGAAGTGTCACGATATCATGACAAAAGCCAAAAGAAAGTGTACGGTTGCAAAGGTGTCGCGATATCGCGACATGTTGTAGTTTTGCGGCAGAAGCTAAAAAAGAGTTACAGAGGCAGTGAAGCCGACAAAGTCAAATTTTAGCTGACGAAGATTAGGGATTGCAACCGACAAAGATTAGGGTTTTTTTTTGTTATAACAGTCGACTAAGATTAAAGTTTTTATCATGAAATTTTTTTTATAAAAGGAGGGTTGTTTAGAGAGTTGAGTGTGAATGGATGTGTTGTTGATGTGCGACATTCGTAGATAGTGCGCAGTGCAAGAAGTTCAATCACCGAGAGCAGAGTGCAAAATTCAATCATAGTGTGAGAGTGCATTTTGTCGAATCATTCCAAGTGTGAAATATCGCAAAGGAAGCAGAATGTGTGAATACGGTGCTGCTGTGATTGCGTAGAAGTGCAAAGGTTGAATTTCGATCAAGTGCGGCTATGATTGTGCAAAAAGTGTAAAGGGCATAGAGAGCACAAGGTCAAAGACGAATGCAGAGTGCTGCTGCTTAAGGACAGAGGTGCATTGGTTCTTTGAGAAGAACCTAAGAACAAATTTGGCAAGTCTTTGAGAAGGCTTGTGTGTAGAGGGTTGATCTGTTCAAGTGTTGGATAGATCTGACAGATAGAGGAAGACTTGTGCTAGACTGACTGACTATGTTTGGTACAGGTTGCTGAGCTACTGTGGACATGATCATAGAAGGCAAAGGTCTCTTAGGCTAAGCATTGAGGATAGGAGGTCTTTGGTGGAAATGAGTTCCACATGTTGGCAAGAGGTAGAGACAGTTGATCTTCTGAGGGATCATTTCCAGAGCAGAGAGGAAGGTATCTCCTTTGAGCAAAGGCTCATAAATTCAGATTGGGGGAAGGTATCTCCTTTGAGCAGAGGCTCATAAATTCTATTTTGGGTAAGGTATCTCCTTTGGGCCGAGGCTCATAAACATTGTAATTGGGAAGGATTCCCAAAGAACTTTGAGATAACTTTTAGAGAAATTTTTTGTGGATGTAGCCCAACCATTCTGGGTGAACCATGTAAAAATTGGTGTCACTTTGTGGATGATATTGTGCATTGTTTTGATATTTCTGTGGGTATATTGCTTTACTATTTTGTAATATAAAGGAAAAAGTAAAAATAGGTCTTATAATGTTCACCCCCCCCTCTCAGTATAAGCTTGTGTTCTTCAGAAATATATTAGACCTAGTATTATCTTACTTCAAAAAACCAATATCAAGGAAGATAGTACTGAGATGATAGTCAAATATATTTGGAAACATGATGAATTCATAGCCAGTATAGTCTGGCACACATTTGGAGGTCTCATTTTCTTATGGGATTCAACTAATATTGAAGGAAGACTCCTTTCTATTGGAAATTGGAGTTAATTTGAGGTATTTTATGTTATCATTGATGTCACATGGATCATTGATGTCACATGGATCACATTTAGTTTTGGTGGCCAAAATATTTCATAAATAAGCATTTATGATATTTTGGAAAGCATGGCTATTTACAATGTTTTTATGAAAATCAAGGCAGAAAAAATAAAAGGTTTTATTTAAAACCATGGTGGGCTTATGTGGAAAGGGCTTTTCTTAAAAGCCAAGGTGGAATTTTGTTTCATCGAAAAATGACCTTCGGTGATGAAGATATTAAAGTTTAAAGTTTAAGTTTAAATTAATAGAGGGCCGACCTATGTGCAATTAATGGAGGTTGGCATATATATGTAAAGGTTTCAATTTATTTCGAAACAGGGGCATATTATATATCTTCGAAAAGCTTATTTCGAGGGCTATTTGAATAACTTATTTAGAAGGAGAAATAAGATGTGTGTAAAGATATATTTCTTATTTTGCAAAGGGGTTCCAAAAGTGAAGTTTACCTTGTTCTTTTTCAAGAGGATTAATTCTTTCATGAGGTGACAAGGTATGCAATATTGTGATTTATTTTATTTTATGGTATAAGTAGTTTTCAGAGTAAAATGGTTATGCAATGTTTTGATTTATTTTATTTTATGGTACAAGTGGTTTTAGGAGAGATAAGGAACTTGTGCAATTAAAGGCCTTAGTGATGATTATTGAAAAGTGGAGTAATGTTGATTATTTTATGATCTACTAACCCTTGTGAAGATTGGCAAAAGAATTTTGTGATTGTGGTAGATTTACAAAGAGGTTTTTTCATCTTCATAAAAGGTATGGGCACATTCTCCTATTTATTGTTTATGGTGGTTGATTTCTGAAATATCTTTGAAGGTAAAAGGATTTTTTGTGGTTTCCTTTTTGAAAGTGGTTGGTTGAATGCTTCAAGGTTTTTCTAATTTGAGAGTTGAGTTTAAACCTTGTTTGATAAGCATAGTTATGGAAGCCCATTGGTTGTAAAATAACTTGAGTTAGAAAAGAAAATGAGTATCATTGTTATGTGATATTTGTGGTTGAGCATTTTTGGAAATATTTGAGTTGGTTGATACATACTTGGACTAGGGTTGTGTGAGAAAGAGTTATCCCTTGTGATGATTGGTTGAGTTGAGTTGATTGAGCCTAGTCAAGTGATATGTGAAGTGATTGTTAAATTTCTATGAAAAAAACTATTCCATAATTCTCTGTTGATTTGAGATTAAGGTTAGAACATATTGAGTCTCTAACAATTCTCTGTATGGTTCTATAAGACTTGAATTGAGTTGAGGTTGATTTGAGTTGAGAGTGATATTAGAACATATTGAGTCTCTAACAATTCTCTTTATGCTTCTATGAGATTGACTTGAGTTGAGTTGAGATTGATTTGATTTGATTTGAGTTGAGATTGAGATTAGAACATATTGAGTCTCTAACAATTATCTTTATGCTTCTATGAGTTGATTTGAGTTGAGTTGAGTTGATATTGAGATTAGAACATATTGAGTCTCTAAAAATTCTATTTATGCTTCTATGAGTTGAATTGAGTTGATATCATTATGGATAATTGTTGTCATCCATTAAAGAGTACATTGCCATTCATTGTTGAGTTCATATTTGAGCTTTGCATTGATATATTTGTGGATAATTTTTTAGTGCTACTTGAGCATGATTGATTGAGCCTGTAAGAAGGCATTTGTGGACAGTTTTGAGAAATATTTGTGGATAAGTTTTGGGATAGTTTTGTGGATAGAGTTTAGAGAATATTTGGGCAAGTTCTTGGTGAGCTTGCTAGAGCATATTTGGGCAAGTTCTTGGTGAGCTTGCTAGAGAAAAATTGGGCAAGTTCTTGGTGAGCTTGCTAGAGAAGATTTGGGAAAGTTCTTGGTGAGCTTGCTTGAGCAAATTTGGACAAGTTCTGCATGAGCTTGTTAAGTAGATTTGACAAGTTCTGTGTGATCTTGTTAAGCAGGTTCTATGTGAGCCTATTTTGTAGGTTATTAGTGAGCCTATTGATAGATATTTTGATTTTATAGAGTACAGAGGATAGAGTCTCAGTGGATAGAGATCCATCAGCCAGCATAGTTGAATACAGATCTGAGTGATGAGTCTTCAAATGGAGAGAGGTCCACCAGTTAGTGCAATAGAGAGATAGAGTCTTCTAGAAGATCACATAGCCATAATAGAAGGGGAAAAAGTTATCCTATGGAAGAGATCCACAAACTCGAGATTAGGGGATCAACATCTCCTTTGGATAAAGATCCATAAAAATTATAATTGGGAGTGATTCCCAAAGAGATTGATTGAGAAAGTTTTAGTAAAATATTTTCTCCATGGAGTAGCCCACATTGGGTGAACCATGTAAATTGTGATGTCTCTATTGTGTATGGTTTCTATGCATTACTTTGATTACTGCTATTGATACTACTATATTTACACAACATAATATTGAATTGGAAGAAAAATTAAAAAATGGTATTATACTATTCACCCCCCCTCTCAGTATAAGCTTGTGTTATTCAATTGGTATAAGAGCAGGTTCCTTAAAAAATGCTAACAACTTGAGGGCAGATTCTATAAGAACATAGATGGCTTCACAAAATGGATTGTCTTCAAATAAGGCTCCATTGTTTGATGGTAACAATTATGCTTTCTAGAGCATGAGGATGAAGAACTACTTGATATCACAAGAATATGAGGTATGGAAGATGGTTGAAAAAGAGTATAGGGTTGAAGATGATCCCGAGGAAGATAAGACTACCAGGAAATTGGTTGAGATCAATGCAAGAGCAATGAACTATATTTTGAATGGGCTATGTGAGACAAATTTTGCAAAGGTCATGGTATGTACTTCAGCTAATGAGATGTGGACCAAGTTGAGGAATACCTATGAAGGATATTCCAAGGTAAAGTTAGCTAAAATACAAACTCATAGAAAAATATTTAAGGAATTGAAAATGGAAGATTCTGAAGATATTGCAAAGTTTTTACTTTGAGTTGATGAGATTACTAACACCATGAGAGGTCTAGGTTTTGAGATGAAAGAATCAGAAGTTACTCAAAAGGTTTTGATATCACTTCCCATGAAATATGATTCTAAGGTTTCAACAATAGAAGAGACAATGGATATCAACAAGCTAACAATGGAAGAATTGCAAGGTACTCTCATAGCTTATGAGATGAGGGTAAGTAAGCATCAAGCTCCAATAAAAGAGATTGCATTCAAAACTTCATAAAAAGAGAAAGGGAAATTTTTAGAGATGGATAGAGTTTTAGAAAATGATGAGGAAGCTAACTTCATCAAAATGAATAAGGACACAAGGAATTTTAGAGATATAAGGAAATCCAGATGCTACAAGTGTGGTGATCTTGGTCACTATGCACACAAGTGTCCATATAAAGAAATTAGTGATGATGAAAAATAGAGTCACAAAAGAAAAGGAGATGGAAAGCATAAGCATGAAAAGATGACAGATTAAAGCAAAACAAGTATGAGAAGAAGAAATTTTTTCGTAAGGTAAAAAAATCTTACTCCATTGTAGAAGCAAGTGATAGCTCATATCATAATGATAGAGACAATTTAGATGATGAAAAGGAGGAGCATTTATTCCTAGGAATAGAAGGTGAAAGAGAATATTTTTTTGTATGTGGTCAAAGAGATCATAGATCAGGGTATTGCAATGGTTTCAGTGATAGTGAAGATGAGATGACACATCAAGAAAATAGACATGGTCAAAGAAATATTGAGAGTTTGTTTGCTATAGAAGATTATAATGATCTTAGTGATAGGGAAGATGAAGAAGGATTTTTATATGGAATAAAAGAAGTATAAGAACATTCACTCCAAACAGAAGAAGTTAAACAAGAGGATAATGTCTCTATTGATCTAAAGGAAGACTTCAATGTTATCCATGAGAAACTACAAGAGGTTAAGGAGAATATAAAAGGATTGATATGTTCCCTACATGAGAAGTTTGATCCATCACATGACTCAAAAGGTCAAGATATTTGTACAAAGAAGGAAACATGTATTTCAGAGGCTATAGATATGGATGTTAAGTTGCTACTTGACATAAATGAAGAGAAAGAAGAGGAATATTCCAAAGCACCAAAGGTCCCATATTTCAGATTTGGGGAATCACACTCAAAAGGAAAAGAAGTTATAAAATATGAAAGCAAAGAAGCACCTAGAATTTGTAAGGAAAGTTCCAAAGTTCCTATGGATCCAAATATTCATTTTCATTCTTTTTTGAGATAGATGAATCAAGCTCAAAGGGAAAATAATTTTTTGAAAATAAAGGCAAGGAATAAACTAAGAAAGAGGTTTTAGATGCTATAAAGAAGGTTCAAGGATGCAATCCACAAATTGAAGATAATCATAAGAATAATGGTCAAGAAAGGTATGAGGAACCAAGGCATGAAAAAAGGGATTTTCAAGGATACTGTTTTTCTTGTAATGGATTTGGACACAGTGTTATACATTGCAGGATCCATGGATCAAAGAAGTTTGATATTGCTAGAATAAACTTCAAGGGAAGAAGGTATGGGTTTCAGGGACATTGCTTCTCATGCAATAGGATTGGTCATAGATATTTTTAGTGCAAAGAAAATGAGCAACATGGTTTTTTTTTTAGAGCTACACAATTCAGAAGTCGTAGTTATAATGGTCACGAAAACAATGCTTCACAATATAGGGTTCAAGAAAGGAATGGATATGGAAATAATTTTAAGAATAATTTTAGGACATGGGCACCAGTCAAAGGCAAGAAGGTCAAAAAGGTTCAAGACAAGAAGATCAAGTAATTCATCAAGAGAAGGATATCAGAAAAACATGGAAGGAAGTTGATAGAGGAAATAATCAATGTAATATGGGAGTAAAGGTACTCCCACCCCAAAATTAATCACATCAAGAGAGAAGGTGGTGAGGGGGATATGCTTAAGAGTCATATTTTTTAGCCCCATAGGTGTCCCTTTTGCCATTGATGTCAAAGGGGAGAGATTTGAGTAAGGGGTAGATCATTGAGTTAGGGGGAGCAGCCTCAAAAGAGAATATTAAGTTAGGGGGAGCAGCCTCCATAAAGAGTATTGAGTCAGGGGGATCATCCTTGATTCTCAGAGATGGTTTTTACAGTGATTGTGGTGTTTGCATTAGAGGTGTTTCCATAAATTACAAAGGGGTATATTGTTGTAAATTTGAGTTAATTTGAGGAATTTTATATTGTCATTGATTTCACATGGATAACACTTGGTTTTGGTGGCCAAAATATTTCATAAATAAGCATTTATGATATTTTGGAAAGCATGGCTATTTACAAGGTTTTTATGAAAACCAAGGCAAGCAAAATAAAAGGTTTTATTTAAAACCATGGTGGGCTTATGTGGAAAGGGATTTTCTTAAAATCCAAGGTGGAATTTTTTTTCATCGAAAAAGGACCTTCGGTGATGAAGATATTAAAGTTTCAATTTTAAGTTTAAATTAATGGAGGTTGGCATATATATATATGTAAAGGTTTCAATTTATTCAGAAAGGGGGCATATTATATATCGTTGGAAAGCTTATTGCAAGGGTTATTTGACTAATTTATTTAGATGGAGAAATAAGGTATGTGTAAAGATATATTTCTGATTTTACAAATGGGTTCCAAAAGTGAAGTTTGCCTTGTTCTTTTTCAAGAGGATTAATTCTTTCATGAGGTGACAAGGTATGCAATATTGTGATTTATTTTATTTTATGGTATAAGTGTTTTTGGGAGTGAAAATTTTATGCAATGTTTTGATTTATTTTATTTTATGGTACAAGTGGTTTTAGGAGACATAAGGAAGTTGTGCAATTAAAGGCCTTGGTGATGATTATTGAAAAGTGGAGTAATGTTGATTATTTTGTGATATACTAACCCTTGTGAAGATTGGAAAAATAATTTTGTGATTGTGGTAGATTTACAAAGAGGTTTTTTCATATTCATAAAAGGTATGGGCACATTCTCCTATTGATTGTTTATGGTGGTTGATTTCTGAAATATCATTGAAGGGAAAAGGATTGTTTGTGGTTTCCTTTTCGAAAGTGGTTAGTTGAATGCTTCAAGGTTTTTGTAATTTGAGAGTTGAGTTTAAACCTTGTTTGATAAGCATAGTTATTGAAGCCCATTGGTTGTGAAAGAACTTGAGTTAGAAAAGAACATGAGTATCATTGTTATGTGATATTTGTGGTTGAGCATTGTTGGAAACATTTGAGTTGGTTGATACATACTTGGACTAGGGTTGTGTGAGAAAGAGTTGTCCCTTGTGATGATTGGTTGAGTTGAGTTGATTGAGCCATCAAGTGATGTGTGAAGTGATTTTTCAAGTTCTATGAAACAAACTATTCCATCATTCTATGTTGAGTTGAGATTACGGTTAGAACATATTGAGTATCTAACAATTATTTTTATGGTTCTATAAGACTTGAATTGAGTTGAGGTTGATTTGAGTTGAGAGTGATATTAGAACATATTGAGTATCTAACAATTCTCTTTATGCTTCTATGATATTGACTTGAGTTGAGTTGAGATTGATTTGAGTTGAGTTGAGTTGATATTGATTTTAGAACATATTGAGTATCTAACAATTCTCTTTATGCTTCTATGAGTTGATTTGAGATGAGTTGAGTTGAGATTTATATTAGAACATATTGAATCTCTAAAAATTCTCATTATGCTTCTATGAGTTGAATTGAGTTGAGATCATTGTGGATCATTGTTGTCATCCATTGAAGAGTACATTGTCATTCATTATTGAGTTCATATTTGAGCTTTGACTTTATAAATATGTGGATGAGATTTGAGTGCTACTTGAGCATGATTGATTGAGCCTATGAGAAGGCATTTGTGGACAATTTTGAGAAAGATTTATGGATAAGTTTTGGGATAGTTTTGTGGACAGAGTTTAGAGAAAATTTGGGCAAGTTCTTGGTGAGCTTGCTAGAGAAGATTTGGGCAAGTTCTTAGTGATCTTTCTAGAGCAGAATTGGGCAAGTTCTTGGTGAGCTTGATAGAGCAAATTTGGGCAAGTTCTTGGTGAGATTGCTTGAGCATATTTGGAAAAGTTCCATGCAAGCTTGTTAAGAATATTTGATAAGTTTTGTTTGAGCTTGTTAAGTAGGTTCTGTGTGAGCCTATTGAGCAGGTTCTTAGTGAGCCTATCGACAGAGCTTTGGAGATGATAGAGTACAGAGGATAGAGTCTCAGTGGATAGAGATCCAGAAACCAACATAGTTGAAGACAAATCTAAGTGAGGAGTCTTCAAGTGGAGAGAGGTCCACCAGTTAGTGTAGCAGAGAGACGAGTCCTATAGAAGATCACATAGCCAGAGCAGAAGGGAAAAGAGTTATCCTGTGGAAGAGATCCATGAAATTTAGATTAGGGGATCAACATCTCCTTTGGATAAAGATCCATAAAAATTATAATTAGGAGTGATTCCCAAAGATATTTATTGAGAAAGTTTTAGTAAAATATTTTCTTCGTGGAGTAGCCCACATTGGGTGAAACATGTAAATTGTGATGTCTCTATTGTGTATGGTTTTTGTGCATTGTTTTGATTACTACTATTGATATTGCTATCTTTACACAACATAATATTGAATTGGAAAAAAAAGTAAAAAGTGGTGTTATACTATTCACCCCCCGTCTCAGTATAAGATTGTGTTCTTCACTTTCTTATTTAGAAAAAAATACAAATATTCATAAAATAGCATTTGTGCTTCATGTCAAAAAGGGAAGCAAACTAGAGTCTCATTTAAAACAAAAGAGTACTACAGGAGCAAACCTTTGGAACTAGTACATACTGATTTATATGGACCCATGATAATGCAAAGCATAAACGGTGACAAATATTTCATGTTGTGTATAGATGACTATTCTAGGATGTCATGGGTATTGTTTTTGAAGCATAAATTAGAAGCTTTTGAGATGTTCAAGGTTTTCAAAAACCAAATAGGAAAAAGGATTAAATTTTTAAGGTCATACAGAGGAGAAGAGTTCATTTTAAAGGATTTCACAGAGTATTGTGAAAAATATGGCATTAGGAGATAATTTTCAGTAGTCAGGACACCTCATTAGAGTGGTGTGGTAGAAATAAAGAATATGAAAGTGCAAGAAATGGCACAAACTATGTTGACTAAGAGCAAAGTAGTAGATAAATTTTGGAAAGAGGCAATCCATACTATGGTATACATCCAAAATAGGTGCATGTTGAGGATGCATGAAAGAAAAACTCCTTATGAGTTATGATTTGGTAAAAATGCAACAACAAGTTACTCTAAAGTTCTTGGCAGAAAGTTTTATATAAAAGATCTGAAGAAAACCTTGGTAAGTTTGAATATAGAGTGGATGAAGGTATTTTTCTTGGCTATTCGTCAAAAAGCAAATCTTACAAATGTTACAACAAGAGGCTCAGAAAAATTGTGGAAAGTATCGATGTTAAAGTTGATGAAGGAAGGGAACGAGTAATTAGCTATGAAGAGAACTACCCAATTTATGAAGAGGTATTTTAAGGAGATGAGGAAGAGGAAATGGAAAAGAAACCAATAATTGAATCAAAGGATTCAAAATGTAATTCATAATTAGAAGAAAACAAGAAATTCAAAATAGGTAGCTGGTAGAAAGATCATCCTAGAGAGCAAATAATTGGATATCCCACAGTTGGTGTTCAGAAAAGAATAATAATAGTAAGTAAATACTCTTTATTACCCAAAATTGAGCCCAAAAATATTGTCGAAGTAAGAAAATATGAAATTTGGATAAAGGTAATAAATGAATAATTAGATCAGATTGAGAAAAACAAGACTTGGGAGTTAGTACCAAGACCCACAAATAAAAATGTAATCGGTACTAAATGGGTCTTTTGAAACAAATTGAATGAAGAAGAATAGGTAGTCAAGAACAAAGCAAGATTTGTATGCAAAGGGTATGTGCAATTTGAAGGTATTTACTTTGAGGAAACCTTTGCACCTATGGCCATACTAGAGGCAATTAGAATGTTTCTTGCTTTAGCAATTTACAATAATTTCAAATTTTATCAAATGGATGTGAAATCAGTATTTTTGAATGGGAAACTTGAAGAAGAGGTTTATATTGAGCAGCCAGATGGTTTTCAGCTTGGTCATGATCCCAACTTGGTTTACAAATTTAAGAAATCATTATATAGCTTAAAACAAACACCCCGGGCATGGTATGCAAGGCTAGACAATTATCTTACTTAGAAAGGGTTCAAGAAAGGTATGGTGGAAAGTAATTTGTATGTCAAAATAGAAAATGGTCATCATATTGTTTTTCTTGTATATGTAGATGATATCATATTTGGCAGCAACAAATATGAGTTGTGTAAAGATTTAGCAAATAAGATGTAGAAAGATTTTGAAATGTCAATTATTGGTGAACTTTCGTATTTTCTTGGATTGGAAGTTAATCAAAATGATAAGGGCATATTTATTTCTCAAATTAAATATGTGAAAGAGATGCTGAAAATTTTCACAATTGAGGATTGCAAGCCAGTTAGCACTCCCATGATGACAGGTTGCAAGTTGAGCAAGGATGACAAATCTCCACCTATTTATAAAACTATGTACAGATCCATTATTGGGAGCTTACTATACTTGATAGCTACTATACCAGATATTTTTTAGGTAGTATGAATGGTAGCATGATTTCAGGCTAGTCCCAAGGAGACTCATGTGACAACAGTGAAGAGGATTTTTTGGTACCTCAGGGGTACTATGGAGTATGGGTTATGGTATCCAAAAGGTAAGGACTTTACCCTTATTGCATATGCAGATGCATATTGGGCAAGATGTGTAGATGACAGGAAGATTACAAGTGGAGGTGCATTCTATATTGGTGATAATATTGTTGCATGGCATAGCAAAAAGTATGAGTCAATATCAGTATCCACAATAGAGGCAGAGTATATTGCAGCGATATCATGTTGTACATAGGTACTTTGGATGAAATAAACTTTGAAGGATCTTGGAATAAATTTTAGTTAGCCCATATTGATCATGTGTGACAATACAAGTGCAATCAATATATCAAAAAATCCGGTTATGCATTCTTCCACAAAACATATTGCTATCTGGTACCGTTGTTTTAAGGAGAAAGCTACGGAAGGTGAGGTTAAGTTGGATTTTGTTCCAAAAATAGAACAAGTAGTGGATATCTTCACCAAACCATTTCCCAAGGAAGTCTTTGAGTACCTTCACAAGAAATTGTGAGTGGTCACACTTCCAAAGCATTGACTAGCTATCAGGACCACATTCTCAGGGGGAGCATTTGTGTCTTTGTTTATCTTTTTGCTTATGTTTGTGATTCTTGCAAAGTGTAATAATTTTTGCCTGAGAATTTTGTGCATGGACTAAGGGGGAGTTTACAGCAGCCCTTTGGTCTTGTTGTCAAAGGGGGAGAAGAGTTACAAGAAATTATGCATTTGTTGCCAACAATTCCAAAGGGGGATATTGTTGAGCAAGGTACAACAACAATATTGTCATTGTTGTCAACACACTTAGATGCATAGGTTGATGTAGTGGAAATATGTTCAAATGTTATTTGGAGTATGTACAATGGTGTTCAATTATTATGAGAATATTTTTGATGTTTGGGTGAAGTTGTTACAGGTTGTTCATGCAAATTTTCAAAAGTTGCAAAAATTGTCAGGAAGTTGTCAAAGTAGCAAAAGTTATCAAAAATGTACGCTCCTTGATTGCAGTGCATGGTCGGATACGTCGAAGGATGTTGGAATGCTATAAAATGTGTTATAATAGTGTTGTATGTGTCATATTTATGTTTGTATTGATCATTTGTATCGCCAGTACTTGGACAATTTTGCACTTAGTTGGACAGTTGTAAAATCTGCATTAGAGGCCACTTTGCATGAAGAATATTAAGAAATCCATGAGGAGTTAGACCTTGAAATTTTTATTGGAGGTATTATGATGTACAAATATCTTATATTTTAAATTTTTTCCCGAACGGATACCCGAGGAAGACACGATAGTAGTTGCAAAATGTCTCCGCAACATTTTTTCTAGTTTATGTGACAGGTGTAAAATCTTCATCATGGGTCACTTTACGGGAGGAATATTAAGTAATACATGAGGAATTGGACCTCAAAAATTTTACTAGAGGTATCTGGATATACTAAGAGCTTAATTTTTAAATTTTATCCCAAATGGAGTCCGGAATAAGAAACGGTGAGCGTTGCAAAATGGCTCTAGAGCACTTTTTTAGTTTATGTGAGGTGTAAAATCAGTGTCAGAGGCCACTTTGTTGGAGGTACTCTGAATAATATATGAAGAGTTAAAATATAAAATTTAAAATTAAGGTAGTTGATTTATCTAAGAATATATTTTTCAATTTTTAGTCCATTTGGAAATTTGAGGAGGAAGTTATGACTATTACAAAAAGCCCTATCAGCTCTTTTTGGAATTTTTGGCAGTTTCTAAGAATGTAACGGTTAAGGGTACTTTTGTGTAACTGAAAAAAAGAACTACATTTTTTTAATGTGAGTCATATATATGTTTTAAAATAAAATGGATAAGAGGGTTTTTTTGAAGAAAGGATTGTCGGTGCATGTTGTGAAGAATTTTTTCTTTGGCATTTTGATTAAAAAAATGTGCAAGGTGTGAGAATCAATGTGCACATTTGAGAAGATTGAAAAGGTTAAACAGAATATTTTAGGGGAGAATATTTGTGAGCTAGACCACTTAGCGTCTTTTGATGAGATTTAATACTTTTATCAGAGCTTTTTAAATTTATCAAGTCGATGCTTAGCAATAGGGGTCAGTGCTCCTTGCAGTTGGTGCTGCTAAAGTACGGGTTGGTTTGTGCCATTCCTTGTAGTTGGTGCTGCAAAAATATTGTAAAGGCCAAACATTTTTGAGGCTGTATTTGGATGGGAGTCCAAACAATCCATTGGCATAGTGGTTTTCCCACATCGTGTTTCCACTATAAATTTGGTGTTATATGATGCATGTTTGTGTGATTGCTTGTTTTGATTTGATTTCATAGTTGGATTAAATTTTTAATATACATTGATTCACCCCCCCTCTCAGTGGCACACTTAGTTCAAAATTTGATAAAACCCCTAGTCCTGATACATTTCCTCCTAGATTATTTTAGTATTTCTAGGATATTATTGGTCATGACCTCATAGGTACCATACAATATGTTCAGAGGATGAAATCCTTACCTAAAGATGTCAATTTGACCTTCCTAGCTCTTATCCCCAAGTCTCATAATTGTTAATCTCTTTTAGAATTTTGGATAATTAGTCTTTGCAATATCATTTATAATATCATATATAAAGTGATTGCCAAAATATTGAAAGAAATTCTCCCCTTCATCATTGACCTATGCTAAGGAATCTTGGTTAAGGGTAGGCTTATCATAGACAATATTATTACTATTTATGAGCTCATTTACTTAGTATATAAAAGTACGAGAGCTAGACTCTTTCTCAAAATGGACATGAAAAAAGCTTTTGATAGGGTCTGTTAGGACTTCCTTTTTGTTGTCCTATCCAAATTTAGCTTCCACGATGATCAGATTATTCTCATAAAGTAATACCTCTCATATGCTTGGTTCTTTATTCTTATTAATGGTTCAACTACTAGTTACTTCAAAATCTACAAGGGCTTAATACAAGGAGATCCTTTATCTTCATTCCTCTTTATAATTATTGTAGAGTATTTTGGTATACCTCTCAAATTTTCTTGTTTCATGGGTGCTATCTCTAGCATCAAGGCATTTTATGGTCTCAAACCCATCACCCACCAGTAGTTTTTCAATGACACTATCTTGGCTATTTTGTCATCTATTCTAGAATCCAAAGTCATCAAACTTATTTTGAACTATGATAAGGAAGCTGATAGATAGAAAGTTATTTTTTGAAAAGCAAAATATTATTCATTAATACCTCTATTGATAGAAAATTCAAAATTGAAAGAATATTGGGGTGCACTATTTCTAATCTACTTTCCACATCTAGGTTTTCCTCTCTTATAGGGTAGTCCATTTGAAAGTATGTGGAACAATGTCATTGAAAGACTTATAAAAAAAATTGTTGGATGGAAAGGAGCCCTTCTTAGTCAATTTGCTAAAGCCACTTTAGTCTAAGCATGTCTTCAAAGCATCCTAGTTTTTTCCATGTCCATATTCAAGGACATGGTCTTTGTTTGTCAAAAAATTGAACAAATCTAAAAGTGATTTCTATGGTTTGGTGTTAAGAACCGAAAAAAATTATCTCTAATTGTTTGGGACATAGTTTACACCAAGAAATATCAAGGAGGCTTAGGCTTCAATAATATTAGCAATATGAACATAGTCCTAATTTCCAAATAGGGATGGAGAATTATCACCAATGCAAAAGCTACTCAGATTAACATAATTAAGGGAAATTACCTTTAGAGAATCTCTCTCCTAGATGAAAACCCTCTCCTAGATGGATCTCCATTCTAGAACACTTTTAAGAAAATAAAAAATATCCTCAAAAAATGTCTTAGATTACACCTTGGTAGTGGAAGTCATATTCACTTCTTAGAGGACCATTGGTTAAAGGACCGGCTTTTTATTGATGATCCTACTTTGATTGATTTAAAGCCTCTCATGGATCATATTTTTAGGAACTCTATTAGCAATTTTATCATCTATGGTCCATCATATAGTCTTGTTTGGAAGACCTTTCCTCCTAATGTCTTAAGTTCTAAGTAGGGTGTTGTTTTTAAAGTCATATGCAATCTACTCAATATTTGTGTCATATCGAGTGGTCCCCTTTTGGATACCCTCCTTTGGAATACCCTCGAAAATGGTCATTTTTTAGTTAGATCTACTTACTACATTCAGGATGATCCTATTTTTTTTTCTTGCAAGTCTCATTTGGATCAAGCATATTATCCTTAAGATTGATTTCATCTTTTGGTTGATTGTCTATAACAAAGTCTTGACCATTGATAATTTTATTAGTAGAGGCTTGTCCATTCCTAAACCCTACTATCTCTGCTAGTCTGGGTGCGAGTCAGTTTGTCATCCATTCCTTAAATGCCCTTCTCCTCCAGGGTGTTGCTTTCTATTTTCTCAAAAAAATTTATCAACTGGATCCAACCCAATTTTATTCTTAATCAGTGTGTGCAGTGGCTAAATCATTTCTTCCATGAGTGCCTCAAGTATCATTGATCCTTTTGTATGCCCCATTTTATTTGGTAATTTTAGTTAGAAAGGAATAAAAAATCCAAAAATGGTGCTTCGAAAGATACCAAATCGATTTACTTAAGGGTTCTAATGGTGGCCATTGAAAATATTCTAGTGGTCTCTTATACTGACATCCCTTGGTCTGAGTTAGAGTCCAGGCTCACTACTTCCTTCAATATTTTTGTCTCTCATAGCTTGACCATGTCTATTGTTGATAGATCATGTGTTAGGTGGTATCCTCCCCATATGGGCTAGTACAAGTTCAACTTTGATAGAGTTGTTAAAGATAATCCAAACAAGGTTTGTAGTAGTGGTATTGTCAAATATGATCAAGCTAGGATTATCTTTGTGTTTTCTAAGAACATCGACATTCAAACCAATAGTGTGGATAAAGATAGAGCTTTATACTAGGGATTATCCATTTTATAAGTCCTCCATCTTAACAAATTAATTATTGAAGGTGATTCCTTTAACATTATCAATAACCTCAATGGAACTTAGTCCCCATCATGGGGTATCTTCAACTTGATAGAAGAGTCAAGAAGATTTCTTTTCCAGTATGACAATGTTATTCTTTAGCATGTTTATAGGGAGGGCAATAAAGTTACTGATGTCATGGACAATATTGGTTTGGTTGAGGATTATCTTTGGATACAGTATGATAATTACCTACATGCTTTTTTTTCTCCTGAAAAAAAAAATGAATCTTCATTGCTTTAATTTTTTCAACATGCCATGTTGAATCTTAAGCCATATTGGACCACATGGACCGCTTAGTCCTATTTATTTCCTCCACTTCATGGGGATTTTTCCTACTCAACAATATTGGTAGTATAAGGTGTCTTACTCAAATTGAATTTGACCAATTTTCAACACATGATGCTTCACCTCATATTATTATTACTTTTCTAGGTGGAATACTTATGCAAGAGGTTCCTTCTAAAGTACCCTATTCAAAAATTATTTCTAGGAGCATAAATGGGCCAATCCCATATTCTATTTGAGGACCTATGATTTAAGTGCAAGATCAAATTTCAAATCATGCATTGACATCATTGGCTATGGCAGTCACAACAATCATTGAGTACTTGCATCTAGGCTCTCCCAGCATGAGGTGTTCCATCAGTGACCCTTAAGTAGAGAAGCCTCTCGAATAGGTGGCATGCAAATTTAGGAAGCCCCTATCACTGAAAATTATAAGATGGGTTTTAAATGGAGGTTGTGGATTTGTAATTTCCTTCAAAATTTAGTTGTTGTTGAGCCTTAGAGGTGGGTCATTTGGAGTTCACTCTGGTGGGTAATTTGGATTATGCTCAATATTGATCTTCAATGGTGGTCTATTTGGAATCAGGGGGCCAATATGGTGTTGCTCAAGCTAGAGACTCTATAAGTTGATGATATCCTAGAGGAGATTATGAAAACCATGGATTCCTACCCTTTCTTCATAAATTTTATGGAAGTGATCCTGATTTATCCATGGAATTCACAAAGTCCTAGGATAATGGATGGGTGATGCTCCATGGGCTCACTTTCAAAGTAACCATTTGCATGCTATCCAAGGTGATGAATTTGTTCAATGATGGTGATATCATTTACCATAATAAACACTCCTTGGTGGTGGATCTTAGCCACTTTAGAGATGAATAAAAACATCTATTGAAATAGAAATATGGCATCATAAGAGAGGCCCTTCCAACACCTTGGAATAGGGTTATGGTACCTATTATGCAATTCTTAACCATTGACAAGCTTAATTCTCCTCTCAAGAGTTTCTACTTGGTATTTCTAAATCACTTGCATGACATCAAGAGCACAAATATCCCTAAGTACCTTTTCAATTCAATGGAGTTATCAATTTGAAGCATCAGGGAGGGTACTTCAACCCACCCAAAGAATCAAGGTCTCCACTTGATTATGTACAAGCATGCATTACAAAATAAGGCCCAAAGGGCCATCCTTTTTATTTTAGGAAACCCTATTGATCTTCCTTCTTCCTCGATCCATAGTCAAAGGATCCCCTAGAAGGATACTTTGAGCAACTATTAGGTGAAATAAGATGCTACTACAACTACCAAAGTAGGGAAGAAAAAGTTAATTTTTGTATCCTTTCCCTACACCCCATCTTCCACAAAAAGAAATCCTACTGCCATTCAACCAGAGGTAAGGTTTTCAAGGTAAAGCAAAAAAATCTCATTTTTATTGATTAAGATAAGGAAGCCCTTGGGGATTCTCCCATGACTCATAAGAAGCTAAAGTTTTAGTATATCCTTGATTAGTTTCTCTTCCTCAAGGATAGTCATCCCCCCTATAGGAATTCAATCCATTCTCAGTTGAGAGATAATCCCGATCGCATAGCCAATATAGATGATTTCCTAAATTTGGCCTCAACCCTCCTCCTTCAAGTTGTTAAGGAGGTTAGCAACATCAAGAAATAAAAGAGTGTAATCACCCAAGTTTTTGATGATGATCAAACTACCAATGATGAAGAGCAGGATCCTCCTGATCCTTTCAAGTAGCTAGGGTTTTTTTGGATGCTTATTTGTCAATGTATTTTGGCTTCTACACTTTTTGTTTACATCCTAAGTATATGGTCTCTTGTCTCTACTTTATTTTATTTTTTAGTCTCTCTTTTATTCCATTTTTTTGAGGTCATTCCTTTGGTGACTACCTCCTTTTGGTTTTCCTTTTTTAAAAGGTTTGGTGTCCCTTTCAAAACCCCCTTTCTATCAATAAAAAAATATCATGATCTCACATCCTATATAATTTTCAATTACTTTAAAATTATGAGAATATCATCAACATACATGTCCTACATTAAATTCAAATATTTTCAAATGATGAGAATATTGTCAATACACAAAATAATCACTAAACTCTTCCCATCCTGATATTTGATGTAAATAGTATGTTCATCCTCACATTTTAAAAACCCATAACTAAGAAAAAAGAATTAATATTTTCATACCATGTGTGAGAACCTTGCCCATGTCTATTTAAGAACCTATTCAGATAACTAACCAAAATAGTAGGACCCTCAATCTAAAAAAGAGATGGATGCTATATGTAAATATTCTCTTGAATTTTCCATGTAGAAAGGAACAATTCAAATCGATTTGGTATTGTCCATTTGAGGTAGCAATAGAGAGAATCATCTTAATTGATTCTATTTTAGTCATTGGTGCAAATTTTGTAGAATTTTCCACTCTCTCCTATTGAAAATCCCTTAGTGAAATGGCATACCTTATGCTTCTCCACCTAGAATCTAAAATATAATTATTCCAATAAACCTATTTTCAACCAATAAAATTCTTCCATTCTATAAGAGGAACCAACTCCAAATTCTTGTTTTCTATTAAAGCCTTATATTCTACCATCATAAAATTTTCCTACTTTGACCAACCATTAGCCTAAGAATATGTAAGAGGATCTTGAAAATGATCAATATTCAATAGAAATGCTTGAGAATGAACCCTTTGATGTTGCTTAAGAGATACAATATGTTGAGCATTAATAAAAATTGACTTCACTCACTTGGAATATAAAATTGAAGAATCCAACTATAAATCACCACTAATATTATTATCCAAATCTAAAACACTCGAAAATAATTTGTCCTACCCAACATAACCTAAAATTATAAAATAAGTGTGTACCTATAGTGTTGTACATGAATGGGTCAAATAAATATGTCGTGGATATCCACTCAAAGATTAATATTATGAAGAATAATATTCTTTAATGGGAATATAGCCAACCAAAATATTAGAAAAAACAACTAAATTTTATATGGTCAAAGGATCAAGAGATTCATCCACACAAATATTATGTGATGGGGTGGAAGGAGAACCTAGAAGAACCTCATAAAAGATAATATCTCTTCATATCAAAATCTCATGCCTCTGAGGGCCATAAAGATGATATGCATTTGAGGTATTTTAATACCTAACAAAGATATAGTTATTACTCTTTAGTGACTCCTTCCAAATATCCTTGAGTATTTGAGCCCACGTTAAATAACTAAAGATATGGAATCAAGAAATAACAAGCTTATCTATTGTCAATTTTTTAATAGATGTCATGCCTTGAACTACCCTGGTAGGAGCCCTATTAATAATGTGTGCTACAAAATTTATGGCCTCACCCCATGGGCCACAATTTATGATGCATCCCCTTGGCATGAATTATACATCATTCCATCTCTATGATTACACTATTTTTCCTTTTAGCAACACCATTTTGCTTAGGAGTATAATGATTAGTACTTTGATGTTCAACTCTATAAGAAACCAAAAAATATGAAAGATATTATTAATTGATTCAACTCTTCCTTCTATTCATATACACTTAATTTTTCTATCCAACCTATTCTCAAGAAAAGTGTTCAAGTTCATAAGTCTCTCAAAAACATCATCCTTGGTGCAAATAGTGTACAACAATAATTATATAAAAAATCATTAATAAAAAAGAGTTAACACCTATTTCTTGAAAGATATGATATACTGATAGGTCCAAAAATATCAATATGTATAATATCCAAGGTAATTTAGGTTTGTGTTGCAATCACTTTTGGAATGGTGTCCCCATAATGCTTTTGTTGAAATTCATAATAATTTTTAGAAACAAACATAAGCAATCCATCCACTCAAATATTATACAAAAAGCATATGAATGGAAAAAAGAGAAAAACATACCTTGGGAATCCATAGACACCATAAATAGTCACTATATTATCCATATAATAAAAACACTTTGATAATTGAATGAGTGGGAGGAATATTTAAATTCAAAATACATAAATAAATTTAACCTTTTGCTAACATAACAAGAAGGATTTAAGATTAATTACAAGTTTATAATATGGATTAAAACTTAAAAAGGTTAAATATGGCCCATAAGGATAACATAATAATAAAATATTATAATAAATTGATTTTTTTTTACAAATAATACCCCTAGGCCAATTGAAGTTTACACCATATAATGTTGGCCTTGATCAAAAATCAAACTACACTTTTGACGCCCCCTTATAATCTAAAGTAAGGGATCAAGGAGATGATACATTAGTAAAAATAATATCTCCTTCTATAATGGATGCTCTTGTAGGACTCTACATTTTCAGGTGGGCTTATGTAAATTCCGTCATCATCTAAAATTTATTGCTACAAAAGTTGATTTTTGTATGAGTTTTCTTAGGATGGATTATAGTGATCACTCCCACTACTAGACACTCTTACACACATCCAAAAATTATTTTTAACAAGTGTTAAAATAAGGAAGAGAAGTAAATATCACCACCTCATCTATAGATATGTTTCTTCAATATTCCATATTTGCATAAGGTATGACTTGAATGCATAAATTTTCCTCTTACAACTTACATCACCATATTTGAAGGCTTCAAATTGACCTTGGATAACTTAGTTTCTACCACCATAAGAGGCTTTTCATTAACCTAATTGAAACAAGAGAAATAAAAAACTTCCATGAGTACAAGGACAAAAATAAAAGAAGGGAGATATTATGAATAATAAAATCTCCATGAATAAGTTGAATCAATCACCCAAAGGAGGAAGAATGATTGACTAAAGCACATATTGAATCCTTTTCGTATAAGCCTAAAAAAGACTCAAAATATACAACTATAAAAAATCCAATGATATTTTTCCAAAACATTAAGGCCAAATAATCTAATTATAAATAATATGATAAAAATTTTATTTCAAAATATGCCAATAGGATTTTTGGATTATTCCATTAAATTCATCCCCTAACACTTGAATAGGTCCAAGAACTAATATCACCAATCATATTATTTTTTTAAAAATGGGCTTAAAATGATCCTATATACATAATTTATGACCTCAAAAATTGAAAAATTCTTCTACCAAACCTTAGGAAAGTAATGTCAAATTGTAGTTTTCCATGTGTCATCTACTCATTCTAATATGACCACCACTCATTCTATGCTAACTACTCATGAATTTTGCATTGTAATTTTGATGTATTATTAATATTTATTTGTCTAAGGACTATTAATTGATATATTTAAAAGCCTTATACTACCACAAAATATCACGTGCTATATATCTCAGGATCTAAAATAATTTAGCCACAATATAAATATCAAAATAATAATATCAGTATAATAATACGAGAAAATTAATATGTATATCAAGGCTTATAATAAACCAAATACCATTCAATAATATGCATAAATATGAATTTAAAGAGCCTGAATCATACATGTACGAAGCATATAAAATAACTTCCAATATCAATTGCTCAAAATATACACAAACTTTATTGCTTTTATTTATCTTACAAACTAGTGACAATGCTTGTTCTCCTTACATTAAACTCCCTATCTTATGGATTATTGTCTCCATAATATATACATAGTAGTGTGATTCTTTTGATACTTGAATATAGCTCTATTTATGCCAAGTCTCATGACTCTTGTCTTGACTACTTGCCACTTGCATACTTGATGAACACTTGACACTATAACATATGAACACTTATACATGACTATTACACTTATATAACTTTCACACTCTAATTTAGGACACTTGTGCACATACATTACATATTTGTTCTCATACATATAATATACTTGAGCATATAGACTCAATTTACACTTGCATTGTAACTAAAATGATACTTGTGCATTTCCTACACATTCACACTTACATAAAAGGAAAATATAACTCATACTCTAAACAATAGACTCAACCCTAATCTATTATTTACAAATGTACCATGAAGGTACCATGGGGTTACATTAGCATGTACCAAATAATGTAATATACTCCAACACCCCCTTGCATTACATTATTTGGTTATTTAAGACTTTAGTCTTCAATCTTGGTCTTAGTATTTATCTTTAATATTTAATTAATCCTGGGACATGTGCTAACTTTGTTCTCTTTTTGCTTTCTTTTAAATTTTCCTGATCTTCTTCTTCTACTTATTTATTTTATTCTTTTCTATCTTGGTATTATCATGTTTCCTTCTTGTATCCTGATGTTCTATAGCAACTACACAATTAGTAACTTTAGAACTCGTTGAGAAAAATACATCTTTACTGATTATCAATTTTGCTGAGAGATCTTTGAATTCATTTTCTTCAGTAATTTTTTCTAATTCTTGAATTTCTTAAATTTCTTGAGCTAAATTTCTTTTTTATTTTCCTTCTCTATATTGTAACTATGGTTGTTGTTTATGACCATACTGATATTGAGAATGATATTGACATTGAAATTTTTGAGGTTGAAATTACTTTTGTTTTTGAGGATTGTATTGATATTGAGATTGATATTGCCTTTATTGTACTAACTTATCTGTTTTAATAATTTGATTCATATTCATTTTATTTCCTTGATACCAATTTATTTTATTGTATTTAAATAAATTTGTGTTGTGACCCTTTTTCTTACATATTTGATAGTATCTTGGATTCTATTTAGATTTATATCTTGAATTTGAAGTAATATTACCTTGTGTATTATCTTTTGATACCAAGGCATTGTTAGTCATTTCATATTTGACTAAGTTTTCTACTTCATATTCTTGAAGAATATTGACTAAATCATCAAATGTAGTTTCCTTGCTTAATACTTGCAAATATGTGACTAAATATTTGTAACTTTCTAGAAGTGCTCTTAATATTACTTGAACAATAAATTTATCTTCTACTTTATCTCCTAGAGTTAATAGCTTTGCTTTTATATCTACTACCTTTCAAATAAATAGTTCAATACTTTCACCACTACTAACTTTTAAGGAGTATAACTAAGATTGAAGATTGAGAATAGTAGCTTTATTTTTCCCTTCAAATATTTTGCATAGAGTATTCCATGATTTTGTAGATATTTTTGGTCCACTTAAAGAAGGTTGTATTTCATAAATTATTCCAAATTTTATTAACATAAGTGCTTTTGCATCACCTTCTTCAAATATTTTGAAGAACATAAGCTTATACTGAGAGGGGGGGTGAACTGTATAAGACCACTTTTTACTTTTCTTCTCAAATCAATATTATGTAGTGTATAGATAGAAGTATCAATAGCAGTAATAAAAGCAATGTACAAAACACCACACACAATAGAGACACATATTTTAATGTGGTTCACCCAATGTGGGCTACCTCCACAGAGAAAATATTTCTTCTAAATATTTCTCAAATGATCTCTTGGGAATCCTTTCCAAATTACAATTTTTATGGACCTTGGTCCAAATGAGATGTTGATCCCCTAATATAAATTTTGTGGATCTCTTACATTGGAGAACTCTTTTCCTTTATGCTCTAGCTAGTGATATTCTAGAAGACTCTGTCTCTATGCTGCTATAACTAGTGGATATCTCTCCACTTGAAGACTTCTCACTTAGATTTGTCTTTAATTATCCTGGCTGTTGGATATATCTCCATTGAGACTGTCCTTTATACTCTATCACCTCCAAAGCTCTGTCTTAATACTGTACCAAACATAGTTCAGTCGGCCTACCACAGTTTTGCTCAATATCTTGCACTAAACACAGTACAGTTGGTCTAGTACAATTTTGCTTAATAGTTTCACTCAGAACCTGCTCAAATATGCTCAACAGGTTCATACAAAACCTGTATAAATATTCTCAACAAGTTCACACAAAACCTGTCTAAATATGTTCAACAGGTTCACACAAAACCTATCTAAATCTACTCAATAAATCCTCTCTAGGACTTTCTCAAATCTGCTCAATAAGTCCTCTCTTAGACTTGCTCAAATATGCTCAATAAGTCCTCTCTTGGACTTGCTCAAATTTTCTCAAACAAGCTTTCACAAAAGCTTAACTCAAAACAGTCCGCAAGCCTTCTCAAAGACTTGTCTCAAATTTAATTAACAAGCTCACACAGAACTTGTTCAATCTCATAGAATCATAAAGAGAATTGTTAGAGACTCAATATTTTCTATACTCAAAGTACAATTAATATCTCAATTCAATATCATAGAAGCATAAA
This sequence comes from Wollemia nobilis, assembly GCA_028583015.1. Taxonomy (NCBI): domain Eukaryota; kingdom Viridiplantae; phylum Streptophyta; class Pinopsida; order Araucariales; family Araucariaceae; genus Wollemia; species Wollemia nobilis. Next base: position 13,069,509 of record JAQPPZ010000020.1, read on the forward strand.
GAGAACTGTTAGAGACTCTATATGTTCTATACTCAAATCCTAATCTCAGCTTAATAGAAGCATAAAGAGAATTGTTAGAGACTTAACATGTCCTATTCTTAAATCTCAATCTCAACTCAAATCAATCTCATATAAGCATAAAGAGAATTGTTAGAGACTCTATATGTTCTATACTCAAATCCCAATCTCAACTCAATAGAAGTATAAAGAGAATTTCTAGATACTCAATATGTCCTATTCTTCAATCTCAATCTCAAATCAAATCAAAATATAGAATAGTTTGTTTTATGGAACTTGAACAACCATTTCACACATCCACTTGACTAGGCTTAACCAACTCAACTCAACCAATCACATAAAGGAACAACCATTTTTCACAAACCCTAGTTCAAGCATGTATCAACCAACTCAAAATTTTTCCAACAATGCTTTATCTCAAGTCTCACATAACAATGATATTCGTGTTCTTTTCTAGATCATGTTCAAGTTCATTTCATCATCAATGGGCTTCAACAACAATGCTAATGAAACAAGGTTTACATACAACTCACAAATCATAAAACCTTGAAGCATTCAACCAACCATCTTCATAAAGGAAACTTTAATTAATCCTTTTCACTCCAATGATATTTCAGAAATCAACCACCACAAGCAATCAATAGGAGAATGTGCCCATACCTTAATGATGCCAATAAGTTGTCCACAAAATCTGCCACACTTAATCACAACTTTCCTTTTCAATATTAATAAGGGTTAGTGGTATTTTAAATAATCACAATAAAAGCGTAACTTGATTTACAACATTTTCACTCCAACTTCATAAACACATCCACCAAAGTCTATTTTAATAAAAATCCTTATTAAGAATAACCCACAATAAATCTCTCAAAATCACTTTAACAACAACTCCTTATTTCTCCTAAAATCAATTCTCCATTTCCATCAAAATAAAACATAAATAAAATATTCTTTTGCAATAATAGTCACAGCCCTATGATAAAATTTAATTCCCATTAAATACCTTATAACTCCAAACTTTAGGGCTAATAAAAATTATTAAAGGCAAAAACATAAATACCTCTTAAGGGGATTCGAACCCCTATCCGCCACACACCATGAGCGTCTTAGCCGAGGCTAAGATTACAACTGAGCCAAAGCACTCATTGGAAAAGGAAAGGCTAAAAGTGCCTTTAATATTCCTCCTCCTATCGCAAAGGACAAAGCACCAAAGCGCTTCCCACACGTTGTCGTCAAGGGGATTCGACCCTGATATTTGTGATGCCCATAGTATTAGCAAAATCGATACGCCAATGCACCATGCCGCATACCATGTTTGAGATTTTCAAATCTCAAACACTTTCTTTGTTGCTTCCTTTTCAACAATTCGCACAAGCCCTTTCAAATTCTAAGGCAATTAACACACGAGAGCAAGGATGATTATTTGGTTTAATTGCCACCCCTTTATATAGTGTTTAATAACACTTTGAATACGTCGGTGCAATTATTAAAATTGTATTTGCATGATGACGTCGATGGGAAAATTTTCATTTAAATTTGAATTTAAATTTTAAATAATTAAAATTTAAACCAAACATTAAAACTCAAACAACTCCATCATCGGGGCACATTTTTCAACGAAACGAAAGCCCAACATGGATTTTAAGAAAAATCCAGATCAAATCTACTATCCATGTTTTTAAATAAAACCTTTTATTTTCCCTACCTTGGTTTTCACAAAAATCCTTCATAGATCCTTTTGACATTTATTGCTCTATTGACATCAATGACAACATTTCAGCTTAGGGACTCAAAATGTCCAACATATTTTAATTTCTCTTACATCCTCATTAGGTTTATTTATTGTTCCACTAACTATGTCCCAAATATTTTCTAATATTAATATATATTTCATTGTTTTTCCACGATGCAAAATTGGGTCCTTTTAAAATTTGTGACTCAAAAAGGAAAATTTTATTGTTTGACATAATCATACTCGTAAAAACTATTTTTGAAATCCTTTGAAGTAGACAACCTTATAAATATTAGGTTTAAATAATTTAAATTCACTAATTTAATTTCTATGGAGTATTAAACCTTGTCTCCCTAATTTGGATAATAGTATAATTTTTTGTTTTCCTAATATTTGATGTTGAAAATCTTGTATCTCCCAAAGATTAAAAAATTACAAAACTTCAAAAAAACTTTTTAATTAATTTTTCTCAAAATAAAGAACTTCAAATAATTCTTCAAAATATAAATTTTATAATTTGTTTTTAATCAAATATTCTATTTTAATTACTCATCACTGCAAAATTTAAAAATAACTTAAGCTAACTTATCACTCCAAACTTGAAAAAATTAATTACTTTAAATACTTAAAAATACTTTATCTAACCCTTATAACTCCAAACTTAATTAATGAAAAAAAAACTTACTAACTACTTATAAATCCTAATATATATGGTATAATAACATATATTTTACTTCATCTTCAACAATTTCAAAAATATCAAGGATAATCTAAATACTTGAGCTCTGAAATAGGCAACACTTGGGATTTAGAATGAATGCACTAATTTTCTTTAAAAAACTAAATTTTCACTTCACTAACATCTTAAATATGTTCATAATACATATATAATAGTACCCTATTTGCTTAGTATCTTCACCAACCAATTGTGTTACCTTGAGCATTGATGATCATTACTTGTGTGCAACCCCGGGGAGCGTGCACCACAACCGACCCGACTTGCAATGTATTTATTATATCAAATTGAAAGGAATGAGCATGCAAATGACACGTAAATAAGAAAAACAAATAAATATGCTTTTTATTGATATTTCCAATCCACGGTTACATATTCGTCCCTCTGAGGGATACCCAGTTTGTGATACAATCAGTTACAAGTGGGGAAACAGATGGTGGAATAAATCCCCTCGCAAAGGGGAGGTGCACTTTCGTAGGCTTCCCGATCCCGCACACGAACTTGTCTGAGGGCTCACAGATGCCTCCTTCTCCTTCTCTCATCCAGGAGGGATCCCGTGCTCCGGATGTCTTGATATGGTCCTATAAACTTGTAGATCTGCATACATGGAAACAACAAAGCACGCTTAGTAGTCCGGGCTGCCTCCCTAGATGAGGTTGTTAGTATCAAACCTGATAAGCAAGATAAATGAGCATACTATGATTAAATGCAATAAAGCTAATGAAATATGTGGGCATATCTTAAAGAACAATAATGTAAATGCATACTATAAATCAGATCTATGCTAGGAATAACTGCTGTAATAGAAAATGATCTAATCTAATGCTAGCACAAAGAAAACTAATGTCAAACCCTAGGTTGTGCCTATGGGCCACTGTCCAAGATAGTGGCCATGAAATAGACCTTTCTCCTTGCACTCCAAGGGTTGTAGCACCAGGTTCTCTACTCAAATTGATGTTCAAGGGTCGTCGGATGTGTCAAGTACATGGAATGGTGGTGAATAATAATGGATGTGAATATCGAGTGCGTAGTCTCTCCTCAGCCAGACAGCACTTCGTTGCTCCTCAAGGGCTCGTAGATGCACTCTCCAATCTGATAGGGCTTCGTTGCATAAACTCTAAAAATTATGGATCTTTTGCTCTTTGTGGGAGAGTCCATATGTAGACTTCCCTCTCTTCAGATCTGGACCTTGGCTTCCTGGAGAAGCTTCAATCCAAATCTCATGTGACTGGCCATCCCAGGTGGGAAGCATCAATCACAAACTAGCATTGAAGGGGTAGTTAGGAGGAACTCAGGGAGTTCCTCACCAAAATCTACCCATAAACAATGCAAAGGTGTAGTCATACTATATGATCTAGGCCCATTTTCATGGCTAGACTATGCATGGTGCTAGCCACTATCAGGTCCAGTGGCTAGATGTGGTCGTTGTAGTCTTCAATGGCCAGGTGTGGTGGTCACTCTGCTTGAGAGCGGCCAAGCCTGGATGGGCTAGAACTACCCTATTTGAGTGGTTAGGACCACTGCTTGCTCTTGGAGAGATCCAAGAGGATTCATATGGTCTATGAATGTGTCCATATGGGTAGTCTCCTAAACATGACATATTTTAGGTGTCTACAGATACCCCTTTTTGGGATGCATTATGGGAATTCATAGCATGGAGCAAAAATAGACCACCTAGGGTCACATTGTAGGTTGGATGATGATCATTGATCTGATCAACATTGGATGCCCCAGTCATGCAGGAGGGCATGCATCCTAGAATCATTGCTTCCAATAGAATGGAAGGCTTAAATTTGTGGAAGTTTGCACTCGTACCTCAAACACAATCGGGTAGGTTTGGGACTACTATTGGTCCGATCGGAGGAGAGCTACAAACTTAACTATCATATTTGCTTTTTTCCCTAGCAAAGGGTAAGCTTATGATAGTTGTTGGCAATGATTCATAAGATGAATGTAATCTTGACATGATCGAGATGATATTTTGTTGACTTTGATTATGATTGTTGAAAATTTTGACTACCCCCTCAAGCGACGAGTCGATGAGGAAAGGACAATTAATAAAGCGATGAGTCACTTGACCAAAATGAATGATTTGGACCTCTTTAGAGGGTTGCTTGTTATTATAGGGTAGGTCCCATTCAGGTGTGATTTCAACCCTTTTTGGTAATTGCACATCTCTATCCCATGGGGCGGTCTAGCCACAATGGCCTTCTTAGGGAATCAAGGTGATAGCAATTCTATTTTAGCTTGTGTTGAATCACTATTTGCTATAGGAGAAATGAGATGGATCCTCACTCCCATGGGGTGGTCCGACCATCATGGCCTTCTTCGGGTTAGAAGTGAAGCATCTCAATTCTACCATAACTATTTTTCCCCAAGTGGCCTTATGGTAATTTGCTCATCTCACCAAATTGCATGGAGCGCTAGTCACTGCAATCACCAAGTGTATAGAGCAAATAACTAAATACGAGGCTCAATTGGAATTTTGTTTTTGTTTTATTTTGTGTTTATTAGATTTTATGATGTTTTTGGATTTTGATATATGTAATTTTTTTTGGTATTTGTGCTTATTTTGGTTGCTTTGAATTTGCAAATGTGTTTATTGACTCATTTTGAGGTGCTCTATGGTGAGAAATTGACAAAATTTCTCCTTATTTGCTAGTTGTCAGGTCCAGTGACCCCCAATTGTTGCTTCTTGGCTGCTATCAGGTCCAATGGCCAGAAAGTGTGGGCCACTGATGCCAGCAATGGTCGAGGCAAAAAGGGAAAATATAAAAGAAAATCCTAGGGTTTCTCAATTCATTATTTCTAGCTATCAATTGTACTTTTGAGCTCTGAGGTGAGAAAGTGCAATTGTGACATGGAGTGCTACCAAATTTGCTGTTTATTCGAGCGATATGGCTGAGCAGGGAGAGGCTTCTACCAATGGTGGAGTCAGAGCTTCACGGGTATTCTGCCAAACCCTGGCTTGCTTCTTTAATTTGGTAAAATGAACCTAATTAAGAAATGCGGTAAATGAACCTCACTAAACCTATAGGCAATGAACCAAACCTATCAATAGGTCTAGGCTAGGTTTAGTTTTAGTGGGTCCAGGCTAGTTTTAGGAATTTTGTAATTTTTTGTGATTTTTGGCCATGGGGGAACGTCATTGGCATGTCACCCATTGGTCACTTTGTCCAGAGTGGCTAGCCTAGCTTGAGGCTAGCTGCTATCACCATCAATGACCAGTTTGAAATCCAATAGTCAAATTTTTTACCATTGGAAACTGGCCACTATCAGCTTCAACGATCGCTTCGTGGCCGCTCCTGGCTGGAGCGGCCAAGTGGCCTTAGGTTTATTTCCTTGATTTTTGAATTTTAATCAATTTAATTGATTTTTTTGGAGTTTTGAAGTGTAGTATTTGATTTTTTTGTATGTGTAGGTGCATTTTAGCCATTGTGTTTGTTCCTTTAGGCTTATCTTAGATTATCTTACACCATTTTTATTTTATGCATTTATTAGTTTGTTAGTGCATTTGATTTAGATTTATTTTGCACCTCTAGATTTTATCTGCTTGGGCTCGAGATCCAAAGCTACTTGTGGACCTTCTACCCCTCCTGGATGACATGAATTGGGAGTGGCTTGATGCTCATGGGCTCTAGTATGTCACTAGGCTTTCGATGATCATGTCAGATCAGGCTTACCTTACTACCCTGGCCCATAGATGGGACTCCAGGACTAATACCTTCCATCTCCCTACCGATGAGATGACGATCACTCTAGAGGACATCTACAAGATATTTCAGATCCCTTTTGATGGAGTGCCCATTGTCTCTTCTCCCACTAGTGCTAGAGATGTAGTGTTTGCTAGGGTCTTTGGGAGACATGTCATTGCTACCTTTCGAGATACTCATTCTAGTGGGATTTCTATTTCTCGATGGTACCAGGAGGATGTCTTCTCCTAGAGGTATGTTGTCCTATTGATGGTGATTTGTAACATCCTTATACCTGATTACTCTAGAGTGAGGTTCCCATGGAACCTCTTGGTGATGGTACAAGACTTGATTGATAGCGAGGTGCCTATCATCTATGCTTGGGGGAGTGCACTGCTAGCATAGTGCTATGACGAGTTATACCCTATTTAGTGTTACAGATAGGCCAGCATTTCTTACAGCTTGATCCTCCATATCTGGGGATGGGAGCATATTATGGTGGATTGCCCAGCGAGACTTCCTGTGGATACCACTATGGTAGATGATGATGTTTAGTGCTATGTATCCAAGTGGCCCAAAGTGCTCGAGGAGAAGAAGAGTTAGCCTTTTTCAGGGGAGATTTCCCATTACACGATGTATTTGACCAGTTTGCAAGCCACTGACAACATCTGGAGGCCCTATCATGAGTGCCCTACTTGGGAGGACCCAGCTAGCTTCATAGCTCAGACTCGATATGATCGATGGGTTATCAGCTACAAGGATGACATCAGAGAGTTCTTCTATTATTCTAGGGTGCTCAGATAGTTCAACATCTAGTAGGATATCCCTCTCAAGCCAGTTGTATACCATCAGATTGTTGTAGAGAAGAACCTTCCACCACCTCGAGTTACAGTAGTTCTAGAGGAGGATGACCCTCCTATAGTTGATCCTAGCATGGATGATGCTAGAGTTACAGAGGTGTATACCCATTGGTGGGGTACATGATTATGGTAGGGTGGTGGTCACCTAGGGTGGACTTTGGATGAGGTAGAGGTCGAGGATCCTGATGGGCACCGAGTGTGGGCTCGGATAGATGATTGGGGGTAGGCAAGGTAGCAGGGAGTAGAGGAGTAGGTGGTAGAGGAGCAGGTTGCCCCTAAGGAGGAGGAGGAGTTAGCTCTTGAGGAGTAGGAGTCCCCTCTCTAGGCTCAACTACATCAGGTTGAGGCTGAGCTACAGATATCTCAGATTCAGGTGCAGTAGAGGGATGCCACCATTGCTAGGTTTTAGGCTTAGGTTCAACACCTTGAGGTAGAGTAGACCACACTACAGGATAGGATAGATCAGCTTACTACCGATAGGGGTGCTGCTCAGGGATAGGTTATGCCACCTATTATAGTACCTCAAGGACCTAGTGGTTTAGACATAGGTGTAGATATCCGATATTTGCATGGGATTTTAGTAGAGGACTTGGAGCAATGCACCCTAGATGCATCCTATATCCTAGCACTGGAGCATGAGGTCAAGCTTAGGGAGGCCACCTACTAGAGAGGCTTATGGTAGGAGGGTCACAGAGGACCGATCAAAGTACTTCAGGGTAGTCATCAGCTCGGTCGAGCCATAGGACCAGGTCCTAGATAGAGCGGACTAGGGGTGCCAGTTCTATGCCACCTCCCAGAGGGGGCGATGAGGGCAGAGGTGATGCTAGTGGTGTAGGCCACTCTTGAGCACTATGGCTCTTTGGGCATCTTGTACTATTTTGAGTGTAAGGTCAGTAGACCTACATGATTGTAGCCTTATGGTGATTTTTGTACCTACATGTACTTATTTGACACACATTTATATGATATCTAGATTTTGAGACTCATTATGTGTATCTTTTATGATTATGTTTTTATGTTTATTATTATGTTTTTATGATTTTATGCTACATGATGTGATGTATTGATATGCATTTAGCTAGATGATAGATGTATGCTTTAGATGATGTGATCTATATGTGTGGATGCATTATGATGTATGCATATATGGATGCAATGCTTATGTTAAATACATGTTTATATTTTGATTCATTTGTATGTATCTAACTTATGTTGTGATGATATGATAAATGAAATGTGTGTAATGCATTATGATGATGATCTAATGTAAATGAACCTGTATGCTTTAATCACTTAAAACATATGGTATGATGTGATATGAGTTTAACAATCTAATGGGCGACACCACAGAATGTATAAAAATCATGAATAAATAATAACTCTTGTAATAAGAATTACTCATTTAAACATCCAAATGTGAGGTGAGATGATGTGGTATGTATGTACTTTCTTGATTAGCTTCTATAAATTAAAATATATGCACAAAATAGTCAGTGGTCATCTAAATATCATTGTTGACATTCATCCGGTATCTATCCTATTTCATGGATGCCTCTTTAATGAACAAAACCTCCTAAAGAAAGTGGATGATGCGAGTTATGATATGAATTGTTGCTATGAGGTGATTTTTGAGGTTTTCCATGAGACTCAAATACCCTAGTTGCTTCATCAAAAGTTGTATACTGATCATACAGAGCTTCTGAAGGATAAATTTTTTGTTATGAAGACCTAGATATTCATTATCCCTATGTGTGCAAATGAATATATTAGATAGAACATAAGCATACCCCAGTGCCAGGTGGGATTCATTCAGCCCATTGCTGTATTGGGGATCCTCAAATGTTTATCCTGATCCTAAGTTGGACTCAGTTGGATTAGACCACTAGGCGGTACAGGACACCTAAAGCTAGCTCTTCCACATGCAAACATTGGTCTGTACAAAAGCGAGATGCTAATGTGATAGACATATCATCGTGCGTAAGGCTCATTCATGCTGAGAATTCTAGGGATTCAAGTTCAATACTCCCTTATTTTCTTCATATTTATTTGGGATACTTGCTCATGCTTAGTGATGAAAACCACTATTTATTTTGAATTTTTATTTTCTTTTGAGCAAGGGATTTATGTAGTGATGATAATCACTATTTATTTTGTTTTTGAATTTTGCTTTGTTCAGGATTTTGCTTGTTTTGATTAAAGCAAGGGATTTCTTTGGGTAGGGATGAACTTGTCCTTTTGCCAATTCTTAACATTTTCGAACCGGCCACATAGGGGGATGAGCAAGATAAACTTTTCACCTTAGGATACCTAATACCACTTCGTAGCATTCATCTTTCCCTTGTTCCAACTAGGATTTTAGTGTTTTGATTAGTGATAGGATTTTAAAATATACCAAGTGCTATCAAAACTAAACCTCACCTATTAGAAGCTAAGATGACTTTCTACAAAGTTTGATAAAACCACTAGGTATGGCTGAGTGACCAAAAAACCCTAGTATATTCCTCATAGCAATAGGAGGGGTTGTGTTGAAAAACATAGTTACACACATGGGTGATGGATGATGATGGATTTTGAAGATGCATGATTGATGTACAAACGTGGTGTCATTTGTAAGATTGTGAATACAATGTACTTAATGCAAATGCAATGGATGGAAATGCCTAATGCAATGCAACTATATGGATGCAAATGTGGAATGCAAATGTTTTTGTATTTTTGATGCTTTCAATTGTTTTTGAGTTTTGATTATTATGAATGTTTTTGAACTTTTTGATTTTTAAATTGTTTTTGTGTTTTTATATTTTGCTTTTGACCAAAGGGCTTATGGTGCCTTTGGGGATTTTGTGATTTGACCAAAGGGCTTTAAGATGCCTTTGGAGCTTTTTGTGATTTGACCAAAGGGCTTTAAGATGCCTTTGGAGCTTTTGTGAGTTGACCAAAGGGCTTTAAGATGCCTTTGGAGATTTTGTGAGTTGACCAAAGGGCTTTAAGATGCCTTTGGAGCTTTTGTTTTTATTTTGATATTTTCTGATTTGTTTGGATTTTTATGATTTCTATTATTTTTGAAACTTTTGAAATTTATTTGAATGTTTTTGATATTTTGTTGATTTATGTGTGAAACACCTTTAAATGAATGATGTTGAGAGGCTCTAGATCCTCAACACCCTCTAGCATTGTTAGGTGATATGCCCCAGGTCCAATCTTCTTAGAGATGATATAGGGACCTATCCAATTGGCCATAAATTTATCTCATAGATGCGATGGTAGATTTGAGTTCTATTGGTTTTCTTTAAGCACAAGATCCCCAACTTTAAAGTCTCTCAGGTGGACTTTATTGTTATAAGCTCATGTTAGATGATCCTGGTAAATGTGAAGATGCTCAAGAGCATTGATGCATCGTTCATCCAGAAGGGTCAATTGATCCAGGTGAGCTTGTCGCATAGTGTCATCATTGATGAACTCTTTCAATGTGATGCGCAATGTCAGAATTTCCAACTCTAAGGGCATAATGGCCTCAGTACCATATACAAGCAAAAATGGTGTTGCCCTAGTGGGCATCCGCACGCTAGTCCTATAAGCCCATAATGCCAAGGGCAATTGTAGATGCCAATCCTTATGATTTTCTTTCACCATCTTCTTTAAGATGGCTACTATTGTCTTGTTTGAGGCCTCTGCTTGCCCATTTGCCTATAGATAGTATGGTGTCACAAAACTATGTTGAATGTTGTATTTGGTCATTAAAGCTCACACATTTTTATTTTTGAATGATGGAACAATTATTCGAGATTATCTTGAAGGGTACCCCAAAATGATAGATGATATTGTGAAGTATGAACTCCATAATCCGAGGACCAATTGTCGAGGTTAAGGGGACCACTTCTACCCATTTGGTGAAGTACTCAGTGGTCATTAAGATGAACGTGTGTCAACCCAAATATGGGGGAGAAATATTTCCAATCAGATCGAAACCCCACTAAGAAAATGGCCAAGCCACCTGAATGGGCTGTAAGGCCTGAGATGGCAAGTGCATTAGATTTGCATGCTACTAGCATTTAATGCATTTCCTGACATACTCGCAACAATCCTTCTCCATGGTGGGCCAGTAATAACCCATTCGAAGGATGCGCTTGACAATGGCCATGCCACTGAAGTGGCCACCGCATGTACCATCATGAGCTTGCAAAATCACCCAAGCTGATTCTTGGGGCTCTAAGCAATGTAGGAGGATTCCATCATAGCTTCGATGATACAATATACCTCCTAGCAAGACATATCTTATCACTTTTTTCTTGAATGCTCATATTTTAGCATGTGATAGTCCCTATGGGACAATTCCAAGCCTAAGGAAGTCTTGTAATTGGGATAGCCAATCCTGATAGGCTACAACCTCGATAGATAAGATGGCTCATTCCTCCTATGCTTCAATTTGCATGAATGTAGATTGAGAAACAACCTTATGGTGAATAGTGGTACCATTCTCCATAGGACCTTGCGAGATCAGGGACCCCCAAGGTGCCTTCTTTAAGAAGTCTTTGGCTTTACAGAACCAATCATGGTCTGGCTCTATATGAATCATGTTGATTGATTCCTTGTTATCAAAAGCCTCACGCTGGATCACTGAGTGTGAGAGCATTTTGACATGAATGGTAGTGAAATCAGTAGATGGATTCTGAGGGATCAAGGATCCCAGAGATGCCATGGTGTCTACAAATTTATTTGATGAATGAGGGATTGCCTCGATGTCATACCACTCTAGTTTGGCTAGATATGTGTCAACAAGCTCCTTGTAAGCTTTCAAGATTGGATCCCGACATTGAAATAGTCCCTTGACCTAGTTGACTATGAGGAGGGAGTCACCAAAGATATTTAGCCTTTTGATTCTCATGGCGATGGTTGTTTGGAGACCCAATATTAGGGCCTCGTATTCGATGTTGTTATTAGTGCAAGGGAAGTCTAGCTTGAATGACAAGGGCATTGGAGCACCTTGTGGTGTGAAAAAGATAATCCCTGCACCACCTCCTTGCTCACACTTTGAACCATCGAAGAACAAAGTCATGTCCACTTCATTTTTTAGTTCTTCAGGTTTGGGTGCTTTTGATAGTGCAAAGACTGCATCATCAAGAAGTTCTATGGTGAGGGGCCTACTATTCTGAAGAGGTACCTCAGCCAGCTGATCAACTATGACTTGTCCCTTGATGGAATTTTGGCTTATGAATTCCAAATCAAATTCTATCAATAGCATGATCCACTTTGTAGTACATGTATTATGATATGTCTTGCTCATCATATATTGCAAAGGATTTTGCTTGGATATTACATATGTCGTATGGCTCAGCATGTAGTGGTGCAATTTCTTGGTTGCAAAAACCATCGCTAAGCACAACTTTTCTACGTATGCATATCCTATCTCGTAGCTCACCAAAGTGTGGCTGATGTAATATATCACTTGTTCTTTGTCTTGCACATTCTTTTGAGCCAACATGGTGCCCAAAGAAAAATTGGTAGTGGATATGTATAGCAGGAATGGCACATCTGGCCTTGGTGGAGCTAGGACTGGCAGCATTTCTAGGTACTCCTTGATTTCAGCAAAGGCTTGCTGACATTCTTTGTCCCACTGGAATGGGACCCCCTTGTGTAGCAGTCGATTCATGGGTCGACATTTATCTGATAGTTGCATGATAAATCACTTTATGGATGCTACTTTGCCCTATAAGCTTCTCAGTTCTTTGATGTTCATGGGTGGGGCCATTTCTAGGATAGCCTTTACCTTTGTTGGGTCTACCTCGATGCCTCATTTAGAAATGATGAATCCCAAGAGTTTTCCAGAAGTTACACCAAAGATGCATTTCTTGGGGTTCAACCTGACATTGTGCTCAATCAGGTGATCGAAGACCTTTCTGAGGGTCTCAGCATGCTCTTCTCGTAGTAATGACTTGGCTAGCAAGTCATCGATGTAGTCTTCCAAGATCTTGTGCATGTAGTCATGGAAAATGTATGTCATAGCCCATTGATATGTGGCACCAATATTTTTAAGGCTGAATGGCATCACTTTGTAATAGAATGTCCCCCATGGAGTGGTGAACATGGTTTTATGTTGGTCTTCGGGTTTAATCTGAATTTGATTGTAACCAAAAAAACTATCCATTAGGGAGAGCATCTCATGACCTGCAATTGCATCTACAAGAGCATCTATGTTGGGCAATGAGAATGAATCCTTTGGGGTTGCCTTGTTGAGATCCCTAAAATCCATGCAAATGTGGACTCTTCCATCAAGTTTTCCTATGGGCACCATGTTTGATACCCATTCTGGATAGTCGATGGGAACAATAAAGACTACATCCAATAATTTTTGCAACTCATTTTTAACCATCAAAGTGATGGTTGGATGCATATTTCTGAGATTTTTCTTGACCGGTTTCTTCATGGGGTCTAGCAAAAGGTTGTGGACAACCAATTTCGGATCTAGCCTCGACATGTCTTTGTAGGTCCAAGCAAAGAGATTTGGTCTCTCTTTCAGTAGAGGAATTATGATGGCCTGTTCTTCTAGAGATAAGCTTTCTTCGAACTTGACTTTATTTGGTTGAGAAGGATCATTGCTGATGTCCACCTCAAAAGTTTCCTCTATTGCCATATGTGACCCCTCCTCAAGCTGGTGAGGAGTGGGGATTAAATGAATGTCATCTACTAGATTTATAGTTCCCACTGACTCAGGGTCAAAACCAGTGTGATAGACATCATGTGTGCAACCTGGTGCAAAATGAAATGGTTGTAGCATCTCTTCATTAGGGAAGAAATATTTAGGCTCTAGGGGTGAATCAACATGATCCCAATCAATAGCATCTACATTAAGACACAATGGTTTTGAAGGATCTGCTAGGTCATGGAGTGGAGTGGTCAAATCAATGGAGATCATGTTGATGGATGGAATGAAATCTCCAGGACCATATGGGTGAAGCTCTATATCAAAGGTGTGCCCTCCATGCTCATGATGAGGCTCTAGGGGCATAGGGATCTCAAGATCTAATCTATGGATAGATGAGATGATGGGATCATTAGGCAATAGTTACTCTCTAAATGTTGGGGGATCCAGGTTGACCATGCGATGGATGGCATCTAGGTTTACTGGTCTTCCTAGGAAATGAAGGTTATGATCTATGGTGCAAAGTAACACTTCTCTTTCAACAAGAAGATTGACTTGTTGGAAGTGGAGCTCAAGGTAAGCCCTCTCGGCTTCATTCTCAAAGTCATCATTGCTTATAGGAAAACCCTCATTCCTACCCACTAGGGTTGGGCACTGACTTGCCTACTGATGCCTAAGATAGGCCATTTTAGTCTCATCTTCATAATCATCATCGCTTATGAAGAATCCATTGGCATTTACTATGGGCCCTACCATTTGGCATGCATGTCTTATGAAGGCCATCTCAGTTGAGTCTTCTATATCGTAGCCACTCTCATTCGACATGTATCCACCCTCATATGAGATGTATCCACTCTTTGTGTGGCCTATCCAAGCAAGGTTTTGCACATACCGAGGCCCATGATAGGCTAGGTCAGTATCATCTTCATCCTCACTTGGGACATAGTCATACTCCTCTCACTCATATCCATGCATTGGCTCTTCCTCCCATAGGATGGCTCCTGATGGGGGTGCTTCAAGAGAGGATTCAGGGTGATACTTATCAGGTGGTGTGATATTGACCATCGACACCCATCCATCACCCAAGTAGTTTTTGCTAGGGGTTGATAGGGATTCCAATTGATGTCCTCCTCAAACCCGATGCTTAACCTATCTAGGGCTACTTCCAAAGAGTCATCATGACTTTGCATTTACTGCACCTATCAGTAGGTAATTGGTACTATGGCTGAAATGGTAGTCGACACCCTTGCTCATATAGGCCTAGGCCATAGCCTTGCTAGTGACACTACTCAAAGTACTTCAGAGTAAACTCAAGATTCGACAAGTAATGAACATTCATGGTGAATGGCTCATCCTCATCCCTTTCCAGATCAAGAGTAGTATGGGTGTAATCTAGACTAGCATATATAAAATTAGTTTGGTTGGGTGGAACCCCTAGGGGAACCACTATCCCTACTAGCAGATTTGGGACTCTTGGCCATCCCATGTCTTGTGCAGACTCAATAATTGGCGTGAAAGTCATGTTCTACACAAGATATTCACCTAGTGCTGTGTTGGCTAGGTGAACTATCACCTAGGGTGCAGATGATGTTGTTGATGATGCAGGTGAGGTAGGTTGAGGTACCTCCTCAACTATTTCTTGGGAATGTTCCTCCTCCATGGGAGTAGGGATTCCTATAGCTGCTATGGTCAGAAGCTCCTTGGGTCCTTCCTCCACTAGGGGTGCCTTCAGCTTCTGTTTATCTTTTGCCTTAGATGTCGAAGGCTTTTCAGAAGCACCAATAGCTTTGGATGTAGGAGGTGGTGCCGACGTGGATGGGTCACCTCACACTGATTTGCTTTTGCTTCCTAGTTGCATGGTTGGGGATGAAGGCCTTATGTACAAGTGCATTGATGGAAGGACAAAGTCCCTCGGCAAGTCAACTTGATGCATGTACTTGAATGACTCTTCATCAGATGGAACCACATGAACTTGTCCCTCATGCACATACTTGATGCATTGGTGTAGGATTGAGGGCACGCACTGCATGTCCCTGATCCAGGGATGCCCTAGAAGGATGTTATATTGCATCACCCCTTCTAACACATGACACATCATAGGGATGGTCTTATGTCCTACCTTTATAGGTAAAATTACTGTGCCCATGGTGGAGCACAATGCATCATTGAAAGCCCTGAGCATGTAGGAAGTCGAGACAATGTTGGACTTAGGGATCTTCAAGTGCCCTATAGCCTTGGTAGTGATGATGTTGATTGATGAGCCTATATCGATCAGAACCCACTTGAATGGCATGTCATTGATTGATGCAATAATGTGTAGAGGTGGGTCTACTAAGGTAGTAGGGACTACCTAAATTTCATGATCATAAAAATGAATCACGGGCTCTTGGCACTATTGCACTTGCCCCACAAAATGTGTGAACGCATCTAGGTTCTAGGGCTGGAGCTTGATTGATCTCAAAATCTCCATTAGAGTCTCCTTATGCCTAGGGGACTATTGTATAAGCTCATAAATGGACAACTTGGTTGGAGTCATTTGTAGATTTTGTTCTAGTCTACTTCGAATAGTTACCATAAGTCTTGTTGGTGGACCTAGAGGATTGTCATGCACCTATCTCTATCGAGGTGCAGCCAAGATATTAATGGGAGCCACTGGAGGCTATGGTTGCCCATATCTCCAACTCCTAGTTGCCACATTAACTAACTCAACCATTCTAATGCATCCCTGAATAGGTGGCTCGACTCGGACCTAGTTGACTTGGGTGCCCTGATTTCTAGGGGCCTCATGATTGGGCAATGGGTTCCTGAATATCCCCATATCTCTATTATCGAGAGCTAGCGGGTTGTCAACTCTTAGCTCTCCCTTTTCAATCATGTTTTGTACAACATTCTTGAATCCGATGTAATTCTTGATATCATGCCCCTGTATCCTATGATATGGGTAGTATTGATCTTCCCTATATCCCTTTGGCTTGGGATGATTAGGGTCAAGAAGTTGTATGTCAAGAAACCTTATCCTCTGTGCCTCATTCAATTGATTAAATATCGACTGCATCGATTCATTTAGAGGCATGAAATAACGAGGTGGTCGATGCTCTTTTTTCTAGCCCTGGTTGTTCTTAGGGTCATAGTTGGTCGGTGGGGGGTGAGCCTAATAATTCTGGGGTTGTTGTCCATTCCTCTCCTTCGGCATGGCCAATACAACCTGATTAACCTGAGCAAGCTTGGCCTGCTTTTGCTTATTCTTGTTATTCTGATTGTTCTTGCTCCACTCTTTCTTGTTGTAGAGCTTGAGGTCTCCCTCATCGACCTTAATGTCTTCAATAAGCTTGGCTTGAGCCAAGGCTTCTTTGAATGATTCATATTGCTATAGCTGTAATAGCAGAGAGATGTGCTTTGTGTAGCTCTTTGTGAACATCTAGATGAGCTCTTCTGTGGGGATGGAGAATGATAGTTTTGCCATGATTTTTCTCCACTTGTCCCCATAGTCCATCACTAGCTCATCATCATACTATTTCAAGTTGGCCAGATCAGATAGGTTCACCTTCTTCTTGGCACCAAAGGAGAAGCATTCAAGGAATGCATTCACTAGTTGCTCAAAACTGGTGATGCTATGCTTGGGCAACTGGTTGAACCATTGAGTTGCTACACTCGAGAACATCATGATGAATGTCCTCAGCATCAGGGCATCATTCTTCTCAAGGTGGAAGCACATGTTCATGAAGTTGGTCACGTGTTCTTGCACATCTCCTTCACCCTTAAACTTATCTAGCCTAGGCATCTCAAAGTGCCTAGGATATGCGAGACTCGAGACTAAGGGGCATAAAGGCTGGTTGTGTATCTTGCTCAATGTTGGCTTCTATCCACCGATGTCCTGCTTCTCAAGAGACTTGACTCTCTTGGTGAGTGTCTGGTATACCTTCAAGGAAATAATCTCATGTTCCTGAAGGTTTTCTCATAATGGTAAGGGAGGTAACCCTATGTTGGCCCGATTTGGGCATCTATACTCATCTCCCATAACCATGGATGGAGGTTCAGGATATGTCTATTCTTGGTCTTCCATCCCTACCCATTCCTCATTGAATTGTGTTTGTTCAAGGTCCAGGTGTTGTTGATGCTGTGAAGTGTGGTGAGCACATTCATTTCCTTACCTAGTGCTTCTCTCCTACTGAGAATCGGTACATCTCTCATGTCGGTATCTCTCACCACCTATGTGTGCATCTGTTTGAGCTAGCCTCTCTACTAGCTCCTCATGCTTAACTCTTTCTTCTCTTGAGCATTGTTCTTGTAGGTGTAGGTACCTCTTCCTTCACTCTTCTTGCTCAAGAGCTTCTACATGCTCTCGCTCGATGTGCAACGCTTCCTCTAACCTACGTATTCGGTCAGATTGACCTGCTACTAAAGGTTCATGTCTTTCTAACTTTATGTGAGGAGTTCTAATGCTTAGGCCCTTCGAGGAGGCTCCTGTTGTGTGCTTGCCCTTGTCCACTAGGGTGACCTATTCTATGTACTATGTTATGGGTTGAGTACCCCCATGATCTGAAGTAGTGTATGTGCTATGGGGTCACTTTGAAGCTTCCCCTGGTTCATTGGTGCATCTAGTAGCTATACTATATGAACTTCCTAAAGTAGAATGTTTGGTAGCAATACTTCTAGGAGCTGGTCTCGAGGGAACTCGATCCAACTCATCAAGTTGTCGGGTTCTCCATGGCTGATCCTACGGAGTCCCATTGGCACCAATGAGCTCATAGTCCAAGGGTACCCTCCCATATGTAGGGAGGCTATAGGATGTCTTGGGTCTACGACTAGGCATAGCCCTAGGGTCTTGCCCCTTAGTGGGTTGATCTATCCTATGTGTATCATGTGAAACTTGGGGTCTTGCAACCCTTGCATGCCTATGTGATGATGGAGGCCTTGATGCCTCCTCATGCCAGCGTGATGATGGAGGCCTTGAAGCCTCTGCATGTTTATGCGATGAGGGAGGTCATGATGCCTCTACATGTCGATGTGAAGAGGGAGGTCATGATGCCTCCACTTGTCTATGCGATGAGGAAGACCTTGAGGCCTCCTCGTACCTATGTGATGAAGGAGGTCATGATGCCTCCATGTGCTTGAGTGATGAGAGAGGCCATGAGGCCTCCTCATATCTATGTGATGAGGAACCAGGATGTGGCTCTCTTATTGGGGTTTCTCGAGGAGTCCCCCCAAGGGTTGAGTTGTCACCCCTAAGACTTGCCAAACTTCATTCAATGACACTATGGGTGGGCGGCTCAATGCCAGTGTGGCTGTGAGTGTGTGGAGCATTAGCTTCCCCTCGATGTTGGACCGAGGGTGGTTGCTCCATGTGTACACCATGGTGACTTATGAGTTATCTTCTTAGGTAGATTCAAAAGCACACAAACAAAACAAGCAGATGTTTATCTCTTTTAAGGATTTATGTGTTCCCTAAACTATTTGGTGTGTTTTGATTCATTGGAAATATAAGCTAACTCTCATCATGTTTCATTCTTGTTGGATGGTATACTTATATGTTTAAAGGTTTTCACCTATATACTCACACAAGCTAAATATGGTGATGAAATCCATACTCGACGAGGTAGCATAGGTACTACCAACCCTCACCCAGCACCCCATGCACAATGATACACCCATCAAGGAGGAGTGTGTGCTATTTTGCATGGTTAGGATAGTTCTTGGGTTGGCCTTGGCCATGGATGGGTCCTAATGATACTCTTCCTCATGAGCCAAACAAGTGGTAATGACCTCCACTGTTGGTCTTGATCAATGGGTTGGATGTGAGAGCCCAACGCCACTGATGTTAAAGATGAAATGTGATGTGTGTGGGGTTATTTTTAACCTTGCATGTAAGAAAAATGCATCACCAAGCAAGCATGATATTTCCTATATGCCTAAGATAAAAGATGTTTTATTTCAGAAATATGCATGTATTCAACTTATATGATCTTCAAAGAATGCATTCTATTTTATGAATTAAGGGCCACTGGTTGGGCCACATGCAAGCAATCCAAACACACAGAAGCCTAGCACACTGGAGACTAGGGCAGACCTTACAAGCAGAGGCCCACTATTCCTAGAAGCACCTAGATAAACTAAAGAAAGTCCTAGGAAACATCAAGTGCAATCTCTTTTCCATTTTTATTTATATTTCCCTAATTAAACTATGATTTTGCTTGCTGTTTCTAGAAATAAAAAGTTGCAGATAGAAACACAGAGAAAATAGAGGATGAAACCAACCTCAAATCCCACTCTGATGATGGAAATTCTTATTTCTATTGCACTTTGCTACTGGCGATGTGACCAGCGCCGATTCCGGACCTGACTATGGGAGTGGCTAAGATCAGCTAGTTGTTGTTGACCAGAGTGGCCAAGACCTAGGGCACCCCCAACACCCCCCCGAACACAGAAAATAGAGGAGAAACCAACCTCAAACCCTCTATGATGGAAATTTGAGTTTCACTTTTCTCTGGCGACTTTGACCAAAGTAGCTGATTCTGGACGCTAACTGCAGGAGCGGCTAATATAAGCTAGTTGTTGTTGACCAGAGTAGCCAAGACCTGTGGGTCACTATCAACCAAAGTGACCAAACCTACACATAGAAAAACCCATGAATGTCAATAAACCGACTAAAAAACAAAACCTAGTGGGGGTCCCACCATGATCGCCATCTATGTGACCTCGAGGAACGTGCACCACAACCGACCCAAATTGCAATGTATTTATTATATCAAATTTAAAGGAATGAGCATGCAAATGACACGTAAATAAGAAAAAAAATAAATATGCTTTTTATTGATATTTCCAATCCATGGTTACATATTCATCCCTTTGAGGGATACCAATTTTTGATACAATCAGTTACAAGTGGGGAAACAATTGGTGGAATAAATCTCATTGCAAAGGGGAGGTACACTTTCATAGGCTTCCATATCCCGCACATGAACTTGTCTGAGGGCTCACAGATGCCTCCTTCTCCTTCTCTCATCCAGGAGGGATCTTGTGCTCCGAATGTCTTGATATGGTCCTATAAACCTACAGATCTACGTACATGGAAACAACAAAGTATGCTTAGTAGTCCGGGCTGCCTCTCTAGATGAGGTTGTTAGTATCAAACCTGATAAGCAAGATAAATGAACATAATATGATTAAATGCAATAAATCTAATGAAATATGCTAGCATATCTTAAAGAACAATAATGTAAATGCATACTATAAATTAGATCTATGCTAGAAAATAAAT
Organism: Wollemia nobilis; assembly: GCA_028583015.1. Lineage (NCBI taxonomy): Eukaryota > Viridiplantae > Streptophyta > Pinopsida > Araucariales > Araucariaceae > Wollemia > Wollemia nobilis. Next base: position 13,090,445 of record JAQPPZ010000020.1, read on the forward strand.
GCTATAATAGAAAATAATCTAATCTAATGCTAGCACAAAGAAAACTAATGTCAAACCCTAGGTTTTGCCTATGGGCCACTATCCAAGATAGTGACCATGAAATAGACCTTTCTTCTTGCACTCCAAGGGCTGTAGCACTAGGTTCTCTGCTCAAATTGATGTTCAAGGGTCACCAGATGTGTCAGGTACATGGAATGGTAGTGAATAATAATGGATGTGAATATCGGGTGCATAGTCTCTCCTCAATCAGATAGCACTTTGTTGCTCCTCAAGGGCTCGTAGATGCACTCTCCAATCGGATAGGGCTTCGTAGCATAAACTCCAAAAATCATAGATCTTTTGATATTTGTGGGAGAGTCCATATTTAGACTTCCTTCTCTTCTATATATGGACCTTGGATTCATGGAGAAGCTTCAATCCAAATCTCATGTGACTGGTCATCTCGTGTGGGAAGTATTAGTAAAAAATTAGCATTGAAGGGGTAGTTAGGAGGAACTCAAGGAGTTCCTCACCAAAATCCTCCTATAAACAATGCAAAGGTGTAGTTAGAGAGCATGATCTGGGCCCATTTTCATGGCCAGACTATGCATGGTGCTAGCCACTATCATGTTTAATGGCTATGTGTGGTCGTTGTAGTCTTCAGTGGCCAGGTGTGGTGGCCACTCTGCTTGAGAGCGGCCAAGCCTGGATGGGCTAGAACTATCCTTTTTGAGTGGTTAGGACCATTGCTTGCTCTTGGAGAGATCCAAGAGGATTCATATGGTCTGTGAATGTGTCCATATGGGTAGTCTCCTAAACATGACACGTTTTAGGTGTCTACAACTTGAAGCTAGTTGTTCAAATGTTACTTGCATTTTTTCCAAGAAGATGCCTTCCATGTTGCTCTGATGTTTCTCCTTACACAATATGACATGAACACTATCAACATTAAAATTTTCTTAGTTGTTTCCTTCCTTACACATTATCCTCAAAATAATAAACATTAATCAAGCACTTCTCCTTCTACTTGGTGATATGCTTTGAGTTTTGTGCGTCTCTTAGATGGCTTTGCTCTTAGTTTGATCTCCTAAGATTTTTCTCTTTGACATATTTACCTTCACATCATGAAATTTTAGTTCACTATAGTATTACTCACTACTATTCAATTTTTATATGGCTTTGCTCTTTGTTATATTTTGTAGGGCTTCCTTGTACCTTCCTTAGATGACTCTACTCATTGTAGGGCTTCCCTACATAGTGTGAGACATCAATAGGCATTATCCCTTGCACTCTATGAGAAATATTTCTAGGAATTATTGCTTCCATGATATGGTACTACTAGGTCATTTTTGTTTGCATGCTATGACAAATATTTCTAGTAATTACTCCTTGCTTTTATATTGCTCTCCTTTAATATATTGCTTTATATCTTAATATTTTGTTGTTGTGTTCCAGTCTACCATCATACATTTCTAGCTTCATTCTCTTATGTTGTAAATATTATTTATCACTATTGTATAGCTTGATCAATTTCATTTACTCTTTCTAATGATGTTTATGTAGGTATACAGGTTGTTTGAAGTTAAAAAATTCTAGCTTCAGTCAAGTTACTCTTCAAATAGCTCTATTGCATGCTTCACTCTGCAATTATTCTTCAAATAAATATTTTATCTAAAATACATTGGTTTCTATCCTCACCAAGTCTCTTCTTCTTTGTTTTTGGCTCATTATGCTTTTACTTCTATAATATTTTCTTCTACAGTTGTTATTCTTAACTTTATGAGATGAATTTCTTCTCTTAATCAAATATCTCTTTCCAATAATTGCTTCTTGAGCCAATATAATTATGAAAAAAACTTTCTTCTTCAATATTCCTTTCTTGAATCAGTATCAAGATCTAAATCTTATTTTCTTTCTTATATCAAGGTTACTAAGATCTAGACCTTTTTCCTTATAGATCCTTTATATAAAACTTCTTTATGCTGCTATAACAATTTATTTTCTTCACTATAAGATCCTTTTTCTCTATTCTTTATATGGACCTTTATTTATTATTTATGTGGACCTCTTTATTTTATTTTCTATTTGTTTATATTAACTTACAACTCTTCAACAATGTAGATTCTAATACAACACTTGAAGCTATAAAAAGCAAGCTAAGTGCTTCTTTATATTTCTTCAAGATTGATATGTCAAAGATTGATATAGCTATCTTATTTATTCTATTATGCTTTCTTTATTTCCTCTTAGGAAGCTTTAAATGCTTATCAATCCATGGTTATATTTTGTTCTTCTTTCTTTCTTTCTTTATACTTATAATTTGAACTCTTCTCTATCTTTTCTAGGAAGCTTCTCACACTTTTATAGCTTAATATCTACTACAACTCTTTATTTTTAATTTATAATGTTTTAGGTCAAACCTAAGAACTCAATATGATTCTCCTCCTCACTAGAGAATTCAATATCAATATTAATATCAGGATAAACATTTCTTGAATGACCAATTTTATCCCAAGATGGTTCTTCAAATTAGTTGAGTCCTTATTCTTTGCTAGTTTTCCTTTAGCCTGACCCTAGCATTTATACTTGTAGATAAGGATTTTTGACCCTAAGTAATAATCCTTCCCCTCCCCTAGCACACGTAACCCATATACTTATCAAGCCCCACATTTTATCTCACACTCACCAACCTTCATTCCACTTTTACCTCTTTTATTGTAAATTTTTTGCCCCTAAATTTAGTCCATAAATTCTCTAAAATAGGTAGTCACCTATTCACCCGAATGATCATTTTTATTAATTCTAAATTCGGATAATAGTGCATCTCCCATAAATTCACAAACCCTAATTTTTGACCATGAATTCACCCAAATTATGATTTTTTCCAAATTTCCTAACCTCCTTGAACCACCAGTCCAAATATCATGATTTATATTTAACGTGCATCGATTGAAGTTACAAATGGTATATTTTATTTTCCAAAAAAGGAGAAGAAGAAAGGAGTCAAAGGAATAATTGTGCTAATAATTTTGGCAAAGGAGCATTTGAAAGAGAATAGAATCAATGAGTTAAGGATTTAAGGAACGAATAAGCAACTAAAGAACAAAGGAGTGAAGGCTTCATTTAGACAATTTGATTTGCAATGTACTTCCTTAAATAAAATTATTTGGTATCTATATTTGTGTTGCTATTTCATTTCTACAACATAATTTCATATTTTGGTATTTTTAGTGAATTCACACTCAGATTTGTGAATTCGCTCACAAGACACAAACTCACTCGCAAGCTACAAATTCACCTTATAGGCTATGAATTCATATATTTTAGATCTTGGGGGTAAATATCTATCTCAAAAAGCACTATCACACTTTGCATTCAATATTTAGATAATTTACTTTTGGATAAGCATTTTACATTTTGTACTGTTTACATCATTTCATTTTAAATCTTACAATTTTTCTAAAGGTCAATGATTTTATTATTTATGCATGGTTTGCTAAAAGGACCGAGGGGACTTGACTATTGCATCAGTAACATCATTCATACAATGGCCTAATTAGGTCCCAAAACATGGATCATAATTTCTAGTATTTTGTGCAACTATTTGTAGGTTTTAAAAAAAATTGCACTTTGAGCCATGAATTCACTTTACGAGCTACAAATTCACTTTACAGGCCATTAATCCACTTTGATAGGTCATGAAATCATTCTAATAAAACATATAGACTAGGTAGATGATCAAACATACTTGTATAGAATTAGAAGTAGTATTTAAATACTTCTTTGTGAACCCATATCTATTCAACCATCACCAAAGGAGGTATGTTACCAGTTACCCCTCACATCGAGGTGTAAGAGTGCAAATGTCTCATTCCCCTTGTAGGCACGGATATATTTACCTAGAGGTAAAGGGGTGCAAAATTTACCCTCTACATTCTTTGGTGAACCCAACGTGAATATCATGCATTAAATAATTTAGGAACACAAACAATATTGATCAAGAATGAACCTAGTCTTAAACAAAAAAATAAGGAAAATTTTGTGACATTGTTATTTAAGTGATTTTTTCTTTATTCCTCTCAAAATATAACTATGACTCTTAGGAATGGAAAAAAATTGTAGGTCCTTTAGAGGACAAAATTTATAGATAAAATCCTAATATTGATACCATAGAACCATAGGAAAACAAACTAGAGCCTGACCTAGATCTTCTAGAAAATAGTTATGGAACCATCCAATTCGGGTCTCTTAAACACTTTTGGGGATTCATAAAGGCTAATCATGAGACCTTTGGTAAATCCATGGAAGAGGAGGCTCACCTTGTGAGGGGTGAGGCTTCTCACCTTCACCCTACCTTTTCTCAACTTCTCTCAAATACATCCTTTGTTGAGGCTTTAAGTAGCCTCACTCAACCACCCCATACCACTTATATCAATACATTGTACAATGTCTCATCTCTTGTTCAATACACACATATTCATGATACTTTCCCACTCATCAATGCTTAGGGAATATCACAACCCAAACCAGTTTATGCTACTTCCACAACTATTAATATCAAGGATAATCCACAAGTTCCTTTGACTTATGGAAATCAAGTCCCTCTGCAATTCAATATACCAAAATTTTCTTTATCACAACCTCTTCTTTATTCATCTCTTCTATCACAATTTATTTCTCCACAAAACTTCCTTCTATATTATGTTTACATCATCATTGTAGTCACAACCACTTCCACATTCTTTTTTGAACATGGCATATCCATATCAGCAAGCCAATGCTTCTTTTTCAAATCATTTTCATAATAGTATCATAGTTCCCATCATGCATCCTTATCACACCTCTCAATTTAATTACACTTTATTTTTTAGGAATGTAGGAGCACCACATGTCAATAATACTAAAACACATCTAGAAGCAATAGTGAAACAAATAGCCACACAGGTGGATCACATTGATCCCTATCACCCCACTTACAATTACAAAGAAACATACAATTAACCGTTGGATCATGTTGTTTCCACTAGACCATACCCTAATCATTTTCCCATGCCTATATTACCCATATACAATGGGACTAAGGATCCTATTTAACATCTAGGAATGTTTAGGATAACATGTCATGACATCACTTATGATGATATGCTACTACTTAAGATGTTTTCAAAAAGTCTTGGGGGCATGGCCCTAGAGTGGTATTATCAATTTCCAACGCATTATTTGATGAATTTCAAGAAAACTACTAAGCTATTTGTGTATCAATTTGGACCATGTATTGAGAGGTATGTAATCATTAAAGATTTGTATGATCTTAAAAAATAAAAGGATGAGATATTATTCAAGTTCTTATCACAATGAAGAAAGTTAGTAGGGAAAATAGCATTCACCCTACCTCCTAGGGAGATGTTGGAAATATTTATTAGATATTTATAGGAACAACTCTCCTACAAGTTAATGAATAATAATGTAACCTCTTTAGATCAAGCCATTGATTTAACAAGAAGAGTGGAGAAGACTTTTATCAAAAGAGGTTAGTTTAAGAAGAAAGAAAAAGACAAAACCTCCAAAAATCAATATAAAAATAAACATGTGGTGGGAGATGAAGTCACAAATGCTAGACCTTCCACAAACATTAATGTTGCCAAAATCTTGAATAAAATGATATATAATGCTCTAGAAATATCCCCACAATGCAATTTCACCAATATTAACAAACCATTATCAATGGTCCTAAAGCAACTATTGGATATAAGCATGATAGAGTTTCCTAAAATTCAGCAACATGATACCACTAATGAGTGGTATAATCCTAGATAACATTGTGATTTCCATAGGGTTATGGACATTTAACCAAAAAAAATTATAGAAGTTTGAAACACTTGGTACAATATTTGATCAATAATGTTTAGTTAGTTATAGAAGGTCCTTCAAAGTCTGATCCTCCTACAACTACTCAGCCTACTACACAATAGGCACAAACTACAAATCAAGATCTAGATATTTTTCAACATCCACTACCTAATCATGATAAACAATCGGTACAAAAGGTGAAATATCAAAATGTACCTCCCCCAAAAAATTATATAGGCTTGATTAATAGTGTTCCAAAACAAAAATCTCCATCGAATGCACTTGTGCCTTCACATTTTGTTGTTACAACTAAGAGAGACCAAGAGGAATTTTACTAACCTTTATCTTTTGATCATTCTAAAGGTGAGTCAAAAACCCAATCTAAAATTTTTCTAGTCACTTCCAATAGTTTGGAGGAGGATTTTGATCCTGTAATGCCTATCATGGACCTGTTTGTTCCCAAGGATCCATATCTAAATCTCTTACCAATACATCTACCTATGCATCATTTTATTCCACTAGAAAAACTAACACATCATAGGGTCCATCCTCCTATTCAACCCAATTCATATTTTCCTCACATTCTTCTACAACTTATTTTGTTGCCTAATAATATAGTTGTAATGATCGGAGCCATGACCTGGTAACAGGCTCAAGATAACCTTCACAACAAGCTGTAAAATCAACAACCCTACCTCAATCACCTTCACCACAATCAAGTGGCCCTTCTAATAATCCTTTGGTTTAAAGGACACCACAAAATGGAAACAGTGTGACCAAGCTTCAACAAGATCTAACTTTCAATAAAAAGCACCAACTTGCCAATACACCCACCAAAATTTCTCTCATGGAGCTTATCCAATCTTCTCCTATCCATAAGGAGGAATTAATGAATTCTTAGAGACAAATAATGTACCTCAATATATTTACCCCTCTATAATTAACGTTATGGCATCTCATAGGGTTGATCACATAGATTTTTATGATGAGAATTTTCCTTCTCATAATTTACAAAGTGATAATCCTCTTTACATCACAATGATGATTGGAGATGTTATTATTAAATGGGTGTTAATAGAAAATGGGTCTTCTCTCAACATTTGTACATATGAATTCTTTAAAAAGTTTAGTTTCAAATATGAAGACCTAAGAAAGTTAGATTTGATCATTAAAGACTTTAATAATTAATACTAGTAAGCATGTGTATGATATCTGTCCCATTTCATGTTAGTCCTTGGATTCTTGATACATGTCTTTATATGGTACCTTGTACTACATCATACAATATCCTTTTAGGGTATTTGTGGATTCATGCTATGAGGGAAATCCCATCCAAATTGCACCAGTGTATAAAATTTGAATTCCAAAATCAGATAGTCACCATTCATGGTAACCCAAGACCATTTGAATACTATGCAATGGTTGAGCCATCTAATTCTCCATTTTGTCCTTCCTTATCATAATTGGAACCTTCTATCCATTTTACCTCTTTTTCTACACCTGAACAAACTTCTACTTCCAACCATCATTCACATTATTCTAACACACTTCATTCTTCTCATACAACTGACTCATTGCCTTCCACCTCTTATTCTCTCATGGACCAATCGCTTACCAAATTGACCATCACTTTACAACCACCTAACTATGTAAACTTTTCCATTCAAAATTATCTTAATATTTCTAAACTACCATTGTCTCCACATACTATGGTACTACCTTATAAGAAAGGATACATTGTACATTTTGGTAGTTGTACCATTTTTTATGGATACACTTACTTTTCTGATCAATAGCTAATCCCTAAGAAAATATTGTGTAGCATGGGATTTTTAGGTAAATGTTTGGGTCATTTAAAAAATGGCATATTAGATCCAATTGAAAATGATATTTGGCTTGCATGATGTGACATCTACTACATCCCTACAAAAACCAACCTTTATATTTCAATGATGATGACCACCTGATTACTTTTGCTAAATATTTAGAAAGTCATCAAAACTTGGAGTGGAATGAGGAAGATGAGGGACCCCCTTCTCCCTCTAACATTTATTTTAAAATTCTTTCACTGATACATCTAGAAGTGATCCCAACCCTAGATGAGTGTGTGGAAGGGGATGTTATTTGTGACATCACACATGATGATGTTGTACATAATAGTTTCATTTTTTATGGGTCTATCCCATGTGTTGCACACGTTCAAGCATTTACCTCATAAGATGAATGTGTATATTTATCTCTAGAATAACTCCAGCAAATGGGTGTCTCACCCATTCCTTCAAATTTTGAAAGAGATTCCCACATCTTAATCAAAGATAATTTAAATCTCAACATTAGCACTGATGCAAATCCATGTAACCTTAAGATATGATCTACCTTGGATGAAGAAAAGCAATCTAAGTTCACAAATTTCTTGAAGGAGTATCCAGATGTCTTCACTTGGACTTATGCAGACATGCCTGGTCTTGACTCATCTATCATCACACATCACTTAGTGGTTCGACCTGATGTGAAACCTATCAAACAAAATATTAGGAAGATGCATCCCAAAGTTTCCCTTCTAGTTAAGGAAGAGCTCCAAAAGCTCTTATATGTGGATTTTATCCAAGCTATTGATTACTCTAATTGGATTTACAATATAGTTCTCATATCTAGAAAGGAAGGTAAAATTAGAATATGCACAAACATTAGGGATATCAACATTGTCTATCCTAAACATGACTTACCCCTCCCTAAAATTGATCAAATAGTTTATTTTATAGCCAGGAGTGGGATGTTGTCCCTTATGGATGGCTTCTTGAGTTATAATCAAATCTACATCACACTGGAGGATTAAGCTAAGACTGCATTTATTACATCATGGGGTACTTTTTATTAGAAAGTGATACCTTTTGGATTAAAGAATGTAGGTGCCACATATTAGTGTGCTATGATCTATATATTCTATGATATGGTGCATGACATCCTTAAATACTATATGTATGACATCATAGGATGTTCCATCGATCCGAAGGATCATATCCCTAATTTAATATTGATATTTAATAGGATTCATGAATATAAAGTTCATCTTAATCCTAACAAGTGTATCTTTGAAGTCACATCTGGGAAATTTTTGGGGTTCATTGTATCTATATGGGATATTGAGATATATCCCACTAAAATATCCACTATTGTAGATTTTCCACCATCTTCTAACATTACAAAGCTTCATAGTTTATAATGCAAACTCCAAGCTATCCATCGATTCATCTCTTCGTTATTCCATAAATATCAACCCTTTATTAAACTCCTTAAGAAAATTACACCCTTCTATTGGGATGAGTACTACCAAAAGATCTTTGAAGCCCTCAAGCACTATCTTCTTACACCACTGGTACTCATTCCACCAATGTCATATCGACCCTTCATACTTTATATATCCACTATGGCTCATGCCTTGGGGGTGTTTCTCATCAACATGATGATGAAAAGAAAGAGCAAGTTATATACTACATTAGCAAAACCCTAGTGAGTTATGAAACTCGCTACACCTCTTTGAAAATATTTATCTTGCTATACATAAAAGGTACATAATTACATGCTTAATCAGAAGACCTTTGTCATTGCTCAATTTGGTCTAATTCATTACTTTATGAGTAGACCTTACCTATCGATATGAGATAAAAAAATGGGTCCTTACCCTTATCAAGTTTGATTTAACATTCATTAGTAAAAAATCCTTTAAAGGACAATTCATAGCTAACCAAATAGCCACTTCTCCACTCCAATACACTCACCCTCTTGTTGTGGAATTTTTGGATGAGTGTCTTCACTTAGATGTTGAACACTTCAACTCTTGGTCTTTATTATTTGATGAAGCTCACTATATAAGTGGTGCTAGTGCAAGCATTATATTGGTGCCTCCACAAAAGCAGTTGATTCATTTTTCATTCAAAATTCAAATTACTTGCACCAACAACACAATAGAATATGAAGCCTTGATTCTAGGTCTATGTGCAACCTTAGCATTTCAAATTAAGGTCTTATCTATATTTGGGGATTCTCAACTCATGGTTAATAAAATCAATAACATTTATCAAACTCACAATGAGAAGCTTTATCTCTACAAGGATTTTGTCCTCAAACTTTTATCTTTGTTTGAAAAAGTCACTATCGAGTCCATTTCACGTTCTAGAAATCATTTTGTCGATGTTATGGTAGTATCTACCTCATTAATTCCCTTGAATTTAGAATATGATCATGCTATCATATTCATATGAAAAATTCAAGAACCTGCTTCATTAAAATCTAGTTTTACACCTTTAGATGTATTTGCAATTAAATAAATTTAAAAATTCCTCCAAAGTGGCTCAACTCTCGATGGCTTGGACCATAATCAACATAGGATTTTATGTAAAAGAGATGGTCATTTCATCATTTTGGGTAATACCTTATATCGATGCTCTTTTGAAGGAATTCTTCTCAGGTGCCTTAATTCTAAATAGTCCAATCTCACCTTTAACAAAGTACATGAAGTATTATGTGGAGGCCATTTTAGTGGTAATGTTATTGCCAAGAAACTCCTTTGAATGGGCTACTATTGGAATTCCATAGAGAAGGATATAAATTATTTTATTTTTTTATGTGATAAATACCAACATCATGATAACCTTATCCATCCTCCTTCACAAGAACTTTGGGTCCTCTCCTCTCCTTGGACCTTCTCTATGTGGGGCCTCAATATTATAGGAAATATCAGCCCTATTTCTTTTGATGGCCACAAGTTCATCATAACAACAATTGAATACTTCACCAAGTGGATCAAATCCATGCCATTAGCATCGTACATAGGGGTCCAAGTCTCCAAGTTCATCTTTAACCAAATCATATGTAGATTTGGGATCCCTTCAACTATCATTTCAGATGATGGAACTTGTTTTAAGAATAAGGAAATACGTAAGCTTTGTGCAAAGTATAAGATCCAACACAAATTGTCTACCCCATACTATCCACAAAGTAATGGATAAGCAGAAGCATCCAATAAAGATTTAATAAAAATATTATAAAGGTTGGTTAACAATTCTATTCGAGACTGGCACATTCAATTGTGCCCCACCTTATGGTCTTACAGGACCAGTGTGTGAATCCCTATAGGTTCTTCTTCTTTTGTCTTGGTCTATGGTGCAAAATAAATATTCCCTTTTGAGATTGAAGTACCTTCTTTGGGAATGTTCTATAAGACACTAAGGTAGGAGATGAGTATTGCGTGGGATGTTTGAGTCAATTGGAACTATTATATGAAAAGTGCATCAATGCCTTAGAGCACCTTAATGCTTATCAAGAAAAAAAAATATTGAAAAAAGGTTCGCAATCATTATTTTGAGGTTGGTGATCTCATGCTTAAAGAAAATCAAAGAAACACTAATGATCGAACAAATTTAAAAGGAAAATTTAAACCTAATTGGTTAGGACCTTTTGTTATAACCAAAAATTTTGGATCTGGTGCATATCATTTGGCCACATTTGAAGGAAAATATCTTTAAGAGCTAATGCATATAATGCACCTCAAAATGTATTATGCATAAATCATTGTGCATAGTGTACATAGAACATCAGACACAATTCATCTTATATATAACCCATCTTACATAATAATTACTTTTATATTGCATTGCACAGTCATAATCATACATTTTATAGCTTACGTATTGCATTTGATTAGCTCAATTATGTATGATATATGGTCATACTTATCCATTGAAATATTAAACAAAGGTTATCATGTTCATGGGTAATATTATTCTCCTTGATTGATTAAGAGTCCATATTGAACCAAACACATGGTTCATATATTAATAAAATATTGATTCTTGACATTGATAAAAAAACTCTCTTGAACCAAGACACAATTCTCATTAAGAAAATTTTGAGTTTTGGGAACCGACTCTACTATTTTTGAACCAAACACATGTCACATTTATTAATAAAATCTTGTGTCTAGGATGGATGACACCATGATTGGATTGAACCTTCAAGCAAATATTTTTCTTGCTTGTCCCATTATGCACATAGTCTAGAAATGGTAATAAACATATTCTTTAAAAAATCATACAAAAAAATAAGAGAAACAAAATAGTGAGTAGTAAGGATAGAGTAAACTTCTCATCAGTATTTTATTTGAGTAGTTGAGAAAATGATTCTCAAATACTCCAAAACTTTTAATAAATACATAATAATGATAGGTGTCATGTAGTAAGGATAGGGTTTACTTCTCATCAAGACTCGATTGAGTGGTTGAAAATCCAATTCCTAAACCTTGGAGATCATATGATTGGACTATGGAGTTATGAAGGATTTTTGAAAGCATAAGAACTAGTTCCTTAACATATAAAAGGGTATGGACCATTTTTCATTTATTCATTTCAAACCATCATTTTGACCATCAAGTTCTATTATTTTATCCTATTGGGCTTCACACCTTTGACTCTAGCATGTCAACATACCTCATATATAATCTGCTTCATGACCACACATGAGGGGTGACCTCCATTTTGATCATACACGCACACACATACTCATTGTATATTACCTAAAAACTATTATTCTAAGAATGTTCCCAATGTATATTGATCACCCTTTTCACATATTATCTTCTCAAAACACATTTTGACTAGTATGATAGGTGTGTATTAAAACCAACATGATTATATGCATTATCATATATTATCATTTAGATCATTCACAACATGCATCAACATAAAACATCAAAACAGTAAAACATTTTCATACTTATATCATCACAACATAATTAAAACATAAAATATAGTATGGTATATATCTCAAGAAGTAATTATAGGTGTATAGGTGGACTGGTATGCCACAATATAAAATATCAGCATACTTGGTCATCGAGGAAGTATGCCATAAAACCAAAATCTAGCATAACATCCCTTGGATCACTAGCCCTTATCCACATCTAGTGGTGGACTTGTTGGGGGTATATTCACAGACTAAATCACTATCCATGACCTCGATCATGAATGACTTTGGCTCCTCATTGAATATGGCATAGGCACCCTCTACTTAGTAGAAACTACCTAGTGATAGATAATCTAAGAGAATGTCTCTCATCATAAGATGATCACCACCTATGCCTGCACTAACCAAAGCTTATCTTGTAGGAAGTGATAACTACCACTACTTGTATAAATAATTAACCTCACTTGCTATTGCACTTGAGCCCATAGTTGTGATAGTTGGATCTCTAATGAGCATATGTACTCTTCTTGCATCGCTATATAGACACTCTAAGATGCTATATAGGCACTATAATTTTCTATCTACTCCACTTGAGTTGCTATATATACACTTTGAGTCATTAAATGCATGCTCTGAGTGACCACCTCCATCTCTAACTCCTCTCTACCACTAGATATCCCTACCTCATCACCCACCTCTACCTCATCATGAGCCTTCTAGGCTGCATCTCCGTCTCTAGGTCTAGGTGCATCCATCTATCTGGGTCTAGGTGCTACCCTCTAATTGGGTATCTATACCTCCATATACCTAGGTCTATCCTCTCCCATATAGTGAGCAACCTCCTATACTATTAGTTGCATCCTTCGATCCACCACTAGTCATGTAGGTTGAGCCAACTCAAGAGTAATCCTCAAGGGCCTAATATCTTGATACCACTACTGGTATCCAACCTCCACCCTTACATCATCCACCCTTGGACTCACTAAAAGAGAGTCATAATCATCTAGCTTCAAGAACCATGTGATATCAAGATCACCACCTACACTTGGTGGATCCTTCATAACTCATTAAAATTAAAAATTCCTCAACTTTGGTATCCCTTGCACTAGCCCAAACTATCATTATACCTAATAAAAATGGTACAACTCCACCTTTCTTTTTTCTAACTATAGCCATTGAATCCTCCACACCTCAACCAACTCTATACCATTCTCATCCTAACCTAGGTGCATTTGCCAAGGCCTCCACATGATTCGATGAGGATGCAAGTCATCTATCACTCGCCTAGCTACCTCCAACTAACCATATCTTTTCATAACACTCAAGGGAGTCCATCAGTATACAACTAGATACCCCTCATATATTTTCTATTAAGGTAACCCCTTGAGCCTCTACACTACCATATGCTCCCAAAATCATACTTGAAGCAAGGTAGTATGGACAATGCAGTAAGCTCATTTGTACATGACATTATATGATGTCCTATACAAATGGCACAATACAAAGTGGCCCCACATAGAATGCATCTTTGTGTCCCTCATCTTGGCCAAAAATTCTTCAAAATCCTATGGTAGATGTTTCTTGCTCATATGACAAACTAAAAATCCCACAACCACTCCATTCAACACAATCATAAATGTAGATATGCTTGGCCTCTCTACCATCCCCTCTACATTGATACCACTTTGTTGGACCTTATAGTTTTGATTCCCAATAAGATGCTCCATATCCCTTACCTATACCATATATTGGTCCACTAACTATCCTTTGATTGAGATTCATAGGTTCTGCCACATGTCCTCTAGATTAATTATCATCTCCCTTATATGTAATCAAAATGTTGATGATTATGGATACCACCTCTTTTCTAATCAGTCAACAAGGAGTAATCTGCATCCACCCAGGGAATCTTGACCACATTGAGAAGCCCCATATACCTCAATATATTCCTCTCCACACTAATTAGGTACCTCACTCTATCCTCAAAATCTCTACATCACCGCTCGTGACTCTCGAGAGTACCACACTATAAAAAAAACATCAAAAAATAATATCATTAATTCATCATCATTGTTAAATCATAAAAATTCTAGCACAATATAATAAATCAAGCAAAAATAATGAGTTTATTGTGAATTTACTAGGGTTTTGTGATTTCATGGTGAAAACACTAGGGTGCAGTAAATTTACCACATATTCTCTAGGGATTTTCAAAAATTCACTAAATCCTAGAAATCAATAAATTTGAGGGGTGTGAATTTATCATGTGGTTGTGAATTTATGATGATGGCCATACAATGTCAAACCACCCTTAAAATCTAGAAAAAACTTGCAATAAATCAACATAAAAGCAAAAATTTCTACACATAAAGCAATTTTACACTTACCCATAACTACCCAACTACTCCATCGTTCTCCCTGTGCACCATTTCTACCTATGGGTAGGAAGGGACATTTTCTTCGAAGATCCAAACTGAAAATTTGAATAGTAAAAATGAATTACTTTTTACCTCCACCCTCAATTTTAACCCACCCACCCTTTTTCATTTCACCAATTTTTTTCTTTTTTGTCTATAATTTTGAGTTCCATCAGAAATATCTTATTCATGAAACTCAAGGGGGCATCCTAAAAAGAAAAAAATTAATCATTATCACACATCAATTTGCATGCAAAAAATAAAAAAATTGACAATCAATTTCACATGAACCATTCATCCTAAACCATCTACCCCTTTTTTTCCCATATCAACCACTGTCATATTCACTCAAGTGTCTACACATTTCTTTGACACATTTATTGAGCATAAATGCACCAAAGAGGGGGTAAAATATAGATAAGGATTTTTGACCCTAAATCATAATCCTTCCCCTCCCCTAGTACATGTAACCCATGTACTCATCAAGGCCCACCTTTTTTCTCACACTCACCGATATTTATTCCACTTTGACCTCTTTTCTCATGAATTTGTGACCCCTCAATTTATGCCATGAATTCACTAAAATAGGCAACTACCTATTTACTTGAATGTAAATTTTGATCCATTCTAAATCTAGCTAACGGTGCATCTCCCACAAATTCATGGACCCTAAATTTAGGCCATAAATTTGCCTGGATTATGAATTTTCCAAAATTAATTAACCTCCTTGAAACACCGACCCAAATATCATGATTTTTGTTTAACTCACATCGATAAAAGTTACAAAAGGGGGACTTCTATTTTCCAAAAAAACATAAGAAGAAAGAAGGTAGAGGAATAATTGTGTTGAGAATTTTGGCAAAGGAGCAACTGGAAGAGATTAGAATCAATGAGTGAAGGATTGAACTAATGAATGAGTGGATGCAGGTACTAAGGAAGGAATGAGCAATTGAAGGACAAAGGAGTGAAGGCTTGATTCAGATGATTCAATTTGTAATGTACTCCCTCAAATTAAGTTATCTAGTATCTATCTGTGTTATGGTATTTTATTTCTACATCATAATTTTATATTTTGGTATTTTTGGCTAATTTGCACTCGGATCCATGAATTCCCTCACAAGTCACTAATTTGATCACATGTTGTGAATTCACCTTACAAGATACAAGTTCATAGATTTTAGTTCTTGGAGGTAAATATCTATCTCCAAAAGCACTATCACACTTTACATATAACATTTAGATCATTCTATTTTGGATAGGCATTTTGCATTCTACACTATTTACATCATTTCATTTTAGATCTTACAATTTTTCTAAAGGTCAATAAATTTATTGTTTATGCATGGTTTGCTAAAATGACCAAGGGGACTTGATTGTTGCATCAATAATATCATTCATATAATGTCCTAAGTAGATCCTCAAATAATGATTAAAATTTCTAGTGTTCTATGCAACTATTTGTAGGTTTTCAATGAATTCACACTTTGAGCTATGAATTCGTTTTACAGGGTACAAATCCACTTTGACAGGTCACAAAATCATTCTGATCAAACATCTAAACAAGGTATATGCTCTAAAAATCTTGTTTTAGTTTCATATTCCAAATTTTTAGTGTCATATTCATTTTTTTCGTAGATCTCTATGAAAATATCCAAAACATCAAAATATTTAAAACAAAAATTGAAAAGGTGCATCATAGCTTAAATATTGTTTATTGTATTTGGAATGATAAAGTGCATATAGTTTAGGTTTTAGCTACATTTTGGCCCATAATTAGGTGTTTGCATACTGAAATAACACATTTAAACAAACATCCTTTGGCTAGACTTATAAGTAGTCTTTAAATACTTCTTGGTGAACTCACATCTATCCAACCATCACCAAATGGGGTATGTCACCAGGCATTTCTCACATCAAGGTGTAAGAGTGTAAACATCCCATATCCCTTCTAGGAACAAATACATTTACCTAGAGGGAAAGGGGTGCAAAATTTGCCCTCTACAATACTCAATATGATCTTTAAAAGAGAGTCCAAGTCTTATTGCATTCAAAGTAGATAGACTCTTAATTAACTTTATCAATATGGATAAAATGAACTTATAATAGTGGCTACAATGAACTCTTAGCAATTTGGATAGATCCTGGTGGTAGCTTTGATACCACTAATGGCTTTAGAAGCCTTATACTACCACAAAATATCATAGGTTATATCTCTCAGGATATAATATAAGTTAACCATGGTATATAAAGATCAAAATAATAATCAGTAGAATAATATGAGAAAATTAATATGTATATCAATGCTTGTAATAAATCAAATAACATTAAATAACATGCATAAATATTAATGTAAATATCTTGAATCATACATGTACTAAGCATGTAAAATAACTTACAATATTAATTGCTCAAAATGTATACAAGCTTTATTGCTTCTCTTTATCTTACAAACTAGTGACAATGCTTGTTCTTGTATTTGACTCATATTTTTTTTTATTATATGGAAAAAGGAGTTTTGAAAGGATCTCCAAAACTTGTACAAAATAGACTAAGCCATGTAAAAAAGAGGGAGCCAAAATTACTTACATACAATAATAAATGAGGAATTACCAATCAGGGGAGTTACCCCTTCCAAAGCCAAACCAATACATAGGTAAGACCATACATAATTTAAAACTTAAAATAAATTGAAACCAAATAAGAATGTCAAAGATAACCATATGAACATAGATTAGTAGTTGTACCTGAACCACAAACTAATCCATGCACCAGTCTCATTCTCCCCCATGAGGTCGTTGCTTTCCCAGGCCTACCATCCCATCAAGGCAAGAATTTCTTCTGCATTGGAGATTGTGGCTTGTAGGGAGGAAAAAATAGCTTGGAGATATGAAATTTGGTGCAAAAATCCAAAATCAACAAGCGCCCCTAATTTTTGCAGCCAAGTTATCAACAAAAACTTGATCATAGTGGATAATTGTGTATGAGGTCATAGTCTATAGAAGAAATATTCATTGTGAAATCATCCTACCACACCACTAATCCATTCTAAATAACTCATTTGTTAGCAAATATATCGACCACTCGATTAACTTCCCTATATGTATGCTTAAATTAAACCTCTTCTAGATTTTGGATGTGTCTTTGAACTTCTAGAAGGTTTGAAATAGTCCAGGTAGGATATTGAGTCCATCTTGCCATATTTATAATATTAAGTGATTCCCCTTCAATGATTAGTTTCTTGTAACTTACAAAATACAATAGAGAAAATCCTTGTAAAAGAGCCCTAGCTTCAACAAAGTGACTGGTTTATTGGTCCATATTATCAGCAAAGGCTAAAATTATTAAGCCATCATGGTTCCTTACAATCCCTCCAATACCTATAGGACCCAGATTTCCTTTAGATGCACCATTAAAATTCAACTTCAACCAACCAATTGGAGGTGGCTCCCACTTAAACTTAGTTCTCTTTGGAGGTACATTAGGTCTAACTGGTTGAGGATTGACATTGAATCCAAGAGATCTCTCCACTGATTATTCCTGCTCTACAGTCATAATATTTAGATCTAGGGTTCTAATGTTCTCCATAGAAAAAGAAATCACCTACAAAGCCATAAATTTAGTTGAATGAGTAGCATCCATAAATGCCCTTGAGTTTCTTTCCTTCCAAATATACCACCAGATATGAGGAAGGCTAAATTTCCAAAACCAATGAAAGCAGAGAGACAGAAAGGGAAAAACCCATTGGATTAGCACATCCTCTAGGCTATTCAAAAATACCCATTGGATGTTGAAATATTTGAAAAATTAGCTAAAAAACTCTTGTGAGAAAGGACAACTGTAAATAAGATGGAGTGAGGATTCCTCCACATTTTTGCATAAGAAACAAGCATTTGGTAAAACAATACCTCTTTTTTTGAGATTGTCTAAAGGTAGAAATTTTCCTTGTACAACCAACTAGAAGAAAATGTTGATTTTTGGAGCTAGTCCTTTCAGCCAAATTTTATTTACTAGAAACCAAGGATCATAAGGATCATCTATTGCTAAATAAGTTGATTTGACAAAGAATTTCCCATCCTTATCTAATCCCCAGATGAATCTATCCATAATTTCTCTTCCAAAAATTATAATCCATTTAATAATATTAAAAATTTCATGGAATGCCCTCCTTTCCTCCACCAAAAATCTTGGGAAGTCAAATTATTTCTAGCGATGGTGGTCTTCAATCCTTTCAATGAAATCACAAATCTTATTTCCCCAGAAATGATCTATAATTGGTTTGACTAAACCTAGCTTTGATCTTGACTCCAACGGAACCTCAATCACCCACATGTCACTCCAGAAGTCAACAAACCTACCATATACCAAACACCACCTACCCCCTCTATGGATATCCGATCTGCACTGAATTTGGCTAGACCAAAAAGCTGAACCTTGGAGGGGTAACGAGTCTCTAATAAACTACTTTCTATCATTTAGATATTTGGCATTAACAATATCAACCCATCTCACTTTCTCCTCTTGAACCATTCTCCAACCCTTCTTGGAAACAAGAGCTTTGTTCATGGATTTCAATATTCTAAGGCCTGAACCACCCTCCTCTTTCTTATTGCATACTTGGTCCCACATCACTAGATGAAATTACTTTTTCTCACTTGTTCTTGACCAAATAAATGAGCATTGGATCTGTTCTATTCTTTCAATAATATTACCCAGGATTCAAAATAGAGAAAGGAAATATACCGGGATGCTTTGAAGGGTGGCCTTAACTAACATCACTTTTCTTGCTTGGATTAGGAGAGTCCCTTTCCATTTTTCAATATTTCTTTAGACACGCTCCACAATCGGTTCCCATAGGGATGATCTTAAAGCCCCAAAAAACATTGGCACCCCTAGGTAGATTGAAGGGAGAGACCCAATATTACATTCTAGAATGTCTGCAATCCTCAACTACCTTGTTCGAGGAGTATTAAAAAAAAAATTATACTTTTTCTTAAATTAAACTTCTAATCCACTGCCTATTCATAATCTTCTGGAATACTTCTAACTAATTTTACCTATGAAATTGAAGCTTGAAAGGATAGAAGAGTATCATCGATAAAATGATGATGGGATATGGGATTGATGGTCCTAGTCGGCTTAAGACCTACAATAGAATAGTAAATTTTGATGGCCCACCCTAAATATTATACCAGTAAAATAAAAATGTATGGGGACAATATATCTCCTTGATGAATTCCCTTACAACTCTTGAAATATCCTGTCGGAGAGCCATTCAGCAAAATCAAGATATTGGGTGAAGAGACACATGATTTGATCAAAATTATTCACTTCTGACTAAAGCTAAATTTGTGCAATTTTTTCGAATAAAAACTCTCAATCAACCCTATCATAAGCTTTTTTAATATCCATCTTGAGCGAGGTCCCAAAATTATGAATTTTGGTCATCGAATGAATGATTTCATGGACTACAATGATTCCATCCAAAATTTTCCTCCTAGCCACAAAATTTCTCTATAGGATATCAATGATACCTCGTAATAAAATTTTCAATATATTCACCAGGATCTTCATCAAAATTTTAAAAATAGTATTGCATAGATTGATAGGCCTATAAGCTACAAAATCCTTAGCATCAACCATTTTAGGGATAAGCACCAAAAACATAGAGTTGACATCTAAAGGGATTTGTTTGAAGACTGGACATCTCTAATGGCATCATAGATCTCTAACCTTGAAATATGCTAAATTTTTTAAAAAAATATTGGGGGAAACCCATCAGGTCCAGATGCTTTGAACTGCCCATTGTAAAAATTGTTTTATTGATTTCATCATCTAAAAACAAAGTATCCAAAACAATATTCATATCTGAAGAGACCAAAGGTGGTATGTTATTCAGTAAGTGAGCTTCAAACTATTAATTTTTTCTAATGTGGAACATAGGGGGTCCTTAAAATATTCACTACCTCATATCTAATCTCTTCGATGTCTTGAGAGATTTCTCCATTTGCTTTCATAATCACCTTGATCCTATTGTTACTCCTATGCCTCAGTGTAGTGGAGTGAATTTTTTTTGTGTTCTAATCACCCTCCTAAAGCCATATGGCCCTACATTTTTACCTCCACATAATTTCTTCCCTTGCCATAACATTATGGAGCTATGTGAGAATATATAGTTCTTGCCTCTTTAATTCCATAGAGTGACCCTGAGTTTTGACTATGTGCTCAACCTCCTAAAACTAGTTTCAAATCTCCATAGTTCTGGTGATAATATTTCTAAAAACTTGATTATTCCAATACTTCAGCTTTGCTTTTATAAATATCAAATTGGAGTCTATTTGTGCCATTCAAGGACCTAAAAACCTATGATTCCACCATTCCTCAATGTTGGATTCTAGACTAGGGTGTTGAAGCCACATTGCTTCAAATCTAAATGGCTAAGAAAAGAAGGTCGAATCCTGTGTCTTCTCAAGTAAAATTAGATTGTGATATGAGGCCAACTTAGGGAGAGAGCATAAGGATGCATCACCAAAAAATGGGATACCTTATTTAGACACCAACATTATGTCCAGCCTAACCTAAATTTTTTGACTCCCAATTCACATGTTACTCCATGTAAATCTTGACCCTTTTAGGTCCAAATCCATCAAATCCTAGGAGTAAATAAAAGAGGTAAATTCATCCATGCTACTGAGCATCGAGGTTCCTCATTTTTTATCATATGGATATAAGGGTGTATTGAAATCACCCACCAAAATCCAGAACTCTCCTATAAAATTTTCTCTCATAAAAACAAGGAAATATTAAAGCATGGTTCTAGAGGGTTCCAAATTCAGGGCATAAATATTCAAGGTTATCCATTTTAATACTGACTCCTTGGAAAAAAATAGGATGCTAATAACTCGATAAGATATGAACATAGTCAACCCATCAATGGTTTTAGGGTCCCACATGCATAAGAGACCTCTTGAGGCATCGTTAGCCGAGTTATATATGAACTGATACTCCTTCTAAACCTTACTCTTAACTATTTTAGCACTACTACTATCCTCTTTTTTTTCTTGTAGAAAAATTATATCTGGTTTAAAATATTTTTTGATGGATTCCAATGCACAATGTTTAGGTAGCCCATTAATACCCTTAATGTTCCACGATAACATTTTCATTTACAATTATTGGAAATAAAACCTCCATCCTTAGATTGGGGGGATTGATAGGATGAATCTAGCTTCAGTTGATTACCTTTTGTATCCTTTTCCTTTCTGAATTGGAGCTTGTATTGAACTCCATATGCAATATCATATTTCACCTCTCCACTTCTTTGAGATTTATTGGATGGTTTTCCTACCTTCCTTTTAAATCCCACATCAATTAGGCCCTTATGCAAGATTTTAGTTTTAGGACACAACATCCTTACCCCTAAGGAATCTTCACTAGAGGGGGATTTGACATCGCCCAAAAATGGGAGGTCCATTTTCAAATCCATATTTTAAGGATATCTCTCTCCCAGTTGAGGGTATTTAGAACTATCTTGCTCAGCCTCCTATGATTTTAGGTATTGAAAATATTTTTGGAGAAACTCCTTAGGGATTGGAGTCTCAGAAGTTAAATATTTATTTTTGAGCACTAAAAAGCTAGAATAAGTACTTAAAAATATCATACACCCCTTTTCATTATCATTTGAAGCCATTTTTTTATTATCTTCCTCAATAAATTCATTCAGACCAGGAGCCTCACTTGAGAGACCTACGAAATTAGATCCCACCTTATTTTCTAGAAATTGATCTTGGTTTTGCTCTGGATTCCTTTTATCCTAGTTTTTCTTGGAATGGACCTTCCTATTTTAGATTGGGCATAAGCCAAGGACATGGCCAAACTTATTATAGACTAAAAATTTCACTGGTTGATTCTCATATATAATAGGTTGAATCCATGACCTAAACCTTGAATATAGATTAATGTGATTTGGAATATTAGCTTCAAGGTCCACCATAACACACATACGGATAAAGACTAATCTCTATTTGGTCCTAGTTGTCAAGTCAATTAGGACTATCTCACCTATAGCTTTAGTTATGCCTTTAAGAATATCATCATGCCAATTATGAAATGGTAGATCTAGTAATCTAAGACACAATGGAACCAGATTATTTTTTTGGGTTCTAGGATTAAAATCGGGTTTCAATTTCCTTATAAATAGTCCCTAATTTCCAAAGAACCAGGTTCCTCCATCCAAAATCTCCTTTGAATCCTCCTTGTAGTTAATATTAATGAGAAAAAACTATTGGAAGCTACCACAATGTCCAAATATCCCTTAGGCTTCCACTTAAATAGGGCCTAGCATATTATGGCATCAATGTTAGACCTTATCCCTTGCAATTTGCCAACCATATTACAAGATCCCTCTTCCATGGTGATGGACAAAAGCTCATCTAAAATTGGTAAAATATCCTCTAAAGGAAATAGGTCAAAGAGAACCACTGACTTTCTAGAAACGTAACCAAAAGTGGTAACCTAAGCATACAAACACTAACCTAGAGATGAAAATTTCCCTAAGGATTGGGACCCACCCAAAGATCTGATAAACAGATCCCCAAGGGCACCTGATTTAGGAGAAATCATGATCGCTCCAGCCACCTCATCAAAATGCACCTCCTAAACTAAGACTCTAGAACCTTCTACCACTTGGGATTGAATCCCGCTACCAGGGTTCTCCACCTAATTTCCAACCTTATGAATACCTAGTATATTCTCCTATAGAACACTCACCTCCCCACCCACAACCAATCTCTCCAAAATCTACACCTTCTCATCATCACCCATTTTAAATTTACTAAATTTCATTCTCTCTCAAAAATGTATAGTATAATTTCCCAAATTATATTACCATATAAAAATATTTTACTTCGCTGCTCTAGCACTACTCTACTCACCTTCACTGCCCTAGAACTGTTGTGAGATTGTTAAAATATTTTTCTTTATTGCCCTAGCACTACTACACTCACCTTAGCTTCCCTAGAACTATTGCAACATTGTTAAAATTTTTCTTTGTTGCTCTAGCACTACTACGGAGCTATTAAAATAATTTTCTTCATTGCCCTAGTACTACTACACTCACCTTCACTACCCTATAACTATTTTGGAATTGATAAAATATCTTTCTTCACTGCCCTTGCACTACTGCGACACTAATAAAAAAAAATTCACTATCCTAGCACTGCTACACTCACCTTCATTGCCCTAGCACTATTACGAAACTGATAAAATATTTTTCTTTGCTGCCCTAGCACTGTTGCAATATTGATAAAATATTTTCTTCATTGCCCCAACACTACTGCACTCACCTTCACTGCCCTAGCACTATTGTGCCGCTGATAAAATATTTTTTTTCTCTACCCTAGCACTACTATGGTACTGATAAAATATTTTTTCGCTACCCTAGCACTGCTATGGTACTGTTAAAATATTTTTCTTCGTTGCCCTAGCACTCTGTTGCACTCACCTTTACTATTCAACTCCCTATATGCTCCTAAACAATGCTCCCTATATTAAGGAGCATTTTTTCCATAATATAGCCATAGTAGTGTGACTCTTTGGATATTTGACTATAGATATCCATATTCCAAGTCTCATGAATCTTGGCTTAACTACTTACCAATCACATACTTGATGAACACTTGAAACTATAACATATGCACATATATACATGACTCTTACACTTTTATAACTTTCACACTCTAATTTGGGACACTTGTGCACATATTTACATGACATATTTATTCTCATACATATAATATACTTGCGCACATAGACTCAACTTACACTTACACTGTAACTAACATGACACTTGTGCATTTCTTGCATATTCACACTTACATAAAATGGAAATATAACTCACACTCTAAGCTATAGACTCAACCCTAATCTATTATTTACAAATGTACCATGAATGTACCATGGGGGTACATTAGCATGTACAAAATAATGTATTTACTCTAAAATTAATAGGTAAAAAAGATGTATGCATGGAACATATAGGTGCCAGATTGGATACTTTGACAACCACCCCTTCAATTTCTCAACAAAATATAGCTAGAGGGAATCATACCTGAGTCTTTGGATAGTGAAAAAACTCATGCTAACCAACTTTCCAAAATCTTAGTTAAAGCAAAAATTATATATTTCTACTATTAAGCTTAACACCATTACTAATTTCAACTAAGAAAGCAATAAAACAAATTGAGATCTCATTGAAGGAATTTGATCATATGCCATATTAATCCCAAAACACTTCTTCTAAGAGTTTATCCTCACTTTGGACTATGATAAAGATCCAAATTTCCCTTAATAATGCTTGTGATTGAAATATTTCCAAAAAAAAGAGGAAGCTATTCCAAACCCCAATCTTCTTAAAGTAAAAAAATTATAACCACTAAGTTTATCAATATATTGTGCGAATAGACACATATAAAGAACAAAAATATTTTGATATTACAAATGTGTTATAGAATACAATTAAATAATTTAAAATGGGATTTTAATGTCGGTTGTAGCTAATGTAAGAGTCTCATGTGCATTAGAGTAACCATCATATAATTCTTATTTGATGTGAATGCCTATGCACTTGCTTTATTAATATGAATAATGCACCATTCAAAAATCAGGGTACCTATTTTATCAGTGTAAAAAATCACAAAAAAAAAATTGAATTTTCTAATGTGAGTTTTCCCATAACTACAAATTCAAAATTTTCTTCCTTTCATATATTCATTTTTTTCCTTTTTCAATCCTAAAAATTATTTTCTATTTACAAGCCCTATATCATGTTTTTGAAGCAACTAAGCACACATTTTATAGGACATTTTAAAAACTTGATGAGTGATAAAACAAGATTTCTTATTGGCCTTTTACACAAAAATGACCTATAAGGATTTTAGAAATAATTTTCCCTATAATTTTGAGGAAGGATTAAAGGCTCTAAAATATATTTCTATTGGACCAAGCAATTTTTCTTAATACCTACTCTAATAGCATGTTGAAAATCAAAATATTTTCTAGAATAAAATAGAAGCAATCCATTCACTTGGATTTTATATAGAAAACATAAGTAATAACAAAAGAGAAAATGATACAGTGGGTGCTCGTACAAACTATAATTAATCACTATCACTAGAATCACAACACTCTAATAATTAAATGAGGAGTGGTGATGGTTATTTATATCAATACCAAAACTCCATAGACATAAATTAACATAACCTTAAGCTAACATAAAAATAAATCATTTAACATTAATTACAAGTTTATAAGTGATTTTAACCATAAAAAGGTTAATTGTGACCTATAGGGATTACATACTAATAAAATATTACAATAAATTCAATATATTATACAATGAATTTCCTTAGGCCTATCCATGATTACACCATACAACATTGACCTTAGCTAGAAGTCAATTTGCTCTTTTAAAATTATTCCCTATAATACATCGCTCACATCCACCACTTGGAATGGATATGTGTGTAATACCAATAGCCATTTTATGCTAACTCATATATATATATATATATATATATATATATATATATATAATATCCATAGCTAATATTTCAAATCCTATGATGCCACTTTTAACTTTGATTATCTACATGTTCAAACATAACAACAAAAGTTCTCTTTATAGGAGATGAAAAAAATATGTTAGCCTTTCTTCTAACTTATGCATTTGGTATAACTTATCACAATAGATAGAAACCATAATTTTAAACTCATTATCTATATCCTTAATCACCCATCATTCAGGATAAAATTCTATTTTCTTATTTTTATGAGTAATGTAATAAATAGATAAAAGGTTATGACCAACATTAGGAACATGAATAACCTCATTGAAAAATGAAGATCAAATGCTGATTTTATCACATCCTTTAACCTACATTGAAGAATCATATCCAATAACAACACTCTCTCCTAAATGTGATTTTTTGTAACCCTATATAGATGTTTGTGCTTTTCCATATTCCTAGATTCCCCTAAATCTACAAGTCATTCATATAAATAGATGGATGTCTAATATGCTAAATAAAAAGCTACATGTGCTTGTGAGGTTTTTTCATCAAATTCACCCTCACATTGTGCATATGATATATTATCATCAACAACCCTCTTTATTGCTGACAAAATTCAACTTTGTCACCTTCCTTTTTGTAAAACTAATATGTAGGATTCTTGAAAGGATTTTTGGCCTTCTCATTCTGATTTACCTTATTATTTTAATCTTTGAAAATAAATTTATTTGGTTGATCCTAATTGAAGAAAAAATATTCCTTATATATTTTCTTATGCTAATGATGCAAAAAGTACTTGAATACCTCATCAATTGTTGGTTTCAAAAAAATTATAAAGTGCACACGAAGAATATCAAAGATAATACCAACTATATCATACATATTCAACATATTGTTGAAGACAATATCTAATAATTTATTATTTTTCCTTTTTCCAAAGATTCATGTCCTTCTCCTCACTCATAGGAAGACCTCATATAGTTTAAATATACTCTTAAATTTCTTAAAATGACTAATGTACCCATCAATGGTGTTAAATTAGTCCATAAATAAAGTTACAAGTCTTAGCCTTTAGCATATTCATTTATGTCGAATCAACATAATAAAACAACCCATAAATTTTCTCAAGAAATACTCTAGTATCTATAATGCTACTAGCATATGTGTGATAATCATTCTCAACATGAAGGTCTATGACACCATGAGTATCACCCTTCTTGTCCCTATAAACCTAATTTACTTGTTTAGTTTAGTATAATGAGGCCTTTCATTCAGATATTTGAGTAACCACTTGCTTCATAGTAGAGCTTCAATTTTAATTTTCCATATAGCATAGTTTGGACCACTCAACAAGGGCACATTATGATCCATGAATATACCACAAAAGTACAAATTATTGCATATATATGTGATAAAAAACTACACCACCAATACATAGATCTCTAAAAATTATGTAACTAATAATTCTCAAAATTATTTCATATGCTAAAGTTATAGCCCCCAAAATTTGGCCCTTAAATCACAAAAATACCTCCAAAATATTTGAAAATTAAAAATAAATAGTACCTATAGAAAATTATAGTCTACCATGCCTTGTTTCCTAAGTGGTTGAGGGTTGCCAAGCATGAATTGACTCAACAACATTTTAGTTAATTGCATGATACAACTTGTCATGATCCAATAACTGCTACATGTGTGTTAACTATGGAGGCTACTAGATAGGGTACTAATAAACCAGAATGCATTGCTTGTTGTGTTCTAATTTGTTGCTTGATTTGTGAACCATACTATTCCAATTATCGTGTCATGTTTCATTTCAAAGTTGATGCATCAATATTGCAAACTATACATGCTACTTGTCAGGTTTGATGAGATGGTAACATGTAACTGGTAAATGTCATATTTGTAAACTTTTACATAAACCATAATATGATTTACCATGTTGATTGATTATCATTTTACCATATAAACATCCATGTATCTTACCACACATTATGGTTATGCATTTTTATATTAACTATACAAATGACATGTTCACATGCCATGTGTTTGCTTATATTTTCATGTAATTTGTAATTACTATTACATTTTCATGCCATATAATTTCCCATATTAATTGTACAAACTATATGGACTACCATATCAACAAGTGCCATGTTAACATGAATGACATCATAATGTGTCACACCATAATATTTTGCTATATCATCATAATTTTCCATGTCATTATTGTGTCAAGATTACATCATTTACATAAAAAAATAGTGGTGTTATGGGGTTTAAACCAACAGCCCCCCATTTATAAGGGATTAGGGTATACTTGGATATCCATCATGCTAAGTGAATTACTTGTAAAATAATAAAATCTAAACCTTAAAATGTAAACTCAAAATATGCCTTCCTTTTATTTGTTGTTACAATCCTATGTCATGGTGACACAAGCACACACATATAAGTACTTTTTTTCTAACTAACTAGGAAATATTCTGTGGTATATTCTAAATTTAAAATTCAATTTTTTTTTGTTTTAAAGATAAAGAATAAAACTATTTTCATGCAATTTTGAGGCACCTACAAGTAGAATGAAGAAAAACATTGAACTTGAAACTACTTAAATTTTTCATAAGAGAAAAGGAAATGGTTTTTTTGAATGCATATATAGATACCTAAAATTGGATCACCTAATTAGGCTAATCTCACCATTAATCCACCAAGAAATAAAGCCAATCATGATATTGATATTTAAGATCATATTTCAAATCTTGAGTAGCAATGCACGAATTCGTTGGATGAGGATGAATTTTCTAAGAAAATAATCTACCATCATAGGTAGTGGATTAGTGAAATTGTACTTTTCAATGATCTACAACAATCAGGAACTTAAATCCATCGAGTAAAAAATATTCTAGTAGTATATTCAAAGGTGGCGGATTTATCCTAAGCATGCATCTAATGTCTTTGCATATCCATGACTACCTATCACAAGTAGTTAAATATCCTAGTGCTACTAGCCAACCTAGTCATATATCAATCATAACCTATTAACTTAGCAATCAACCATCAATCAACATCCTTACTGGAAATCAAAACTTGCTAACTCCCAATCAAACTTTGAATTATCAATCAAGGTAGCTAACTAGCCATCAAAATCCACAACTAACTAGAGCTAAATATCTAACCCCCCTAGGTGCACACCTTTACCTATAAAATAAACCTATGGGGAAATATTTTGGCATGACTCAAACAAGTAACAAATTGCTACACAAATTTATTCTAAGGGATATTTCAAAATGCTTCCTTTTGATTTGTCATTTCAAAAGGGAGGGAACGAATTGCATAAATATATCAAGGGAGAACTATTTATATTTTATTTATTATATTGTCAAAAAATTTATCATCTGATCTACTTTTATATTGCATTCGAATATTATTGTGCCTTTTTTCTATTTATGAGATGTTTTCTAATTTTGCATGTTAGTCTATCTTGTAGGGTATCCTATAGTGTTCATAGGTAAATAATATTTTAATTTCATGTAATTAGCATCACAAAAATCAACCAAAACCCAATTCCTAGGCTTTTTTTTATATTTTTCCTATCCAAAATGAATCCACCACCTAAAAATTGTTTGTGGCATATTCACATTAGGTTATTTTTATCATTTGATCCTCCATCAATTCATATTTTGCTAGTCTAGTTTCTTTCTATAGCCTACATTATTATGTTATATCCTAGGTGCCACTCAAGCATTATATTTTATACCCCAATATTTCTCTTTGTCTAGAAGAAGTAAATCTACCACCTACATTTGGGCTAGGCAGCAAATTTATAAGCAACATGTTTTGCCATAATCTATGGGCTAACTCAAGATTTTCCCTTATCAAACCACTTTTGTATAGCCCTATTTTTATAACCTGATATCTACCCATCCACCTTATATTCCCTATAAACTTATCAAATATACCATCTAATATTATTTTGGCTAGCAGATACATAGTTGTCATCTTTATAGCCAACTCCCAGAAGTTGTCCTTGGATCTTAATATTTTATGTTTCCCACTCCATCATGAATCTATATTTTAGTACATTATTGGTAGTAAATTCATGATAAGTAACAAGTTGCATATAATTTTAGTTTTAAAACCACTTTTGCGCATATGTATCATAGGTCTAGTCATGTCTATTAATTATTCTACTACTCCTACTATTTGGTAGGCCCCTAAAAACCTGATTTTCTCTTAGTGTTGTTTCTTTTAGTAGGACTCATTGGAATCTACCATAAAGAAATATTGCAAGTGATGGCTTCACACAAATGATATTTTTTTCCATAAGTAATAGATTCACCTTAGCCATTAGGATAGATAGGTGTCTTCCACCCTTGCTTTATTTCTATTTGTTAGTTACCTTTCTGCTTTGTATTTTATCTACATAAAAAATAAGGGGCTTCTTAAGTTACATATTATCTTAAATAGGAAATATTTTGAATTCCTCATCTTTCACAAACATTATCTTAATCAAGAACTTTGCTTTGATCTAGCATTGTTTGCATTTTGAGAAATATCTTATTCTATACTCCTATTTAAGAGTATTTTAAAAGATATTTTCAGTGAAAATCACTCTAGTATTACATTTAATATCTTGTTAAAGAGAATCCTACACAAATGGTTTTAGATAATTCATAGTTATTCATTTCATTAATATTAATTCCAAGAAAATAATTCTCTAAGCCTACATCTTTTATGTCTCTTTTCTTATACATATTTTTGATTAGTTGGAATAAGGGATTTTGAAAGGGTCCTCAAAACTTGTACAAAAAAAAGAACCTCAAAGGAGGCTATTTCTAAAATATAAAAAGAGATAATCCATCAATAAAAATAAGGGATATAGTCTCTTAGAGAAATAAAACAATAGGAACACATAATAGAGGGTCTCCAAAATAGGAAGGACCACCTTAAAAATAAACGAGATGATCATAAAACCAAAAACCATCCAAGGAGTAAAGATCTATCATTTGTCATTCCCAAGAGCAAGGGAGTTGGTAATGTCCATTGGTTTATCACTCTCAAATTTATTATAAAATTATTCTAGGATAATAGTGGCATGTTGCATTAGAGATACATTTATTTTTGTGGCTCTTTACATCACACTCATGAGATTGTCCAACTCTTGTATGTAGCCCTTATTGGTGTTGAAGGGAACACATGTACACTTCTAGCGATGATTGGATGGATTGGAGGATCTTCACAAGGGAGATCCTTTTTTATAGGAGGACCACATTGGTGCATACACTTGCTTGACTTTGTGAATCCTAGTGGAAGAGTCTTAAAAAAATTAGACTCTTACTCTAGTATTATGGGAGACTTATGCTTCCTAGTTTAGGACTTGCTATGGGTTGAGTGATGTCAAGATTTATATTTTATAGTTGAATGGGTGCCACAAGAATCAACATCAAACTCTAGCATTCAACTAGCCTTAGGAGAGGTTGAATTTGAAGCAACATCTTTGATAGTAACAAGGGATGGCTTTTGTAGTGACTTAACACTTGGGGAGGAGCGGAGGGACTACCAATATAATATATAATTGACTTACTAGACTCTCTTTGAATGACATGTTTGTAGATGATAATGTGGAGGTCCTAATGGATAAGAAAGAAATAAGTTCCTTTCTTAACATTATGGATGAACCATTTGATAGATCTAAAAAGATACTTTGGGATGCTGATGAATTGTTTTCCATGAAAGCAATATGGAAGCTCCATAGAATGGAATTAGGGTTGTCCACTCTAAATTATTGAAGGATGGGCACCATGATCTTGTTATGGGGCTTTGGAAGAGACTCTCTAACAATTCTACCCTTTTATTTTTCAATCATTTCTTCATTTTTAGTGAAGTAGGATAATGTTTTTGCAAGGGAGTGTTTATCACACTACACAATTTCTCTATCATTGGGAAGCCTAAAGACTCCCACCGATAGGTCAATGGTTATGATGAATTTGAGCCCTTTTATCGATGCTACACCATTTTCCCATGATTTGGACAACTCCTAGGAAATATACCTATTATTTCCATGGAAATTCTATAGGAATGGAAGGAGCCCATGGTCTCTGAATATTTCCTCCATAGAAGAATCTAGTTGAAGAGTATCTAGCTCAAACTTGTAATCGTCCTTGATCATAGGTAGGGGAAATGAAGCACAAAAAAGGGTATGGAAAGGGTTTTGAAGGGGATGGTTATAGAGAAATCTAGGATTGTGGTAGTAATAGGATTGGTGACTAAGGCTAGCAACACAACTCTTAATAGACCACCAGGATAGAAATATAAGAAAACTAGCGAACAAGGTACTAGCGGGGCAAAATCATCTATAACAAGATATGTTGAAATTCCAAGTCCTAAGCATTCTTAAAAAAATATCATATCAAGGAGCCATAAGAATCAAGAAAATTCCATTGCACATACCAATGCTTCCAATACCAATATGATTTTGTAACCATTGATCACCTTCATCTTGCAAATCCTCTTTGTCACTAGCACCTACATTGGAAATGAGGATAAGGTGGACTTCGCATTGTGGTAGCCAGTAATAGACATGATATTCATAGAGAACATCCTAATAATTTGCACACTTGAGCATGCACAAATGACATGGGGATGCCAAAAAAAGGCTTGAGGGGTGTAATTAGAGATACTAATGCATAACTAGGAATGATTACCAAGTGGGTGGTGGTAGATTATGAAGGACCAAGCATGGGAATGGTAAGAAAATCCACCAATGATAAGGAGGACAAGGCCAATATAGGTGACACTAGTAAAATACCAACTAGGACTAACACCCTATAATAGACTTATATTATCACATAGAAGAGAAATATAAGAAAGCAAAATAGTATGACATGTGGTGGGGGAAACATTACCTTCCAATATAGGATTAGGGAATAACATGGAGGACCAAAAAATCAATTGAGTGATGTGTATTAGAGATGGAATGACCCATTGAATAAGCATAGGTAAAATGAACCACAACATTAGTTGTAAAGAGATGATCCACATAAATAACAATGAGACTTCTAGTGAGATAGAAAAACTAGTCCATAGCATGGGGATTAAAGCAAAGAGTGACTCCTACTGGTATAGTCCGTAATCAAATATTGATGGAAATTAGTATGCCAAATATGAATATTATCTTGGGATAAAACCAAATTTTCCAAGACATCCATGGCTTGATTACATTCGTGATAGATGTGTTGAATGACATGGTTGCTTAGTTTTTGTAAGGATTTTTTGGATTCCTCAATGAGATTATGGACACTCTAGGAGGGGGGTGGGTTCCTTTGAGGTAATTGATTATGTTCATGGAGTCAACCTCTATGATGATATTTATTTAGGGGAGGCTATTGAGAAGATACAATCCTTGGTAGAGGGCCCTAGCTTTAGCAAAATGATTGGTTTGAATTCCAATATTTTTAGCATAGGCGAGGAGAATTTTACCTTGACTATATTTGAAGATACCATCAGGATTACCACATCTCGAGTTGATTTTGGTTTCTCTATCAAAATTAAAGTTTGATCCAACCCACCAAATTAGAATCCACATGATTTTGGATCTATCAATAGAGGTACTGATGGAGGTGAAGGAGGGGAGGGGTAGAGGTCAAAGGAGGTAGCTAATCTAGCCTCCACACTAGGATTAAAATATTTAGAAGAGGGGACCAAGAGAGAATTTTATTTTATAGCAGAGATAATATGGATCCCAACTAAAGTCAAATATTTGGATGTATTTCTCCACACTTCCCAAAGAAAATTAGGGAGAAAAAAAGACCAAGAGGAATTGAGAAAATGACCAAAAAATGGTGAGGGTAACTAAAATTAGAGTTAAATGATGGAGTTGGGGTGGGCCCAAGCAATCTTAAAATTAGAGAAGATGAAGTGGAGGACATTCAAGGAAGAGGTGATGGACATATTCAAAATTTGAATTGTAAATATAACATCTATTTGGGATGGTCATTACTTTGTAAAGGAGGTTGTCTATGGTAAGAATTTTATTCTAAGCCACCAAACAAAATAAGAAAGAAAATTTAGGGATAAGATGTTTAATCCATATGAGATTAGCTAGGTACCAATTATCTCTATGATCCTCCATGGTGTAGTAGTTTATCTTGACTAAAAGTCAACCATAATTGGATTTCTACGATGATCTTCATAACTATCACTTGGAATGACATAATTCCTTAGTAAATTTTAAATATCATTAGAAACATTCACCTATCCTTCATTAAAATTGTTGAAGGGAATTATTTTCTAGACTTTCCTCTCTTGATTATTATCCATGAATTTGTAGACTTTTTTTCCAAAGATATTGTCAATAAGAGGCTTTAGAATGACCATATTTGGATGTCCTACAAGGTCAAAGTTGAAAATCTAAGGGTCTTTCCAGAAATCAATTCTTCTACCATTTCCAATCTTCCATATGACACTTTTTTGAATGAGGTGTCTGGTCTTTAGGATAGAGTTCCAAAAGGCCAACCCTTCAGGAAAGGTGCTATCACGTGGTAGTTTATTATTATATCAAAGGTATTTTCCCTTGATGATATCAATCCAACCAGATTTCTCATTGGTGAGGACTCTCCATCATTACTTTGCTATGAGATCCAAATTCATCTACTTGAATTTCCTGAAACCTAGTCATCCATGTTCTTTTTTGGAACACACTATGTCCAAGGAAACCAAAGGAAATATTCTATGTGCCTTATTCCCTAACCAAAGGAAATATTTCTAGATTTTATCAATTTTGAGGCAGATGGTCGAGGGATATTTCTTCATTTTGATAAAATTATCTTTGATATATTATCCATTCCATAAAATTGTTAATCTTCATTTTGATAAATTTATTTTAATCTTAGCACATAAAATAGATATACTTATTTCTTATATTTTCCTTGGCATTTTAGGTTTTTGGTAGGATAGAAGAATATTTAAAGCCTCTTGCAAAAGGTAATAAGACAAAATTTGACAAGCAAACCCTCCAAAAAAGCCCAATTTATTTCATTATTTTATTGTTTATTGTTTTCCATTGATAAAACATCTAAAAGGAATTTTGAACAAAATAGCTTAGAAAATCTCTAGTAAATCTAAAGGAAAATTTATCTTTTAGGTATTAAAAACAAAATCACATATATTCCTTTACATCTAGGATAAAATTTATCTTTATGCATTCTTCTTGTGTCCTTGTCTTGAAAATATTAGATTAGAGGTATATTCTTTCTATTTGAATGTAGGATTAGTAAACATTCAAAGAAATAAAGGCATTGAAAGGATAGCTCTTGTTTGGTCATGTCCTATTTTATGCATTTTTTTATTTAATAAATATACACATGTTCTTTAGTCTAGTAACTCTAAAATCCAATAGAAAAGACCTTAGTCTCTTTTTCCATTATTTGAAAAGTAGATATTTGATGAGCACCAGAAATGCTCATATTTTGTACATATTTATTTGATCAATATGCGGCTGTATAATAAGGATTGCGTACTTTTATGAATGATAATAAAGATATTTTATATAATTACGCGTGTTATCTAATTTGTGTGTTTTTAGTATGTTTTGTGGAATTGCAGTTGATTTAGTTAGATTTGGAACGATCGAGGTCATTTTGATGGACTTGGCACTTTTTTTCATCGGGGGTCAATGTAGAGAACATAGGCACCTCCCTGCAACCGAAATGCGCCAAGGGAACAAGAGCCTTCCTGCAATCGAAAGGCGCCAAACCAAAGATGAGTGCCTCCTTGTAGTTGAAAGGCGCCAACTGAATGCGAGTTCCTCCCTACAGTCAAAAGGTGCCAACTGAATATGAGCGCATCCCTGCAGTCAGAAGGCACCAACTGAATGCGAGCGCCTCCCTGCAATCGAAAGGCGCCAACCAAATACAAGCGCCTCCCCACAGTTGGAAGGCGCCAATAGAAGGCAAGTAGCTCCCCACAGCTGGAAGATGCTAATAGAAGGCAAGTGCCTCCCCACATCCAGAAGGTTCTAATATAAGGCAAGAACCTCCCTACAACCAGAAGGCACTATGATAACAAGGTACCTTCCTCATAGGGAAGGTGCCACTGATTCTTTTCTCGTTGACCAAATTTGAACGATGTGGACAACAATGGCTGGTGTAGTTCTAGCTTTGCATCATGTAGAGCTAAATTGGAGATAGCACCAATGTATCAAAATGTCTTACTGATGCCAGGCAAAGCATGAACCGAAATGAACACGCTGCCATCAAAATAGAATGCCAGACGTCGATTGCATTCGCCATACTATTCTAATTTATTCTGGGAAGAATCAACTATTGTAACCACTTCTGTAATAGAAGTTCTATATGTGTGTTATATAAACACATGCAGATCATTCTAAGGAATATAGAGAAATAAAATAAAGATCCATTTAGACATACAAAGATAAATTGTAGTGTGTTGATGAATATATTAAAGTTCCAAAAGTTCTAAGCGCATGTTCGATCGGGAAGAAGCTGCTGGATCCTGGACCCACTCTAAGCCAGTATTTCTTCCCCATTTCCTTTTTGTTTATTTATTTTAATTAGTTTATTGCTTTCATAAGAATGTTCATTAGTTTGCTAGTTCTAGTATTTGCAGTAGATTTATTTTTAGGAATGTGTACATGATTTATTTCTGTAGATTTAATTATGTTCTTCTTACTTAATTTATTGAGGAGTGCGGGAATGATTGACAACCATTTCAAGAACACCCCCAAACATAGGATTAGCAGATTCACCTCTAGTGGTATTGTAGTAACCTAATTCTAACTCTTCACAAGTTTACGAAGCTCCCTGGGTTGATAATTAAATGCACGGGCATGTGACAAAAATAGGAAACCATTCACCTTGTTTGGCTCGCAACATTTTGGCACCGTTGTTGGGGAAGCATCCTAATTAGATTACTTACAATACATTGAAACCTTCCATATGACCTTGTATGAGTTCTTCGAGAAGAAGAGGACCTGACGGTCACTTTATAAGAACTAATCCATTAGGACCTGAGTCAGCCGAGCATTTTGGATTTGAGTTAGACTCGCCCGACCTACCAGGAGTCCATTGGAGTGAGGAACCGCACTTTGTGCAAAGTGCCGCCTCATCCCATCAACAAGGGGATGAACGAATCATCATAAATCCCCTATTTAATAGGACTCCTCTAGAGGAAGCCCTATTGTGGAAGGCTGTAGAGGATCAAATGATCTCGCCATACAACCTTAGAGCATTGACTCAAAAAGTTTTAAATGATCGAAAGGCCATAAACGCTGCATTAGAAACCACATTTCCCAAAAAATGGTAGATAACGATGAAGTCTCATCTAGCTTTAGTTTCCCAATAGAGGAGGGAGTAGGAGATACCAAAATGAAAAACATATCCCCTGCTCACCTTCCATCCTTCAGAGGACACCCGATTGAGGACCTTGACCTATTTTTATTCAAGTTTGATGTTTTGTGTAGGTCTATGGATTACAAATCAAAAATATAGAAGTTGAAATTATTTCCTTCTACATTAGATGATGCAGCTCTACGATGTTTCATCGGTCTAGGAGACAAACACATCACCACCTGGGACTAGATGAAGAAGCTCTTTCTAGAGCAATATCAAGATTTCAAGAGAGCAAGAGACTCTAGGGAGGAGGTCTTGAGCATGACAAAGAGAAGATGAGTCTCTCGAGGAGTATTGGGAGAGATTCAGCTTTAATCTTCAATGGTCCCCTCACTCGAAGCTATCTGATAAGTCCCTCAAAAGCATCTTCTTGAGGGGACTTACCAATGAGTCACTGGAGGCTCTCAACATGATCTCTAGAGGTGATGTCTATTAGCATGCTATGGATGACATCCAGAAATTATGCCAAAACTACTCAAGAAGGTGAGGCAAAATCATCGCCAGGACCATGAAGGCGACTGCTTCAGTCACCAAAACAAAAATAGGCAACATGCTGGAGGATTTGAAGAGCGAAATGCTCTCATATCTAGCACTGCATATGGATACGCTGCTATTAGAAAAGAAGAAACAATAAAATGATGCAACATTAGCCTATTTCTTTCCAAAATGTAGAGGAAGGCATGCAAAGAATGCATGTCCAGAAAACAAGGTCAAAGTATGCACAGTTTGCAAGTTGAATCATAAAACTCGATTGTGCCCACAACTGCCCAGTAACTGGGAAGCGGCTGAGAGCACGGAGGCCTAATTCATAGGCAATAGGAAGAGTTGGCCATAGCCCCCTACGGGGAATATACCAACCAAAATTCCATCATATGGGGGAGGGTCATACATGCACTAAAGACCCCCTTAACCACCTAATATGGGGTGGTGGGGACCATCACCCTGGACTAACGCACCCCCAGCAACATTTCTGAATCAGCATCCATGGATGCCATATCCATATCCTGGGTAGTAGTGGAGAGGCCACAATGCATGGAATCAGACTCCACAGAGTGTAGCACCTACTCACATCCAATAGAACTTACTAGCATTGCCAGTAGTGAGACCTACGTAGCTACCAGCACAACTAATAGCAAACCCAAACAATAGAGTAAATCAGCTAGCATACAACATAGAAGGTGAGATGTATCATATGTACAATATTAAGCTTAGATCAGGTAGGCAGCTAGGAGTAGAGACACCGCCTCTGGTATAAGAGGACGAAGAAATAGTAGAGACACCTCCACTAGTAGAAGAGGAGGAAGAAATAGAGGAGACACCTCTGGTAGAAGAGGGAAAAGCACTTGAGAGAGAGGAGGCTCCATTTCCTAGCCGGCTGCAAGAACAAAGAAAAACAACACAACCGGAATTCGACATCTTGTCGAGCTTGAAGAATCTCATGGTGACAATCCCATTATTTCAAGAAATTCAAGATGTCCCCATTTACACCAAGGAAATTAGAGAAATGTGTCTAAGGAGACCGAGATGAAAAGCTACCCAGACTATCAACGTCATGGGTAAACTAGTAGATCTAATGATGGGTGGAACACGTCATCCAAAGTATGCAGATCTAGGCAGCCCAGTGCTAACCATAAAAATTGGAGGACATTCCCTATCCAACACATTGGTTGACCTCGGGGCAGCCATCAATGTGATGCCTCAAGAGACCATGTAGAGGCTGCAGCTCATGAACCTGAAGCCAACCACGACAGTGTTGTAGTTAGTCGATCGATCAACCATGTCACTGGAAGGGATGCTAGAAGATGTGATCATAACAGTTAGTGCATGGGAATATCCAACTAATTTTTTAGTTTTGTAAACCAATACTAGGTTGGGCGGTTACCCACTCATTTTGGGGAGGCCATGGCTAGCAACAGCTGATGCTTACATTAGTTGTCAGGATGGGCTAATGACCATCTCCAATGGGCAAAACGTCAAAAGGCTGACCATTTCACTGCCAACTCAGTCTATGGACTCGAAAAAAGAACCCAAGATCATCGAGCATGGAACTACGGAGTTGTCCATAATCCAGCCGGTGATGACCTTGGAGGGGGTGGTAGAAGAGGACGAGGATGGTGCTATCGTGGAGTTTCTCCATGGAGAATCGTCCACCCCTACACCTGGATTGTCATTGACTGGTGCCCAATATCAGCACATCCAAAAAATACACATTGGGCCAAGGAGGATATTAAACGTCAACAGCAAGTTGATGCCCACATGGCTAGAAAAATTGGAAGAGCTTCTGGTAAAACACCAGCAAGCATTTGCATGGGACTACGCAGATATGCATGGCATTAGCCTGAAAATATGTATCCATCAGATTTATTTAGATGACCAGACAACTCCTAGTCGACGGCCATAGAGAAGGATGAACCCAACAATGAAAGACATTATCAAAGAAGAACTGCACAAACTTCTAGCTGCCAAATTCATATATCTGATTTTTGATAGTGAATGGGTATCACCATTAGTGGTGGTCCCCAAAAAGAATAGGAAATGGTGGATCTGCGTGGACTACCAGGTGTTGAACAAGGTGACTAAGAAATACCAATTCCCACTTCCGTTCATCAATCAGGTATTGGACACACTCTTAGGAAGAAAATACTTCTCCTTTTTGGATGGTTTTAGTGGTTACAACTAGATCCAGATAAGGGAAGAAGATCAAGATAAAACAACGTTCACCTGTCCATGGGGAACGTTTGCCTATAATGTATTGCCTTTTGGACTGTGCAACGCACCGACCACTTTTCAAAGGGTGGTGCTTAGCATATTATCTAATATGATAGGAGATGGGGTGGAAGTATACATGGATGACTTCACCACCTATGGAGAAACCTTCAAGGAGGCAATGACAAATTTGGAAAGAGTGCTCGACAGGAGCAAGGAAAATCATTTGTCCCTAAGTAATGAAAAATGTTTTATGATGATGCAGGAAGGCATCGTGTTGGGAAACCACCTCTCTGCGGAAGGAATAAAAGTAGACAAGAGGAAGATCGAGGTCATCAAAGACCTACCTAGCCCCAGAATGCAGAAGGAAGTAAGAATTTTCCTTGGATCAGCTGGGTACTATCGGCGATTTATCGCCAAATTTAGTAAGATTTCCAAACCACTGCACACCCTAATTTCTAAGGACGTAGAGTTCAATTGGACGGGAGATTGTGAAGAAGCGTTCCAATTGCTGAGAGAAAAATTGGTATCTGCACCGGTCTTGAGAGGACCGAATTGGGCCATACCGTTCCATATTTACTGTGATGCATCTAACGGTGCGATCAGAGCAGTACTTGGGCAGAAAGATGACGAAGAATTTTACGCCATCTATTATGTCAATAAAAACTTGGCGAGAGCAGAGCTCAAATATACAGTGACATAAAAAGAATTCCTCATAGTTGTCCATGCAATAAAAAAATTCTGCCACTATATAATGGGATACAAGGTCTTCATCCATACGGACCACATGGCTATCAAGTATCTAATGAGAAATCCAACCATTGGTGGTAGAATTATCAGATGGCTATTGCTATTGTAGGAATTCGACATCACTATAGTCAATAAACCGAGAAAGGACAACATCATGGTGGATTTTATGTCCAGATTGATACTAGCAGATCATCAAGTAGTGGAAGATCAGTTTCTGGATGAACATATATTTGCTATTAGTGAACAAACTTCATGGTATGCAGACATAGCCAATTACTTGGCCATCGAAAGGACCTCACCTGCTCTCTCCTATCGAGAAAAGCAGGCGATCATAGAGAAGAGTGCATCATTCCTTTGGATGGATGGTCTCCTATTTAAAATAGGACAAGACAAAATTATAAGAAGATGCATAGCAGAACAAGAGTTTTGAGAAGTGCTCAAGGCATGTCACGATGAGCCATGCGGAGGACACTTTGCAGGGAAATGAACTACCTACAAAATATTGCAGGCTGGGTATTTTTGGCCCACTCTATTCAAGGATGTGGTAGCATATACCAACGAGTGTGACGAGTTCCAGAGGATGGGTAGACCAACCCATCAAGATGAAATGCCCTTGCAGCCCCAAGTACACCTGGAACCTTTCGATAAATGGGGCATGGACTTTGTGGGACCATTTAATCCACCTTCGATGGGAAGGAGGTTTATTCTAGTTTGCACGGATTACGTCACCAAATGGGTGGAAGTGCAGGCATTAAGGGACTCAAAGGAAAGAATGGTCATCGATTTCTTATTTGCCCATATTTTCACATGATTTGGGGTTCCTCGGGAGATAACAACAGACCAAGGGCCCCAATTTTGAGGAGTTTATGGAGAAGTATAGAGTTTGGCACAATAAAACCATGCCCTACCATCCATAGGTGAACGGGCAAGTAGAAGTGACAAACAGGGAGATAGAAAACATCCTGACCAAAACCGTGCAGCAACACAAGACGACGCCCACATGCAAGCTGTAGGCATCCTAATCCAGGGCCTAATAGGCACAAAATGCATCTAACTACATTTATTTTCTTTTCTTTTTTTGTTGCTTTTTGCATTTGGAGGACCTGACAGCACAAGGGATAGGTATCTGGGAAACCAGGCCTGATTTGGCTCAGCATTTCGACACCGACTCATAGGTAGAATCTGGGCAGTGTGAAAAACTAGGAAGGCTTGATCACCCTTTTTCTAGTCAAATATCCATCCAAAATAAGGTGCCTTACTACATCCAAAAGAAGGTGCCAAGTCAAGAAGAAGGCACCTTACTACACCCGAAAGGTGCCCATCCAGAAGAAGGCACCTTATTGCATCTAGAAGAAGGTGCCAAGTCCACAAGAAGGTGCCTTACTACACCTAAAAGGTGCCATCTAGAAGAAGGCACCAAGTCCACAAGAAGGCGTCTTACTGCACCCGAAATGCGCCCATCTAGAAGAAGGCACCTTACTACATCCGAAAGGCACCAAATCGAAATACAGTGCCTTCCATCCATTTAGAAGTTCTAAATATATATATATATATATATATATGTAGGTGCCTTCCATGGCAGGAAGGCACGAAGTATAAAAAAAAAAAAAGCTAGCCGAATACCCATTCCAACATCAAGAAGGTGCATTCATCCAGTCGAGATGCCTTCCAACATCAAGAAGGTGCATTCATCTAGCCGAATACACCTTCCAACATTAGGAAGGCACATTCATCAAGAAGAATGCCTTCCAACATCGGGAAGGCATGAACTAGAAGGAGGCGCTTCCCACATTGGGAAGACGTATGTAGGTAAAAGTGCCTCCCACCAATCAAAGGCACCTCGTAGCATCGAAAGTCACATTCATTCGAAGAAGAGCATCGAAAACATCAGAAAGGTGCTACAAGGACACCATCCACATGGGAAAGGTACCAAAGAATGCCTCTCATGTGCAACATTTACATCTACCGGATGCCTCGAGCAGAATGAAGCATCGCACAAATGAGTGACATCAAAGGACCATACCCCTCCCTCGTGTCACAAGTCAGCAAATCAATGACTACCATGATGACTGGAACGACGAATCAAGTACGTGCATACTAAATCAAATCTTTTATATAATTATTTATAAATACGCAGTACCAAAAAAGATACCGTCATCATAGAGATCGTATCCCCCCATAGCCAGAATCACATGCCAATGATAGGGCATCTTCCATAATCGCTAGGGTTAGGCATATTTTCTATAAGAAGGCGCCTTCTTGAAGAAGGAAGGACAAAAAAATATACAACATCGAGAAGGTGCCATGGGAGGAAGGTCCAAGAACCACATGATCAAGAAGAATGAACCCAATGATACCGATGGGATCAGAGGGGCAATGAAGACCCAATTCAAAGCTGAGGGGTGGCTTGAATACTTCACCCGGTCGATCAGGGCCAGGATGTGGAGGCAACTAGAGAATTTTCCCTCTTTGAGGGGTGATGCAGCCCAAGTACGAGGGGTGGAAATTCTAGTCACCCTTGAGTTCATCTCACAAGCGACTGGATTGCCTCTCACGGGGGAATGTATATACAAGGGTGGAGTGTTAAAACTATATGCTGAAATACTATTGCTAGGAGGAAATGTGTAGATAGACAGGGATGGGTTACTCAAAAATAGTCTCCCCATGAATATGCGAAAGATGTTCGAGCAGATTGCTCAATTTTTCACATGCACAGGAAAGTATACCCATCTGTACATTAATCATGTGCACTTACTCAATCACCTAGTGCATGGGAGGAAATTAAATATACCTTTCTACCTAGAAAATGCTCTGAAAGATGAAGCAACTCAATACCATAAATGGGCACCGTCCACCTTAGCCCACCATGGGCTGATATCGGCATTGGTCCGCCATGCAGAAGCATAAGGACATAACTGCGACGTAGAGGGAGATGGCGGCAAAATAGAGCAACACAATGTGGTTTCTGAATTAGGGCGAGACGAAGCATCCCCTACAGAGGAGATAACAAACATTAGGCAAGAATACACCTTCCAACATCAATTCGAGATGCCTTCCAACATCAAGAAGGTGCATTCATCTAGCCGAATACACCTTCCAACATTAGGAAGGCACATTAATCAAGAAGAATGCCTTCCAACATCAGGAAGGCATGAACTAGAAGGAGGCGCTTCCCACATTGGGAAGACGTATGTAGGTAAAAGTGCCTCCCACCAATCAAAGGCAC
The DNA here is from genome assembly GCA_028583015.1 of Wollemia nobilis. NCBI lineage: Eukaryota > Viridiplantae > Streptophyta > Pinopsida > Araucariales > Araucariaceae > Wollemia > Wollemia nobilis. The sequence goes on from JAQPPZ010000020.1 coordinate 13,135,089, forward strand.
CTCGTAGCATCGAAAGTCACATTCATTCGAAGAAGAGCACCGAAAACATCAGAAAGGTGCTACAAGGACACCATCCACATGGGAAAGGTACCAAAGAATGCCTCTCATGTGCAACATTTACATCTACCAGATGCCTCGAGCAGAATGAAGCATCGCACAAATGAGTGACATCAAAGGACCATACCCCTCCCTCGTGTCACAAGTCAGCAAATCAATGACTACCATGATGACTGGAACGACGAATCAGGTACGTGCATACTAAATTAAATCGTTTATATAATTATTTATAAATACGCAGTACCAAAAAAGATACCGTCATCATAGAGATCGTATCCCCCCATAGCTAGAATCGCATGCCAATGATAGGGCATCTTCCATAACTGCTAGGGTTAGGCATATTTTCTATAAGAAGGCGCCTTCTTGAAGAAGGAAGGACAAAAAAAATATACAACAGCAGAAGGTGCCATGGGAGGAAGGTCCAAGAACCACATGATCAAGAAGAATGAACCCAATGATACTGATGGGATCAGAGGGGCAGTGAAGACCCAATTCGAAGCTGAGGGGTGGCTTGAATACTACACCCTGGTCAGTCAAGGCCAGGATGTGGAGGCAGCTAGAGAATTTGCTGCCTCTTTGAGGGGCGATGCATCCCAAGTACGAGGGGTGGAAATTCTAGTCACCCTTGAGTTCATCTCACAGGCGACTGGATTGCCTCTCACGGGGGAATGTATATACAAGGGTGGAGTGTTAAAACTATATGCTGAAATACTATTGCTAGGAGGAAATGTGTAGATAGACAGGGATGGGTTACTCAAAAATAGTCTCCCCATGAATATGCGAAAGATGTTCGAGCAGATTGCTCAATTTTTCACATGCACGGGAAAGTATACCCATCTGTACATTAATCATGTGCACTTACTCAATCACCTAGTGCATGGGAGGAAATTAAATATACCTTTCTACCTAGAAAATGCTCTGAAAGATGAAGCAACTCAATACCATAAATGGGCACCGTCCACCTTAGCCCACCATGGGCTGATATCGGCATTGGTCCGCCATGCAGAAGCATAAGGACATAACTGCGACGTAGAGGGAGATGGCGGCAAAATAGAGCAACACAATGTGGTTTCTGAATTAGGGCGAGACGAAGCATCCCCTACAGAGGAGATAACAAACATTAGGCAATTAGCATTGCCCTATTTTCCATGAGGAGCAGAGTAGTCACTGGTGCCTAAAGACATAGAGGACAAAGGGCATTCCCCAGTGCCTCAGTATGAGGAGGAAGGAGCGCCACTCGCTGGTGGTGAGGATGAACCAATCCCCAGGAGGAAAAGTCTATAGTGATTCCTCTCGATAGAGGAAGGATAGAGTGACCTGAAGATAGACGTTGCCACCCAAACCCTCCGAGAATTAACGAATCGGAGCCCACAAAATGAAGGAACTTCCGGGAGTAATGACCAGATCTATGCGGCCTTGGATGAGGCGCTCGAATGGCAAACCGATTGTTGGATGGCATAGTAGATTCTAGAAGATTGCCAGAACCAGCATAAAAGGGAATTGGAGGAAAGAGATAGGTGAATTGCTCAGCTCAAGAAGTTGGTCTGACAGTTGCAGGAGGAAAATCAAATGCTCCAGGACAGAGGAACAATAAGATAGGAGGCATCCACTCAGACTGATTGGGCAGAAGAAGTGTCGACGAACTCTCCCACATCCACCAAATGAGTATTCTCTTTGGAGGAGATTCGATCGAACGCCCGACAAAGTAGCCCGAAGGCAGGGGAGGATTCCTCTATTTTTAGGAGTGAAAAGAAAAGAAGTCTTACCATGCCCCCTATCATTGTCCTGAGTGACACAAAGTAGGACGAAGGTCTCTAGCAACAGATAAGACCAGAGGATAAGGAGGACCTCCCCAGGCCTAAAGAAGGAGAAGAGCCTAAGGGGTCAACACCTGGTAGATAGGCAAACAAAGGATCACCCCCAGAGATAGTAGTACAACTGATCCTTTAGAGCAAGGATAAGTCCTCGAAGGAGAAAGGAGAGACCCCTATCTGAGACACCACATTTTCTACATAGGCCAAGGCAAAGAGGCCGAGGATAGCTCTATAGAAGGTGAAAGTGACCTTCGTTGAGTCAGAGGAGGATGAATGGGACATGCAGCTATTCACCAAAAGGCAAAAATATTTTGAGTAGCTGCGCAACGAAATGAAAGCAACCAAGGAGGCTAGGAAGGCATCCTCGAGGGTAAAAGGAGATTCTGGCATCTGCATCAATTTGATAGAAGATAGCCAGTTTTGGGACATCTATGGTTCATCCCAAGGGTGGCCTTCCATGATGAGGAAGTACTTAGAATGTTGGGGAGTATATGGACCACAATTAGAGGCCGCTACGATTGCAAAGGAGAATGCAGGGCTTACCCCTAAAGTGGTCAGATTATACAAGGTCCAAGTAGTGCCTTCCAAAGGGGATAACTCAGATATCCCTCTGGCAGTGGTCAGACCTCTATATGCTGACCTATGGCAAGCTGTCGAAGCTGCATTTCAATTAGTAGGAACAACATTGGCTAGACCACCACCAGTAACGGCCAGAACAAGAAGAGGACAATTGACAGTTGTAGTTTCCCATAGGCAAAGGCAAACCACACCTTCAAATGCCAACATGAAAAGATAGACTCAAGCCATAGGGGCAGTCGAATCCTCCAAGAGATGGCGACGATGAAAAGTCAGAGGGCTACCTATAGTTTGGATGCCAAGAGGGCACGACATATGTTAGGCATGGGGGGATGATGAGCACCAGAAATGCTCATATTTTGTACATATTTCTTTGATCAATATGTGGCTGTATAATAAGGATTGCGTACTTTTATGAATGATTATATAGATATTTGATATAATTATGCATGTTATCTAATTTGTGTTTTTAGTATATTTTATGGAATTGCAGGTGATTTAGTTAGATTTGGAATAGTCGAGGTCCTTTTGATGGACCTGGCACTTTATTTCATCGGGGGTCAATGTAGAGAACATAGGCACCTCCCTACAACCGAAAGGCACCAAGGGAAAAAGCACCTCCCTACAATCAGAAGGCACCAAACCAAATATGAGTGCCTCCCTACAGTCGGAAGGTGCCAACTAAATGCGAGTGCCTCCCTGCAGTCGAAATGCACCAACTGAATACAAGTGCCTCTCTACAGTCAGAAGGTGCCAACTGAATGCGAGCGCCTCCCTGCAACTAGAAGGTGCCAACCAAAGACAAGCACCTCCCCACAGTCGAAAGGCACCAAAATAAGGCAAGCACCTCCCCATAGCTGAAAGGCACTAATAGAAGGCAAGCACCTCCCCATAGCCGGAAGGCGCTAATAGAAGGCAAGCGCCTCCCTACAACTAGAAGGTGCCACGATAACAAGGTACCTTCCTCATAAGGAAGGCACCACTGATTCTTTGCCCATTGACCAGATTTGAATGACGTGGATGGCAACGGCTAGTGCAGTTCTAGCTCTGCGTCATGCAGAGCTAAATTGGAGATAGCACCAACGTATCAAAACATCTTACTGATGCCAGGAAAAGCATGAACCGAAATGAACACACTGCCATCAAAATAGAATGCCAGACGTCGATTGCATTCGCCATACTATTCTAATTTAGTCTGGGAAGAATCGACTATTGTAACCACTTCTGTAATAGAAGTTTTATAGGTGTGTTATATAAACACACGTAGATCGTTCTGAGGAATATAGAGAAATAAAATAAAGATCCATTTAGATGTACATAGATAAATTGTAGTGTGTTGACGAATATATTAAAGTTCTAGAAGTTCTAAGCACGTGTTCGATTGGGAAGAAGCTGTTGGAGCCTAGGACCACTCCAAGCCAGTATTTCTTCCCCATTTCTTTTTGTTTATTTATTTTAATTAGTTTATTGCTTTCATAAGAACGTTCATTAGTTTTCTAGTTCTAGTATTTGCAGTAGATTTATTTTTAGGAATGTGTACATGATTTATTTTTGTAGATTTAATTCTGTTCTTCTTACGTAATTTATTGAGGAGTGCGAGAATGATTGAAAACCATTTCAAGAACACCCCCCAAACATAGGATTAGCAGATTCACCTCCAGTGGTATTGTAGTAACCTAATTCCGACTCTTCGCAAGTTTACGAAGCTCCCTGGGTTGATAATTAAATGCACGGGCATGTGACAAAAATAGGAAACCATTCACCTTGTTTGGCCCGCAACAACATTCAAAAGAAAAATTACATGGAAATTTGCTTTAGGCTAATTTGTTTGTTTGCTTTTTGTCTAAAATTTTATTTTGCAAAGTTATAGAATAGCATTGAATCAAAATTACATATAAACTTTGTTTACTACCTTAATTGTATTTATTTTTTATTGACCTATCATAATTTTGCATTTAGAGACTAAGATAGTCAAAAACTTAGGTGTCCTATCAAATGAACACAAAACATACAATTAGGGAAATCAATAAATTTCCTTGGTGAACCCCGAAAATCTTACTTTTTACCAAAGTTAAAGCTTAGAAGAATGCACAAAGTGATAGTATGGTAGAAATTCCCTCCCATTCAAGTGTGGTATCACCCTTAAGTAACTTGACCTAAAGGCTAGAATGTTTGTGGCCCCCTTTTTAGCACCCATATCACTGATGAACCCGATGTGAAACACCACTCAAGTCCCCCATCCTTTTATTTTGACCAAGCTATACTTAATCAAGATAAAATTTGTAAAACTTAATAAAGACCACTATAATCTATTTTATTAGTTAAATCATATTAATTAAGATAACAAGAACCCAATTAATTTACAATCCTACTAGGGGAAGGATAATGAAACCTTTAGTAACTTGACATATGAACCTTGGGGGGAATCCTTATTGGATAGTATATTATGGGGGGTTGTTATTTTGAGGTGATATAATGGTCTTAAACATATTATATTATTTTATATAAGTACAAAAATTAATAATTGAACTTCCCTAGCCATGGCTAAACCACCATATATAACCAAAAAAATTGCACATTAGTTGGCACAAAATATAAATTATTTACTTAAACTTCTTGATAAGCAAAAGGTTATAGAAAATTCTAACTATGAGGATGAAGAGGTTGATGAACATCCTCCTTTTGGTACCCTTTCCTATAAAAATTCAATATGGGGAATTAATTTTTAAGTCTATGGACCATTTAATAGATTTCTTCAAAGGAAACAAAGAAATAATGCAAGTTATTGCAGGTGAAGAAGGACCTTTGACTACTTCAGCCATGAAATAATCCCTTATGGATGTTCCACAATAACCTAGGTCAAATCCTATGGAAACCAAAAGGGACACTTTACATGGATCCCTATATTTATATTTTAATCCAAATCATATTAATATAATGGGTTCTAATCCCTTTATTATCACCATAATAATAGAAGGTAAGCCCCCTAGCGTCTCCTCATATTCTAGGAATCAATGGTCCCTTACTCTAAACTTAGAATTATTTAGGCTAAAAAATTCTATGTCTCAACTTTTAAGTGTTCTACATACTCAAAATATTAACATATTTGCTAGTATGCCCAATGCTTCTAACATTTTAACATCTAACCCCTTCATCAAATTACCACCATCACAAGTCTCAATTCCTAATATTTCCATCATCAAACTGTTTTATCCCTAATAATCCTATAGCCATTAATGTAGTTGTATGCTTTGGATCAACTCACCCCAACTCACAATATTATCCTCAAGCAAACACACAACCTAAATTCATGATAGAACCAATTTCTTATCTAGGTTCCAAATATCTAAACACTAAATTAGAACAAATTGCTAAGGAAAATGCTAAGTTTAAGCAACAAATAGCCTCCATTCAAGGAGGCACAAAAAATAAAAAAGCTTATAAATATGGTTGCAATGAACCTATAGATTCTAACCCATTTAACAAACCCTATTTCTTAGGATTTGTGTTACCAAAATTTTAGATGTATAGAGGAGAAGGTGATCTTATAGAACACCTTCCATTTTTTATATTTGTATGCCATGACATAAAATATGATGAGATGTTGTTAAAAATATTCCCTACTAGTGTAGGTGGTGAAATTTTAGTATGGTTCTACCAACTACCTAACCATTTGATAAAAATATTTTTTGAGTTGATAGAAATGTTTATACAACACTTTATCACTTTAATTACATAATGCACAATTTATGGTCTATATAAAATGAAACAAGGTAATAATTAAACCCTTAATGAATTTTTACGTTAATGAAAAGTGTCAACCTTAAAAACCCTCTAACTCCCTTCTATTCTTAAGGCCTAGGTGAACATCATACCTTGAGGCTCCACCTTTAGTCTTAAGACTACAAAGATGAGAAGGCATTTAACCTCCAACAATATTTGAAGGAAACCTAAGCCAAAATCTCCATATTAGAGTTTTTAAAAACATCACCAATCCATAGAGAAACATTTTTCAAGATTCTAAGTGAGTAATTCATCCACAAATATGACTTGGCCAATATGGTAGGATCATTAGCTATGAACCATGCCATGATATTCTTCTTTAATGATGATCTTCCTCCACCTTAAATGTTAGGTAAGTTGTCTTTATACATTACTTCCCATATCAAAAATCAATGTATAAAAAGGATGTTAATATATTGTGGCTTATTATTTAATGTTTATAGCCTTAATTTCATCCAAAGGATAGGATTTGATAGAAAAGACATAAAAATGTGATATTGTCATAAAAAAATTATGACAATAAATAACAAGAAGTTGCAAGATCCATAATCTTACCAATTAAAGTAGGGAATCACATTTTGAACACTTTATTCTATATGTTGCCTTGTGAATTAAATTCTAGTCTCTAGGATTGGATTCACACTATGCAAGTAGTTCCTTCAATGTACCGCCAATGTATGAAATTTAAATATCAAGTAAAAGTGTATAACATTAGGGGTGATAAAGACCCTTTTACATATTGTCAAAATATTAAAGCTAATAATCCTAAGGCTCACCTATGTACATCCATAAATGCTTATCATCCCTTTATCAATGAAACTATGCATTTTATTCCACCTAGAGAAAATCAAGAAAATAAAGTTGGAACAAGTTCCAAAGCATCACTTAAAAGAAAATAAATGGTTGAAGTATAAGAAATCAACCACATAAAACCTAAATATCAACCCAAAATTTTAGCTTTAGTCATAGCTAGACTCCCCCCATCCCCTCAAATTTAGGATTACCATCTAGAATGGGGACAATGGTAAATATTAGGATCTATAATTTTATTTCTGTTGGAATTAAAAACAAAGATAAATTCATGGGAACAATCATTTTTTGACAAAACAAAAATATGCTTCTTGCTATATTTTGGATCTTCACCTAATCCCTAATCAAATTCTTTGTAACTTAGGATATAAAGAAAAAGTCTTAGGACCTTGAGAGTAAGGAACAAAGGGACCTTATAGTCAAAATATTTTCTTGAAAATTGAGGATTTGGGTTACTTCTTCAAGTCCAATGAAAAGACACCTTATGCTTCCTCAAAAATTAAGGATGATGAGGAGGTATTTCTTTTCTTTATAGAACCTCACAAAGAAATAACACTAATATAAGGAATATACTAGGATTAAGAGGAGGAGGATGAGCCTTCCTTTTTATCCTTTTTTAACTTATTCACTCAATATACCCAAATAAACACCCTTAGTATTATCCATCCCAAACTTATAGAAGTTGGAGAAGACTCCAGCAATATATTTCAATTTTAGGATAGATCAACTCTACCTCCAATAACACCCTAATTAGTAGAATTTTTTTATCAACTCTATCCATAAACAATTATGAGGTAAAATGTTTACCTCATAGCCCTTATAAGGGTTTTCATGATGACATACCTACTAAAGGGTCTTTCCCACTAGTTCCACATCCATCATAGTCAACCAATGATGAATAGTGGACTTTATATGTTGAGGAGATTCAAATTATGGGGATCACACCTACCCCTCCTCATTTTGAATATGAGTCTCAAATATTAATATAAGAAACTATAGAAATTAACATAGGGTCAAAAGACAACACTAGGATAATTAAGTTGGGAAAATTTCTAACTCTTGAAGAGTGCAAAGAATGCACTAAACTCCTAAAATAATTTTGTGATATCTTTGCATGGTCCTACATATATATGCTAGGCCTAGATCTGCATTGGTCATTCATCACTTAGAGGTTAGTCTTAATGCAAAGCCAAAAAAATAGAACTTCAAAAAAATGCATCCAAAATTTACCTTTTTTTTTTGGTAGATAAGATACTATAGTATTAATATCGGGTTTTACAGGTTGACCCAAAACCTTTTACAAAAATCAGCCCATGGTTGTTGATGAACATGTCCTTACTAAATATCATATATATGTAAAATCTACATTCCGCAAAAACCATTACATATGGTAAGGCACATAGCCTATTATCAAAAAGAAACTTCCCATAAAAAAATTTGGGTATACCCTAAGAAAACACACCTGCATCATAATTACAAAAAAAGAAATAGACATAGTTCCCTTCCTTGAAACAGTGGAGAAAAAAAAATCTACATACACACATAGCAGATTACTGAAAAAAACTCCCACAAGCTCTATATTAATGGTTACTCTTAATAATTCTTTGGTAATTGATTTCTTTCATATATGACATGCTTTGGGACCACATCCCGTCTTGGCCAATCAGCCTTGGAGAAGTGAACCTGTTGGCTAGATTTATGGCGGTGGCTATTTGGTGGTCCACGTGGCTCTGGTTCAAAGTCTTATATTGCCATTTCTTTCTTGTCCTATGATTATCAACCAACCTTAAATTACTAAGATGACTAGGAGCCATGTTATATAACATGTGACTATTCCCATTAGTCTTTGTGGTATTTCCAAACAACATCCATCAAGACTGACAACTCGGATAATTTTTATTGTGAGTCCATTTCAAAAAAAATACGGGAATACTCATAGCCTTCGAACTTACAGTGCCTTACCTATTGGTAAATTCGACTATCATTCTTGGAATTCTTGTTGAATAATCTCCTTTACTTAGCATGGGACACCATGTTCCCATTTGAAAAGTCCGTCACCATTGACACCCAAATTGGTCAGCTTATCAACAACTTTGTTAGCTTCCTGAAAGACATGTTGAGATTTTCTATCTTGTCTTCCCTAGAAAAGGATCCTAGCATCTTCAACAATTGTTTTAATCCTCCAAGGAGGTGTTTTCCAATTATTGAGGAGATTTATAACATGCATAGAGTCTCCTTCTACGATCAAATTGTCTTCTAATTCTTGAGTCATTTTAAGGCCTCTCCACATAGCTCTAGATTCAGCTTCCTTGTTCATCATTGTTCCCAAATATTTGGAAAATGCAGGCATCATATTCCTATTATGATCTCACATAATTCCACCAACGCCTACTCTACCAAGATTGTCCTTAGTTGCTCCATCAAAATTAAGCTTAAACCAACCCGTAGGAGGTGGGGACCACTTAACATTGGCTCTGGGGTTGACTACCCTAGGTACAGACTCATCTAACAAGGTTAAGTTTTAATATTGAGCAATCATTGTCTCATGTAGATGAGGTTTACAACTATCAAAAGGGATAAGGTTCACATTCTCGTTGGCAAAGGATAGGATCCTGGAAATGATAGTTTGATGATCATGGATAGACTCATTAAAGACTCTATGGTTCCTTTCTAACCACACCTACCAAAGATAATTATTGAGACAAAATTTCCACATGTATCTAAGTCTTTGAATTGAAAAGGGGCAAGGCCACTAGATGAAAAAATCAAGTACGATGGCTAGTTTAACCCAGGAAATATTGAAGGCCTGAAAAATTCCACTTAGGATAGTCAAGGAAAAAGGACACTCAAGGAAAATGTGATAAATGGTCTCCCAATTAGCTCTACATAGATAACAATGATTAGTGATACAAATACCTTTATGCATCATATTATCAATGGTTAGAATTATTCCTTGGATAACCAGCCATGAAAAGACTGCAATTTTTGGAATTAAATTTTTTATCCAAATTAAGATCTTTTGGAGGACAAAATCCTTGTCATCAATCAAAAGCTTATAAGCTGATTTAACAGTGAACTGCTCATTTTTCGTAGGAGCCCAGGTCACTTTATCTTCCTTGGGTCTCATGGGGATAAACTATTTCTTGTGAATGTTACAAATATTATTTGATTCTGCTTGAAATCCTTGAATCCTTATTTGTTTCCACTTCATTCTGCCTCTTTCCTCAACCATATAATTAGAGACTTTTCTACCAATGAGTTCTTTTGTGATATCTCTTATTCAGGCTAAGTTAGGATATTACATCAGTGGTTCATCCTTAGCCCACCTATCATTCCAGTAATTTATCCTCTCACCATTGCCTAAAACCCATCTTAAACCTTTTTTGATGATTTCCTTACAATTGAGAATTGCTTTCCAAAAAGCAAAACCTCTGATTGGAACTGAGTCACTTAGAAATTTCATATTTTGAAGATAATTTCATTTGATGATAGTTGTACATTCATTTTCTTCACCAAAAATGAGGCACCATGCCTACTTAGCTAGTAAAGCTAAATTCATATGAGAAATTCTCCTCAGACCTAAGCCCCCATTTTCCCTGGGTCTGCACACTTTGGTCCATCTTAAAAGGTGTATCCTTTTTTTATCCTTTGATCCAATCCATAAAAAGTCTTTTTGAAGTTTCTCAATTTTTTGGAAAACCTTCACAGGGGCTTTGAAAATGGAGAGGAAATAGACTGGAATCCTCTGAAGAGAGGCCTTAGTGAGGGTTAGATTTCTTGCTTGACATAGAAGATGACCTTTCCATCCAACAAGTTTTTTTTGAATTCTTTCAATAACCTTGTCCCACATTGACTCTCTCGGAGAACCAATGAAAAGAGGGAGACCAAGATAAAAAGTGGGAAGGTTTTCTATATCACTCCCTAAAATTTTTGCAATCCTTCCTTGCCTCTGAATGGGGGTGTTCAACAAATATAACTTTCTTAAACTGAAATTAACTTTCTGACCAGAAGTTTCCTCATAGAGTTGCAGGATGATTTAATTCTTTTGGCCTCAACCATCGACACCTTAGTCAATAGAAGGGTATCATCGATGAATTGTTGGTGAGAAACAACCCTAGTGAGAGATGTTGCCTTGATTCTTGATATTAGCCTTGAACTACAAGCATTTTTTATGGTTCTTCCTAAAGCTTCTACCACAATGATGAATAACATGGGGCTGATAGGGTCCCCCTGTTGAATTCCTTTGCAACTTTGAAAGTAACCAGCAGTTGTTCCATTAACTAGAATCGAGAACCATGCTTTAGAAATTCATTATTTGATCAAATTAACCCATTTGCGATGAAAACCAAACTTAAGGATGACAAAAGTCAGAAAGTCCCAATTTAGGTTGTCAAATGCTTTGTTCATATCAATCTTGAGGGCAAAAATAGACCTGTTAGTCTTATGAGAAGAGTGCAAAGATTCATGAAGTGTTATAACTCCATTCAAGATTGACCTACCTTGGACAAAGCTTCCTTGGCATGAATCTATGATGAGGGGCATAACATATCTCATTCTATTTGCAATGGCTTTAGTTAGGATCTTGTAAGAAACATTGCACAGACTGATTGGCCTGAATTTAGCCATAGATTTAGGGTTTTGCTTCTTAGGAATTAGAGAAATAAAAGTAGAGTTGAGACCTTTTGGGATATGATTGATTGCTTGGAATTCTCTGATAAAAAAAATTACATCCTCACTTACAATGTCCCAAAAATATTGATAGAAATGAGGGGGAAAGCCATAGGGTCCCAGGGCTTTGTTTGGCTCCATGCTAAACAAGGCTTCCTTAATTTTCTCATCAGAAAATGGAGCTAGAAGCTTAAGTTTTATATCCTCATTTATTATGCTATGAATGGATTGCAAGAGAATATATTTGGCATCCTCATTACACTGCGATTATTGACCAAGGATAGAATTGAAATAAGTTACTACCTCCTTTATGATTTCTGTTAAATCCCGAGAAATAGAACCATCTACTTTTAAAAAAAAAATTATCTTAATATTGCTTATGTTTCTAAGTGTGGTGACATGAAAAAACTTGGAATTTGAATCTCCATATTTCAACCAAATAGACCTTGATTTTTGCCTCCCATAGATTTCCTCACAGGCCAAAATGTTATGAAACTCTACTAGTTTTGTTCGTTCCTCCTGCCCAATAGTTTCATCAGCATCACCATGTTGAATCCTCTGATCAATTATCTTCAAACTTTCAACAACCTATTTTTTAATTTTCAAAGAGGTTTCCAAAGACCTCTTTATTCCAAGTTCAAAGTTTTTCCTTAACAAACATTAATTTACTAGCAAGTTTAAAAGCTGCACTACCCCTGATAGGCTATTGCCACCACTGAATTAAGTTATCTCTGAAACTAGAATGTTTTATCCACATAGATTGAAATCTGAAATATTTCTTGAAGGACAGAGAGTTAGGGATCTCCAACAAAATGGGATTATGATCAAAGGTAATTTTAGGAAGGGATTGTAGGGTAGAATAACTGAATAGAGTTGTAGCCTCCTTTGATAGAAAAAATCTATCAAGCCTTTCTTGAATGAGATGACACCCTATTCGTCGATTACTCTAGGTATAATTCACTCCTCTAAGTTTTACATCCATCAACATGTTGGAGTTCACAAAGTCATTGAACTCATTCATGCTCCTGATAGGTGGTCCATTTCCACCCATTTTTTCTAAAGGGTAAAGAGGAGTGTTAAAATACCCAACCAAAATCTAGGGGACATTATGGAAGATTTCACTCAGATTGCCTAAGTACTCCCATAGTAGAGCTCTCCCTTGAATTGAAGTCGGGGCATAAATATTTGAAAGGATCCATGACCTATTGTTGTTTATTTCCTTAAATAAAACACTAATAACCCTATCATATTTATGAATAATGGTTCCTTCTACTATCCGGGGATCCCACAAAGTCATAAGGCCTCCAAACGCTCCTCTGGTTGATTTGCAAACCATATCCCCTTGATTCCAGATTTTTTTTCTACTTTTTTTTACTAAATCTCATCAGTTTTTTTTTCTTGCAACATGATAATAGTTGGATTCACTTGATTTCTTATTGCACTGACTTCCCTATGTTTGGGTAGGCCATTGAGGCCTCTCACATTCCGTGAGAGGAACTTCATTTAGATTGTTTGGGATTTCTTCCTCTACCCCTCCCTTGAGGGGGTTTTCCTAATTTTTTGTCTTTAGAACCCAGAATAACCTATTGAAACAAGGTTCTCTATTTTCCATTGGCAATTTCATTATCAATTTTAATTTTTTTATGCTCAACATTTGATATTATCCCTCTTCTTTTTTCACTACCAAAATCTATAGGAGACTTCACAGTGCTCCTAGTATGTTTAGGACTAAATTCGAGGGAGGCAATTTGTTGCAGAACCAGACTGCCATATTCCTCAGTCTGAAGAGTTTCACATATCTCCACCCCTACATCCAAATCTTCTCCTTTTTTTCTATATTCGTGCATGAGTCATCCTTGTCCTAGCCAAGGTCGCATGGTCAATGGAGATAAGGTCCCCTATAGTTATGGCTATGCCCTGCAGCCAATATTCATTGAATAAATGGGTAGGTAGACTCGGGAGATGAACCCAAATAGGGGCAATGTTAATATTTTGCTTTTCAGGGTCAAAATATTCACCCCATCATCTAAGAAAAAGGCTCCTTTTGCCCAAAAACCAAGGACCTCATGTTAAAATATGGTTAGCATCCTCCATATTATTAAAACAAATAATGAATAACCCTCGAGTTAGAGCTACCAACTCCAAGATGCCTATCGGTCACCATTTACCCATCGCCCAAGCCCTAATAGTCTCCATGTTCAGCCTACCTCCCAAAAACTTGCCTACCAGGGAGAATTCTTCCATTGAAATAAAAGGGCTCATGGAACTTGCTAGGGCTAAAATTTTATTATTTACTGGAACTAGGGGTGGAAGAGAGAGAACCTCCTTTCTTTTTCCTCTAAGAGTCTCAGAAAAAGACAACCACTTCTTGGGCCCTGCATTGTCCTTCGTATATATATTTTTTGGGGTCTTTCTAAGGATGGTCTGGCCCCTGTGTGATGCTCACCTCCAATTCTACCATAACTTGACTACCTTCCTTTGGATCCTTGCTTGATCCATGCTCGAGGTTCCCACCCATATCTTCCATACCTGCTCTACCTCTACCGCCTTGGCTAAGATTCTTGCCTAGAAAATTCAAACCCTCACTCCCACCGCACCCACTAAACCTCAGCTCACATTTTTTTGTAATTTATTGCAATTTAGTAAATATCTTATTTTCCTTTATTTTCCTTTGTTTCCCATCCAAAATTTACCTTACTTGTGAAGGAAGAACTCCAAAAACTCTTGGAGGTCAAATTCATTAAGGTAAATTATTATTCTGATTGTTTATCAAACATAGTCCCTATAACTAAAAAGTAAGCTATTATGTGGGTCTACATAGATTTTTATACATAAAAAAATCATGTCCTAAGGACAACTTCCATTTGCCTAACATAGATATGATAATAGATTTATGGTTGAGTGTGGAATGTTATTTTTAAAGGATGGTTTCTTCGGCTATAACAAAATTTGAATCATGCCTAAGGATCAAACTAAAATGGATTTCATTACTCATTGGGGCACCTTCCACTATGAAGTGATGCCCTTTGTCTTAAAGAATGTTGACATAACTTATCAATGTACCATAATGTATATCTTTCATGACATGATACATGACATCATGGAAGATTATGTTGATGATATTTTAGGATGATCCATGAAAAGAGAGCATCACATTAAATACCTAAGGAATTTTTTTGGAAGAATCAGAGAATATAAATTTCACCCAAAACCATCCAAATGTATATTTTGGTAGCATCCAATAAGATCTTATGTTTTATCATGTCTCAGCATGGTATTGAGGTAGATCCAAATAATATATTGGCAATAATCAAAATGCCACCTCCAAAAACTTGAACTCAACTTCAAAACTTGCAAGGCAAGTTACAAGTAATAAGAAATTTTATATCCTAATTGGCATACAAATGTCAACCCCTTTTTAAACTTTTAAGGGAAAAGACTAAGTTAAAAATGAGACAAAGAATACAAAAATACCTCTCATACCTTTAATATATTTCTTCTAACTTTGCCAATTTTGATCCCTCCAGATCCCATTAAACTATTGTTGCTATATATTTTAGCAATAGTTCATGCCTTAAGAGCTATGTTGGCACAATATCATGACCAACATAGGGAAAGAGCAGTCTACTACAATAGTAGATGCCTTATCATTTATGAAACTAGATACACCCCTTTAGAGAAATTGTGCTTAGCAATAGTATTTGTTATGCAAAATCTAAGATATTATATGTTAAGTCATGAAATCTATTGGTATGTAAGATAGACCCATTGAGATACCTAATATTTAAACCTTACCTTTTAGGTTAAAAAAAAAAGTGGGTGATGGCCCTCAACAAATTTGACTTAGAATTTATAGGTCAAAACTCAATCAAAGGACAACTAATTACTCACCAACTAGTAGTTGCACCTTTGCAAGCTAGTCATCCTCTAGTGGTTGAATACCCTAATAAAATGGTAGGAAATATAGAAATAGCACAACTATATACTTGGACCCTCTTATTTGATAGTGCATGATGTGTCAAAGGAGTGGGGTAGGAATTTAACTGATATCCCCTCAAAAAATAGTCATACCCCCATATTTCAAGCTTCAATTCTCATGGACCAATAACATAGCTGAATATGAGGCACTCATCCTTGGGCTAAGGGTAATATTAGCACTTAAAGTAACATCACTCTCCATATTTGGAGATTCCCAACTCATAGTTAATTAGGTCAAAAACATTTATGAAATGAAATATGATAAACTTAAACCTTATCAAAATATCATGAATAAGTTGATATCTTCTTTTGAAAAAGTTACTATCGATACTATTCCATGATCTATAAATTTCCAAGAAGATAGTATGGTTTCAACTACATCACTTATGACTTTATATCTAGATGATGAATAAGCAACAATAATCATTCACCAAATAAAACAACCAATTACTTTGTAACATAGTCAAGAACCCTTAGCTATTTTTACCACTGAGCAAGTACTTGTCCTCAATTCTTGGTATTATTAAATCTGTGGTTTCCTCAAGAGTGGAGTCATGCCTAAAGGCCTAAATTACAACAAAACAAAATTTTAAGGCAAATTTCCTATATATATATCATACTCAAGGATATATTTTACAAGTGTAAATTTGATGGTATTTTTCTAAGATGCCTAAACTCTGATAAAGCCAAAGTAGTAGTAAAACAAGCCCATGAAGGGTCATGTGATGGTCACTTAAATGAAGGGAAATATTTAAAAATCTTATTTATATGGGATATTATTGGAAAACCATGGAAAATAATACTCATAATGCCATAAAAAATGTAATAAGTGTCAAAAGAATGATAACTTAATCCATGCACCTAGCCAAGAGTTGCAATCTATAACATCCTCTTGGCCATTCTCTACTTGGGGATTGGATATAATAGGAAGAATTAACCTTGTGTCCTTAGATGGATACAAATCCATCATAAAAGCAACTAAGTATTTCACCAAGTGGGTAGAAGCTATGCCCTTATCGTCTTGTACTAGAGCTTAGGTATCCTAGTTCATATTAAACAAGATCCTCTCAAGGGATGGTATCCCTAGCATAATAATCACCAACAATGGAACAACATTTAAAAATAAAGACATAATCAAAATTTACACTAACTTAAAAATCCAACATAAGTGGTCAACCTCATATTACCCATAGGGTAATGGTTAGGTCGAAGCTTCAAACAAGACATTAATTAAAATACTAAAGAAACTAGTTAGAAAAATCGATAGGGATTGGCATTTGCAACTCTATCCTATCTTATGGGTATATCATACTAGTGTCTAGAATCTAATTAGTTTTATTCCCTATGACTTGGTTTATGGAACTAAGGCTATATTTCCCTTTGAAATAAAAGTTTCATCTCTTTAAATCCTTCTTAGGGATGTATTTTTGAATGATGAGCATCATCGTGGATGATGTAGTAGCTAGAGATGCTTGAAAAAAGGTGAATACATGACCTAGACCACTTACAATATTATCATAAAAGACTTAAAAAGGCCTATGTTAAGAGGGTGTGACCCTGCTCCTTTGAAGTATGTGACTTAGTACTTAAATCAAAAGAACACAAATACCAAATAGGATAAAAATGAAATATTCAAGCCCAATTGGCTAGGACCCTTTGTAATAACTACCAAATTTGGATTAGATTCTTATCACTTGGTATCCTTAAATAGAAAATAACATAAGGATCCAATAAATATAATGAACTTAAAAATATGCTATGCTTTAATATGCATGTCTTCTTTGTTCACATGTTTGAATGCATTGATTGCTTGATGAATGCTTAACTTGCTTGGGTTAATATGATTGATTCTTGATTATTTGTTGCATACTAAATTACAAGATTCACCATGACTAGTGATGATTTTAGTTAGGACATTGTATTGCACTTAGCTAGGTATTTGACATAGTAGATCTCCCCAAAGAATATTTTGGTCCCTAATACATGCACATTGCATTGGTTACATATATCTAATGCCTTTCAACCAATTTTTCTAGCACACCATGATGAATTTGATACTACATAAGCATATTTTTTTCTTTAAATAGGGGGTAATATAAGCTAGAAATTTCCTCCCCTCCATCATCTCCCATGTTTTCTTCTATGAAATCAAAGTATTTTCATATGAGTCATATCTACACTTAGAAGATGTGGTTGATAGAATAATTCAATGACTAGATAGTGCTTAACACTCTTAGGCATTTGGCAACATAGGATTATTATATAAAAAGTATTTCCTTAGTGTAGGGATATATTAGAGATCTAAACTAATTCATATTTATACTTTGGAGAAGCATTTGATAGAATTATTCAATTAATGACTAGTAATTACCATCGATGAGTATTTAACAACATTGGATAATTCTATAAAATATTTTTTCTCAATATAGGGATATATCAAGAAATTCAAAACTTCCCCCATCATTGTCTTATGAACAATCCATAGGTGGTGTTCCCTATTTCTACAAATTGGGCATTTGTATTAGGAAATCACAAGCCTACCAATTATCAAATATAGGGAACATAACCCCCAAACTATTTTTGAGATAACCAAGACAAAAAAACCTTATCAAGATCCATCCTATTGTTTATCAATATTTTTGCTCTTCGCCCCTATCTATCAGGTCAAATGATAAAACCTGCAATCCCCCACCTACCTGAGATCCAAATAATTTCCACTTCTTTCACCAAATAGATGTTCTAATGGGATTTCATCATATTTTTCTTGTTCATATATGTTGTTTGCATATCCCTTAAAGTTATGAGTGGTCATCTTACAATGAGGTCATAATAAACCTAACTAGAAAATAGTGTAACTTGTATTACACTTGTAGTAGGTCACTAGGCTAGCAAATATTCTCGATGGTTCCACAAAATTTACTTTTATTTTGTGCATAATTGTTTTCTATAAATGCATGATTGCCTCTCATAAATACATTATTTTCTTGAATGTATATCATAAATTTTATGGGTTGGAGGATGAGATGTATTCCTTGCTCAAATTATCTTCATATGCTATGATAGAAGATATTTATGAGGAATAATTTACATTTTACCTCCCCCAAAAGCCTTGACTTAATAATTTTGAATACACTTAATGATTTGCTTGAACATACATCATGAATTTTTTGGGATTGAAAATGTGAATTATTGTTTGATAAAATAATCCTCATATGGCTTTTAGGATATTTATGAGGAAAAATTCCTATTTTTAGTTCCCCAAAGGCCTTGAAACATACTTATTTCACCAATTGCATTTTACATGACTTCTTGAGCATTTAGAATTAAAGGACTTTGTAATGAAGTGACAATGACAACTAGTTAGGTTATCTCATGTGCATTGCACTTACACTAGGTCACTAATGCCAATCAAGTGTTAGAATAAATAATTATTATCTTAAGTTCTACTAGGATAGACTTACTTGAGTTACCACTCTTCCATGAGTCATGTGAACTCTTAGTTTAGACTAGTTCAGATTTTATGAGTTTTTGTAATCCAATGACTATCAATGATCAACTTTGCTATTTATACAAAGTTGATCCATGGAATAAATCAATTAGTCTTTGGAGCTTCTCTATTCTCTTGTGATGTATTGCTCAACTATTTTCATGTGCATAGAATATTGTTTTCAATAATTCTAACATGGCACCAGAGCTAGGATTGTTCTTGCATACATTCAAGTATTTTTCTGAAGCTTTTATTCAATCTAATTCATTTCTTAAGGCTAGTCTCTTTAATGGTATTTTCTAGATTATCACTAACAAGAGTTTATGCTTGTGTGTTCCATATCTAGCCATAACGTTTCCACATTTTGTATTTACTAGGGGTGCCTCACTGTAGTTAGGATCTTATTCCACACTCATTTTTTTTTCTTCAAAAAAAAACACCTCTATTTATTTATATTTTTTAGGCTAACAATATTTGTTATTTATTTCCTCTTAAATATTTGTCTAGTTTTATCTCCATATATATATTTTTAAAAGTTCCATCTACAGTACTTTGTCTATCTGCTTTAACTCCAGAATATTTTTTACAAAATTATTTTTTTTAGTGCTGGTTCAAGATCCCGCAGGTATTTTGTGTCTTCCTCTCACCAGCAACTCACTGCCCTTACTTTTCAAATATGGAGACTACTATTTATTTTATTTGAGTTCCTATCATAGCATTGGTTGGTTACCTTGGATGAAGAGTGATACACCTCGCTATTGTCACCGTTGAAAGACCCCATGCTTGTTGCTCACCTTGCTCAATCCAAAACCCTTGCTCATTGATGCATTTTATTACTCGTGGCATCTCTTTTGGCACCCATAACAAATTTTTGGGAATGTCCTCAATTAATACCATGATCCACCATATAGTATTGTACATTGAGTTCTCTTTTTTTCATTAAAAAATGTAACATAACGTTCCTTTCATCTTAGGCTCCAATCCTTGCACACCGATAGAATCTCCATCAACTCAAGTCCCTGGTAGAACCAACATGGCATGATTAAACTTGATTATTTAAGGAGACTTCATTTCCTAAACAAGATACCTCATTTGCTTTCGGTCTGCCTCATATCTGGATTCCTAATATTCCTTGATATTTCACTGGTCCTTAGAAGTGCTGATTTTACCTCGTTTGAGGTAATTTTCTTATCACAATTTGAATATAGCTCATAGGGACTTTGCTTCCCTGGAAGTGTGAAGAAACTACACAGATCACATGCTCATTTCAAACTAGAGAAAGTGATCTATGGAGGCACTGGTTCATGGTTTCTCATTCGTGATACAGAAGAATTATGTCCCTCATTCATGATTATTTATATGGAGACTCGTTCATCATGCTTATTCATGGTACGCTGGTTGGAGGCTCATTTGTCACATTGGTTCATGGTACACTAGTTTGTGGTTCATGGGTTCATAAAAGCAATGCTCGATCATGGTTCATTGTTCAAGGCTCGTTCAATGTGTTGGTTCATGGTTCACTATTTGTAGGCTCATTTTTCATGTTGGTTCATGGTATGCTGATCATGATAAAAATTTGGGAGACTTGAATCTTCAGAAGTGTCTACAGAGTCTGCATAACATTTATCCTCAAATGGCACTATTGTCATTTTATTTATGGGGTAAATATATATCATAGAGTGACATGTTTTTTTGGAAGGAACAATTATAAGTTTTATGCTCCTCTATTGCTCGAGCACATTAATATACTTGATAGTGCCTTTTGTTCCAACCTATCATAGGTAATCGTTCCTTCTCAAAATCCATAGAGTAAAGTGATCTGTACTACTAAAAAGTTGTCACACTTAAGCTCAAATCATATTATAAAAGGGTCAATATTTTGGATTCTTGAGAGCTCTTCTTCTAAGATATTGTAACAATCATAAATAAAAGACAATATTTTATGGGGGGGTTTCATTTTGAGGCGCTGCTTCTTGCACCTATTTAGGGGAGTTCTCAATGTTGATTTGCATCCTTTTTTGGTCATTGGCTTTGTTCTCAATTTCTTTTTTTTTTTGCATTCCTTCAAAGCACATAGATATACAAGGAAATATTGGTGGTGGAGACTACATGTGGTCCTTTTGGCCACTTAATATTTTTGCTTACATCTCATTTCAGAAACTTCTAAAAAGTTCATCATACAATTTTTTTTTTAAGAAAAAACACATGAGCATTTGTAAACTTAAGCAAGAAACTCAAATATCTTTTCAAAGAGAGCACTTAATTTTAAAAAAAAAATCACCTATGTGCCAAGTATTGGACTTCTCATTTACTTATAGTTTCCCTCACTTAAGGGTGGGTAATTAATAAGTACGGTATAGAGGTCTGGCTGATTATAATTACTTCATAAGCCTTTGTTTCGTGTATCAAATATCCTCATTACTTATAGTTTCCCTCACGTAAGGGTGGGTAATTGAGAAGATAAGGTATATAGGCCTGGTCAATATTTCTTGATTCATAATCCTACCTTCATATTACAAAAATATCTTCTATACTTATAGTTTCCCTCATGTAAGGGTGGGAATTTTGAGGATATTGGTAATCAGGTTTTTGTTTCCTTCCTTACACAGGTGTTTCCTACTTCAACTTCATTGTATTCACTAAATTACTTGAAATTAAAGGGGGGAATTATTGGTTCACTTCAATTTTTTTTTGGAAAAATGAATACAATTGATCCTCTCACCCCTCATAACTATCATACATGGAAGCCAAAAATATTAAATTTTAGTTCTCAAAAAGGGCTCACACACTTGCTAGAAGAGGAGCATCTTGAATTTGAAAAGAAATATGAATAATTTGATCATAAAGGGAATATGTATAAAACAATGGGTATTATAAGCACAAATGTAAATTAAATCTTATTTTTTCATATTTTTGAATGTAAAACCCCATTTGAAAGTTGTGGAAAACTAAAGAATTTGTTTGGTAAAGTGGATAAAATAAGGTCAATGCAACTAGAGGTAGAGTTAATAGCATTATCTCCTGAAGACTTTAGCAATATTGTTGACTTTCTCACCAAATTAAAATAAGTCCTCACTCAACTAAAAGGTAGTGGCAAGGATAATTAGAAGAATAATGCATCTATATTATTCTTTCTAAGTTAAATGGAGTGTTTCAAAAATTTTCTAGCACTTTTTTATCTACAAAATATGCACTTGGTACAAGTTTTAAAATGCCCTCTTTAGAGGAGTTTTGTGATAGGATAACTAGAGAGGAAACAAAACTTGCAAAATATAAGATCTCTCCCTCTTCCTAAAAATCATTAGTAGCATTCCTCTACTAAAGAAAAATTCAAAAGAAAGAAAGAAGTCCCATAACTTGTACTCATTGCAAAAATAATGGTCATTCTATGAACAAATATTGGAAAAGACTACAACAACTAGAGGTAGAAATTAAGGATCACAATATATACACTAAGAAACAGATAGGAAAAGCCTTAAATATTTAAGGCAGAGCTATAAAAACTTCATCAAAATATTGGGTTCTAGATTCAGGAACAACTCATCACATGACTTCCTCATATGAGTCATTCACTTCATTCTCCTCAAGTTCAACATGTAGCATAGAAGTTGGTGACTCATCCTTCATCCCAGTCAAAGGAAAAGGTGAAATATCCATTTATGGTGGTTATATCAAAACTTTTCTTGATGTCCCAAACATATCTACAAATATCCTCTCCATATATCAGATTTGTACTTCTAAAAAAGGTAAAATAGTTCTCTTCTCACCAAATGGATTTGAGATAAGAGACTTTAAAGAACCAAATACTCTCATAGAAAAATGAGATATTGATCACAACACTCACCTATTTCACTTCAAAGGATTCAAAAATTCAGAAGGGGCTTCCTAAAAATGGAGATCTTGAAAGCAAAATTTGGCATGAAAGGTTTGGACATCTCAGTTATAACTACCTAAAGGAATTAAACACCCACGAAATGGTAACACAGTTGCCAAAAATCTCTTCCATTAATGGGTATGTCCTGGTTGTGCTCTTGGAAATCAACATCAATATCCTTTCCACCCAAGTGGTTCTCAAAAAACCTCATCCTCTCTAGAGTTAATCCATAGTGACTTGATGGTCTTCCCAGAACCTTCTTTCAAAAGAGCAAAATATGCTTTAACCTTCATTGATGATTTTTCCATAAGAACTTGGGTCTACTTTCTAAAATACAAAAGTGATGTTCTATCCCACTTCAAAATCTTCAAGGCCTTATTTGAAAATCAAGACACTTACAAAATAAAACAAATTCCTACAGATAATGGGGGGAATACTTCAGTAACGAGTTCTCAATTTTCCTCTCTAGTCATGGCATAATTCATCAGCACCCAATCTCCCATAATCCACAAAAAAACGGTATTGCTGAAAGGAAAAACAAAACTTTAAAGAAAATGGCAAACTGTATGCTTCACTCAAGAGATCTTCCACCAGCTTTTTGGGTTGAGGCAATTAATTGTGCAAACTATATTCAAAACTGCACATCTCACAAAGATATTGACCATTTGACTCCCGAGGAAGCATGGATTTGATCAAAACATAATGTCTCTTTCTTAAAAAAATTTGGGTGTACTTCTTGGGCACATATCCCAATGAAGAAAAGGAAGGCTCTAGATAAGAAAAAAA
This sequence comes from Wollemia nobilis, assembly GCA_028583015.1. Classification (NCBI taxonomy): domain Eukaryota; kingdom Viridiplantae; phylum Streptophyta; class Pinopsida; order Araucariales; family Araucariaceae; genus Wollemia; species Wollemia nobilis. The sequence goes on from JAQPPZ010000020.1 coordinate 13,158,922, forward strand.
AACAACTCATCTATGTTGGTTATTGTGAGGAAATGAAAGCATACAAGCTTCTTGATCCCACAAATCATGAGGTATTTTCATAGAAATGTTCAATTTGATGAAACATTCCCTAATAAATATCCTCAACCATCATCTTCTACCATTATTTCTCTTGAGCCATCTCCAATATTAGAGCCTCAATATAATTAAGATCTCATTCTAGAGATAAATGATCAAAATGACCAAAATGACAAAATGAGGATCCTATACTCCAAACTGTAGTGACACCAGGGTGCATGCACCGCTCTTAACTCTACTTGTGATGTTATTACTATACCAAAAATGAAGCTAAAATATTACAAGAAAAAACATAACACGAAAATGACAAAGCATAGATATTTCATTAATAGTGAACCCTGGTTACATGTCGATCCCTCTTAGGGATACCCATCTTGATACAATGATTTACAAGTGGATGAAGATATGTCCCCTTTTGCAAAAGGGTGGAGCGCTCTAAAATACTTCCTAGTTCCACACACAAAAATTTCTAAGGGATTACAGATGCCTCCTTCTCCAGGTATGTCTATCGGACGGATCCTCTTGCTCTCGTATGTCATGGATTATATCCTATGAACCTGCGGCCCTGTATGCAATTCAAACAAAAATACATGTTTAGCTATCCGAGATTGCCTCCCCGGATAAGGTTGTTAGTAATCAGAGAATGTAATAGAAATATGATAAAATGATACCATGTAATCAAGTCAATATAAGCTAATGATATAAGAAAACAAGATAAAATATGCTATGTCTATTTAAGCTAAGCCTGTGGGCCACTTTCCAAGACAACAACCGCTAAAGAAAACCTTGCTCTCCTTGCCCTAAAGCTATGGGTCAAAGACTATGATCTAATGTTGAAGAAAGTAGGTGTTATGCCCCTTGATTTGTCAAAGCTCCACCGCACACGTGACCTCAAAGAGAACTCTCTCTCTGAAATGATCTCCTTTATGTGATTCAGGTCTCTATATGTCATATATTGATCATGTGTCTCCTTTGGTGCTCTTAGGCTTGCACCTTTTATAGTGTAAAAACCTATGTCTATGTCCAAGCCCTAGAAATAAATTTCTCATGTGTAGTGCAAGTTAGCATGAGAAGCCCTTGTCTATTTTCTATATTTGAAGGCTAGTTAATTGAAATCTAACTGCCCACTTGAGTCTTCTATGTGAACTATTCATTAGCATGAGAAGCTTTTGTCCTTTGTTTATGCTTGAAGGTCATTTAACTTAAGTCTAAATGCAAAATCAAGTCTCCTATGGGAACTGGTTGTGAAGAGGAATGCAAAGTCACTCCCGCTCATCTTTATTGCATGCAGACTGGCACTTCCACCTGATATTGATCCTGTTTATTGACAAACCGCTTCTTATGGCTCAACTATTGCCATCCGCAGTGGCTATGATCTAGATGCTCTAGGCTTGAGTGGCTAGAATTTGGTTGCTCTTGGATTGAGTGGCCAAGCTTGGATGGCTTGAAAAGGCCCCAAATGAGTGGTGAGAACCATTATTGGTGCTTGGAAAGTCCAAGATTATATCTTTGATATTATGAGTGTGTCTATGTAAATAGCTACCCTAAGCATGTCATGATTTAGGTGTCTACAGATGCCCCTTTTTCCAATGTGCTATGTGTAAAACACAATGTTGAGCAAAAAAATAGACTGATCTGTTTGGGAGGTGTATGGTGATCAATGGTCTGATCAACATTGGATGGCCCAATCATGCAATATGGCATGCATCCCTTGAATCATTGCCTCAACATTCGGAGGACTTAGCCCAATGGATTTTGCATGTTAAATTGCACTCTTTTCTCAAACTCAATCGGGTAGCTTCAATTGCTACAATAATTTTGACTGGTAGGAGAGCTACAATTGAAGATGTCATGTCTACTTACATTCCTAGCAAACAAGGGAAATTTGTGATTGTTGTATGCAATGATTCAAAGGACAAACATGATTTTGCTATGATCAAGTGATATTTTGTTGATTTTTATTATGATTAAGTTGAAGTTTTGAACTACTTCTTCACACAATGGATTGGTGAAGAAATGACAATGATTGAAGTGATAAGTCGCTTGACCAATATGACTAATCTAGTTCCTTTCTAGAATTTGCTGCTTTTAATGGGCAATCCCACATCCAAGTGTGATTCCAATTGCTTATGATAATCATCCATCTCTATCTCGAGGAGTGGTCCATCTATCAATAGCCTTCTTAGGGAGTTAGGATGAGTGATTCTATTTATATTTATATTGTATCACTTTGACTTAATGTTTTTGATGTCATAGGGGAATTAAAATGACCCATTCGCACCAAGTGGTCATTCCAAAATGAGTTGTGTTGCAGGCCAAACAAGGTGAATGGTTTCCTATTTTTGTCAAATGCCCGTGCATCTAATTATAAACCCAGGGAGCTTCGTAAACTTATGAAGAGTCAGAATTAGGTTACTACAATACCATTGGAGGTGAATCTACTAATCCTACATTTTGGGGGGTGTTCTTGAGATGGTTGTCAATCATTCTTGCACTCCTCAATAAATTACATAAGAAGAACAAAATTAAATCTACAGAAATAAATCATGTACACATTCTTGAAAATAAATCTACTACAAATACTAGAACTAGCAAACTAATGAACATTCTTATGAAAGCAATAAACTAATTAAAATAAATAAACAAAAAGGAAATGGGGAAGAAATACTGGCTTGGAGTGGGCCCAGGCTCCAACAGCTTCTTCTCGATCGAACACGTGCTTAGAACTTCTGGAACTGTAATATATTTATCGACGTATTACAATCTATCTTCTGTAACTCTAAATGATTCTTTATTAATTATTTCTATATATCTCAAAATTATCTGCATGTGTTTATATAACACACCCATAGAACTTTTGTTATAGAAGTGGTTACAACATTCAATTCTTCGCAGACTAAATTAGAACAGTCTGGCGAAAGCAATCGATGTTTGACATTCTGTTTTGATGGCGGCATGTTTGTTTTGGTTCGTGCTTTGCCTGGCATTAGTAAGACATTTTGATACATTTGGTGCTATCTCCAATTTAGCTTTGCATGATGCAGAGCTAGAACTACACTAGCCACTGCCATCCACGTTGTTCAAATCTGGTCAACGAGAAAAGAATTAGTGGCACCTTCCTTATGAGGATGGTACCTTGTTATTGTGGTGCCTTCTATTTGTAGGGAGGTGCTTGCCTTTTATTAGCGCCTTCCATCTATGGGGATGCGATTGCCTTCTGTTGGCACCTTTTGACTATGGGGAGGCACTTGTCTTTGGTTGGCACCTTCCGGTTGAAGGGAGGCACTCGCATTTAGTTGGTGCATTTCGACTGCAGGGAGGCGCTCGCATTCAGTTGGCACCTTTCGACTACAGGGAGGGGCTCGCATTCAGTTGGTGCCTTCCAACTAAAGGGAGGTGCTCATCTTCAGTTGGAACCTTCCAACTATAGGGAGGCACTCGCATTCATTTGGCACCTTCCGACTGCAGGGAGGTGCTCATATTTTGTTTGGCACCTTTCGACTATAGGGAGGTGATTGTTCCCTTGGTGCCTTCCGATTGCAGGGAGGCGCCTATGTTCTCTACATTGACCCCCGATGAAATAAAGTGCCAGGTCCATCAAAAGACCTCGACCGTTCCAAATCTAACTAAATCAATTGCAATTCCACAAAACATACTAAAAGCACACAAATTAGATAACATGCATAATTATATCAAATATCTATATAATCATTCATAAAAGTACGTAATCCTTATTATACAGCCGCATATTGATCAAAGAAATATGTACAAAATATGAGAATTTCTGGTGCTCATCATCCCCCCACACCTAACATATGTCATGTCCTCGTGGCATCCAAGCTATTGATAGCCCTTTGACTTTTCATTGTCGCCATCTCTTGGAGGATTCGTCTGCCCCTGTGGCCCGAGTCTGTCTTTTTGTGCTGGCATTTGAAGGTGTGGTTCACCTTTTCCTATGGGAAACTACGGTTGTCAATTGTCCCCTTCTTGTTCTAGCCGCTACTGGTGGTGGTCTAGCTAGCATTGTTCCTGCCGATTGAAATGCAGCTTCGACAGCTTGCCAGAGCTCGACGTCTGGAGGTTTGACCACTGCCAGAGGGATATCCGAGTTATCCCCTCTGGAAGGCACTACTTGGGCCTTGTATAATCCAGCCGCTTTGGGGGTAAGCCTTGCATTCTCCTTTGCAATCACAATGACCTCCAATTGTGGGCCATATACTCCCCACCATTCCAAGTACCTCCTCATCATGGAAGGCCACCCTCGGGATGAACCATAGATGTACCAAAACTGGCTGTCTTCTGCAAAATTGACGCAGATGCCAGAATCACCTTTTACCCTCGAGGATGCCTTCTTGGCCTCCTTGGCTACTTTCATTTTGTTGTGCAACTACTTGAAATATTTTTGCCTTTTGGTGAATAGCTGCATGTCCCATTCATCCTCCTCTGATTCGATGAAGGTCACTTTTGCCTTTTGTCAAGCCATCCTAGGCCTCTTTGCCTTGGCTTCTGTAGAAAATGTGGCGGCTTGGACAGGGGTCTCTCCTTTCTCCTTCGGGGACTTCTCCTTGCTCTGAAGGATTGGTTGTGCTGCTATCTCCGGGGGTGATCCTTCGTTCGCCTGTCTACCTGGTGTCGACCCCTTAGGCTCTTCTCCTTCTTCAGGCCTGGGGAGGTCCTCCTTATCCTCTAGTCTTATCTATTGCTAGAGACCTTCATCCTGCTCTGTGTCACTCAGGACAATGATAGGGGGCATCGTAGGACTTCTTTCCTTTTCACCCCTAAAAATAGAGGAATCCTCCCCTGCCTCTAGGCTCCTTTGTCGGGCATCCGATCGAATCTCCCCCAAAGAGAATACTCGTTCAACAGATGTGGGAGAGTTCGTCGGCACTTCTTCTACCCAATCAATCTGAGTGGACACCTCCTGTCTTGTTGTTCCTCTATCCTGAAGTATTTGATTTTCCTCCTGCAATTTCTGGACCAACTGATCGAGTTGAGCGATTCATCTATCCCTTTCCTCCAATTATCTTTTATGCTAGTTTTGGAAATCTTCCAAAATCTACTATGCCATCCAGCAATTAGTTTTCCATTCGAGCGCCTCCTCAAAGGCTGCATCAATATGGTCGTTACTCCTAGAAGTTCATTCATTCTATGGTCTTTGGTTTGTTAATTCTCAGAGGGTTTGGGCAGCAACGTCTATCTCTAGGTCACTCTGTCCTTCCTCTATCGAGAGGAATAACCACAGATGTTTCCTCCTGAGGATTGGTTCATCCTCACCACTAGCGAGTGGCGCTCCTTCCTCCTCATACTCGAGCACTGGGGAATGCCCTCTGTCCTCTATGTCTTCGGGTATCGGTGACTGCTCTGCTCCTCCTAGAAAATAGGGCAACGCCAATTGCCCGATGTTTGTTATCTCCTCTACAGGGGATGCTTCGTCTTGCCCTAATTTTGCAACTACATTGTGTTGCTCTATTTGGCCACCATCTCCCTCTGCATCGCGGTTCTGTCTTTGTGCTTCTGCATGGCGGACCAATGTCGACATTAGCCCATGGTGGGCTAAGGTGGACAGTGCCCCTTTTTGGTACCGAGCCACTTCATCTTTCAGAGCATTTTCTAGGTAGAAAGGTATATTTAATTTCCTCCCATGCACTAGGTGATTGAGGAAATGCACATGATTAATTTACATATGGGTATACTTCCCTGTGCATGTGAAGAATCGAGCAATCTACTCGAACATCTTCCGCATATTCATGGGGAGACTATTTTTGAGTAACCCCTCCCTGTCTATCTGCACATTTCCTCCTGGCAACAGTATTTTGGCATATAGTTTTAACACTCCGCCCTTGTATGTACATTCCCCCATGAGAGGCAATCCAGTCGCCTGTGAGATGAACTCAGGGGTGATTGGAATTTCCACCCCTCGTACTTGGGCTACATCACCTCTAAAAGAAGTGGCAAATTCTCTAGCTGCCTCCACGTCCTAGCCCTGATTGACCAGGGTGCAGTATTCGAGCCACCCCTCGAATTTGAATTGGGTCTTCACTGCCCCTCTGATCCCATCAGTATCACTGGGTTCATTCTTCTTGATCGTGTGGTTCTTGGACCTTCCTCCCATGGTGCCTTCTGCTACTATATTTTTTTTTGTCCTTCCTTCTTCAAGGAGGTGCCTTCTTATAGAAAAGATGCCTAACCCTAGCAGTTATGGAAGGCGCCCTATCATTGGCACGCGATTTCGGCTATGGGGGGATACGATCTCTATGATGGTGGTATCTTTTTTGGTACTATGTATTTATAAATAATTATATAAATGATTTGATTTAGTATGCGTGTACCTGATTCATCGTTCCAATCATCATGGTAGCCGTTGATTTGCTGACTTGTGACACGAGGGAGGGGTATGGTCCTTTGATGCTGCTCATTTGTGTGATGCTTCATTCCGCTCGAGGCATTCGATAGATGTAAATGTTGCACACGGGAGGCATTCTTTGGTACCTTTCCCATGTGGATGGTGTCCTTATAGCACCTTTCCAACATTGTTGGTGCTCTTCTTCGAACGAATGCGCATTCCAATGCTACAAGGTGCCTCTGATTGGTGGGAGGTGCTTTTGCCTGCATGCATCTTCCCAATGTGGGAGGCGCCTCCTTCTGGTTCGTGCCTTCCTGATGTTGGAAGGCATTTGTCTTGATGAATGTGCCTTCCTGATGTTGGAAGGCGTATTCGGCTGGATGAATGTGCCTTCCTAATGTTGGAAGGCATCTCGGTTGGATGAATGTGCCTTCTTGATGTTGGAAGGCGTATTCAGTTGGCTCTTTTTTTTTTTTTGACTTGGTGCCTTCCTACCATGGAAGGCGCCTACATATGTATATATATATATATATATATATATATATTTTAGAACTTCTAAATGGATGGAAGGCGTTGTCTTTCGATTTGGCACCTTTCGGATGTAGTAAGGTGCCTTCTTCTAGATGGGTGCCTTTCGGGTGCGGTAAGGCACCTTCTTGTGGACTTGGCGCCTTCTTCTCGATGCAGTAAGGTGCCTTCTTATAGATGGGCACCTTTCGGGTGTAGTAAGGCATCTTCTTTTGGACTTGGCACCTTCTTCTGGATGTAGTAAGGTGCCTTCTTCTGGTCTTAGCACCTTCTTATGGATGCAGTAAGGCACCTTCTTCTGGACTTGGCACCTTTTGGATGCAGTAAGGTGCCTTCTTCTAGATGGTGATTTGACTGGAAAAAGGGCGATCAAGCCTCCCTAGTCTTCATGCTGCCTAGATTCTACCTACGAGCCAATGTCGGAATGCTGAGCCGAATCAGGCCTAGTTTTCCAGATACCTATCCCTCATCTTTGTCAGGTCCTCCACCTGCAAAAAGAAACCAAAAAAGAAAGGAAAATAAAGGCAGTTAGATGAGTTTCATGCCTGTTAGGCCTTGGATTAGGATGACTGTAGCTTGCATGTGGGTGTCGTCCCTACAAAAACACACATTACAAAAAAAACTATATTAACTAAAAAAATTTGGGTGAGCACTTTCTTTCCCACCATTTCACCTGTGAGAGTTCGGTCCAGATCTAGCAATATGGGGTCTCCCCCATGCCTACTCTGGATTCCACCTGTAACGTTTTAGACGTATTATAGTGGCATAGTCGGTGTCCATTGACTGTGAACATGGTGTTGTTGTCGTCAATTGTCTTAACGTGCACCGCCCCATTCCTAATGAGCTCTACCACCTCATACGGCCCCATCCACCTCTGCATAAGTTTGCCCTTCTTTTCTTGGAACCGAGAATCGTACAAAAGCACCCATTCCCCTACCTGGAACTTCTTTAGCTTGATGTGGTGATCATGCCACTTCTTTCTCTGCTTCTATATAATCTCTGTCCTCTACAAAGCATCTAGTCGGATTTTGTCCAGCTGATCTAGCTGGAAAATCCTCTGTATTTGAGCTTCGTCCAAGCTCAAATTTAATTTTGAATCCATCCTCAGAGTTTTGATTTCGAACTCGATGGACATCATAAATTTTTTTCCATAGACCAGTTGGAAAGGTGTGCATCCTGTGGTGGATTTCCACGTGGTGTTGTATGCCCAAACTGCCTCTGGCAACTATGTGGCCCAATATTTCTTGTGTTGCTACACGGTTTTGGTCAGGATGTTTTCTATCTCCCTGTTTGTCACTTCTACTTGCTCGTTTGCTTGCGGATGGTAGGGTGTGGTTTTATTGTGCCAAACTCTATACTGCTCCATTAGCTCCTCGATCAATTTGGAGGTGAATTGGGGCCCTTGGTCTGTTGTTATCTCTTGAGGAACCCCAAATCATGTGAAAATATGGGCAAATAAGAAATCGGCGACCGTTATTTCCTTTGAGTCCTTTAATGCCTGCACTTCCACCCATTTGGTGATGTAATCTATGCAGACCAGAATAAACCTCCTTCCCATTGAAGGTGGATTAAATGGTCCTATGAAGTCCATGCCCCATTTATCGAAAGGTTCTAAGTGTACCTAGGGCTACAGGGGCATTTCATCTTGATGGGTTGGTCTACCCATCCTCTAGCACTCATCACACTTGCTGGTATACGCTACCACGTCCTTGAATAGAGTGGGCCAAAAATACCCAGCTTGCAGGATTTTGTAGGTAGTTCGTTTCCCTGCAAAGTGTCCTCTGCATGGCTCATCGTGACATGCTTTGATCACTTTTGAAAACTCCTGTTCTGCTATGCATCTTCTTATAATTTGGTCCCATCCTATTTTAAATAGGATACCATCCATCCAAATGAATGATGCGCTCTTCTCTATGATCGTCTGCTTTTCTCGGTAGGAGAGAGTAGGTGAGGTCCTTCCGGTGGCCAAGTAATTGGCTATTTTTGCATACCATGGAGTTTGTTCACTAATAGCGAATAGATGTTCATCTGGAAACTAATCTTCCATTGCTTGATGATCTACTGGTATCAATCTAGATAAAAAATCTGCCATGACGTTGTCCTTGCTCGGTTTATCGACTATAGTGATGTCGAATTCTTGCAATAGCAACAACCATCTGATAATTCTACCACCAATGGCTGGCTTGCTCATTAGATACCTGATAGCCACGTGGTCCATATGGATGACGACCTTGTATCCCATTATATAGTGGTGGAATTTGTTTATTGCATGGACAACTATGAGGAATTCTTTTTCTATCACTGTATAGTTGAGCTCTGCTCTCGCCAAGTTTTTATTGACATAATAGATGGCGTAAAATTCTTCGTCTTTTTTCTCGAGGACTACTCCGATCACATCGTTAGATGCATCGCAGTAAATATGGAACGGTATGGCCCAATTCGGTCCTCTCAAGACCGATGCAGATATCAATTTTTCTTTCAGAAATTGGAATGCTTCTTCACAATCTCCCATCCAATTGAACTCTACATCCTTAGAAAGTAGGGTGTGTAGTGGTTTGGCAATCTTACTAAATTCGGCGATAAATCGCCGATAGTACCTGGCTGATCCAAGGAAAATTCTTACCTCCGTCTGCATTCTGGGGCTAGGTAGGTCTCTGATGACCTCGATCTTCTTCTTGTCTACTTTTATTCCTTCCACAGAGAGGTGGTGTCCCGACACGATGCCTTCCTACATCATCATAAAACATTTTTCATTACTTAGGGATAAATGATTTTCCTTGCTCCTGTCGAGCACTCTTTCCAAATTTGTCATTGCCTCCTTGAAGGTTTCTCCATAGGTGGTGAAGTCATCCATGTATACTTCCACCCCGTCTCCTATCATATCAGAGAATATGCTAAGCATCACCCTTTGAAAGGTGGTCGATGTGTTGCATAGTCCAAAAGGCAATACCTTATAGGCAAACGTTCCCCATGGATAGGTGAACGTTGTTTTATCTTGATCTTCTTCCCCTATCTGGATCTAGTTGTAACCACTGAAACCGTCCAAAAAGGAGAAGTATTTTCTTCCTAAGAGTGTGTCCAAGACCTGATCGATGAACGGGAGCGAGAAGTGGTCTTTCTTAGTCGCCTTGTTCAACTCCCGGTAGTCCATGTAGATCCGCAATTTCTTGTTCTTTTTGGGGACCACCACTAATGGTGATACCCATTCACTATCAGAAATCGGATATATGAGTTCGACAGCCAAAATTTTGTGCAGTTCTTCTCTGACAATGTCTTTCATTGTTGGGTTCATCCTTCTCTATGGCTACCGACTAGGAGTTGCCTGGTCATCTAAATAAATCCGATGGGTACATATTTCTGGCCTAATGTCGAGCATATCTATGTAGTCCCATGCAAATGCTTGCTAGTGTTTTACCAAAAGCTCTTCCAATTTTTCTAGTTGTGTGGGCGTTAACCTATTGTTGACATTTAAAATCCTCCTTGGCCCAATGTGTATTTGTCGGATGTGCTGATATTGGGCACCAGTCAACGGTGATCTAGGTGTGGGGGTGGATGATTCTCCATGGAGAAACTCCACGATAGCACCATCCTCCTCCTCTTCTGCCACCTCCTCCAAGGTCATCACTGGCTGGATTATGGACAACTCCGTAGTTCCATTCTCGGTGATCCTAGGTTCTTCTATCGAGTCCATAGACTGAGCTAGCGGTGAAATGGTCAACCTTTTGACATTTTGCCTATTGGAGATGGTCATTAGCCCATCTCGATAGCTGATGTAAGCATCAGTTGTTGCCAGCCATGGCCTCCCCAAAATGAGTGGGTAACCGCCCAGCCTAGTCTTGGTTTGCAAAACTAAAAAATTGGCTAGATATTCCCATGCACTGATTGTTATGATCACATCTTCCAGCACCCCTTCCGGCGACACGGTTGATCGATCGGCTAACTGTAGCATTATCATGGTTGGATTCAGGTTCATGAGCTATAGCCTCTGCATGGTATCTTGAGGCATCACATTGATGGCTTCCTCGAGGTCAACCAATGTGTTGGATAGGGAATGTCCTCCAATTTTTACGGTCAGCACTGGGCTACCTAAATCTGCATACTTCAGATGACATGTTCTACCCATCATTAGATCTGCCAGTTTACCCACGACGTTGATAGTTTGAGTAGCTTTTCATCCTGGTATCCTTAGAAACATTTATTTGATTTCCTTGGTGTAAATGGGGACATCTTGAATTGCTTGAAATAATGGGATTGTCACCATTAGATTCTTCAAGCTCGACAAGATGTCAAATTATGACTGTGTTGTTTTTCTTTATTCTTGCAATCGGCTAGGAAATGGAGCCTCCGCTCTATCAAGTGCTTTTCTCTCTTCTACCAGAGGTGTCTCCTCTATTTCTTCCTCCTCTTCTACTAGTGGAGGTGTCTCTACTATTTCTTCCTCCTCTTCTACCAGAGGCGGTGTCTCTACTCCTAGCTGCCTACCTAATCTAAGCTGAATATTTTACATATGATACATCTCACCTTCTACATTGTATGTCAACTGTTTTACTTTGTTGTTCAGGTTTGCTGTCAGTTATGATAGTAGCTGCACAGGTCTCACTGCTGGCAATGATGGTAATTTCTTTTAGATGTGATTAGGTGTTGCACTTTGTGGAGTCTGATTCCATGCATTGTGGCCTATCCACTGCTGCCTAGGATATGGATATGGCATCCATGGCTGCTAATTCAAAAATGCTACTGGGGGTGCATTAGTCCAAGGTGATGGTCCCCACCACCCCATATTAGGTGGTTGAGGGGGTCCTTGGTGCATGTATGGCCATACCCCATATGCTGGCATTTCGATTGGTATATTCCTCGTGGGGGGTTGTGGCCAACTCTTTCTATTGCCTATGAAGTAGGCTTCCGTGCTCTCAACCACTTCCTGGTTACTGGGTAGTTGTGGGCACAATCGATTTTTATGATTCAGCCTACAAACTGTGCATACTCTGACCTTGTTTTTTGGACATGCATTCTTTGCATGCCTTCCTATGCATTTTGGGAAGAAATAGGCTAATGCTACATCATTTTCTTGTTTCTTCTTTTCTAACAGCAACGTATCCATCTACAGTGCTAGAGATGAGATCATTTCGCTCTTCAAATCCTCCAGCATGTTGCCTATTTCTATTTTGGTGACTGAAGTAGTCACCTTCATGGTCTTGGCGATGATTTTGCCTTGCCTTCTCGAGTAGTTCCGACATAATTTTTGGATGTCATCCATAGCATGCTGATAGACATCACCTCTAGAGATCATGTTGAGAGCCTCCAGTGACTCATTGGTAAGTCCCCTCAAGAATATACTTTTGAGGGACTTATCAGATAGCTTTGAGTGAGGGGACCGTTGAAGATTAAAGCCGAATCTCTCCCAATACTCCTTGAGAGACTCATATTCTCTTTGTGTCTTTCTCAGGACCTCCTCCCTGGAGTCTCTTGCTCTCTCAAAATCTTGATATTGCTCTAGAAAGAGCTTCTTCATCTGGTCCCAGGTGGTGATGTGTTTGTCTCCCAGACCGATGAACCATCGCAGAGCTGCATCGTTTAATGTAGAAGGAAATAATTTCAACTTTTGGATGTTTTATTTGTAATCCATAGACCTACACAAAACATCAAACTTGAATAAAAATAGGTCAGGGTCCTCAGTCGGGTGTCCTATGAAGGACGAAAGGTGAGTAGGGGATATGTTTTTTCATTTTTGTATCTCCTACTCCGTCCTTTATTGGGAAACTAAAGCTAGATGAGACTTCATCATTATCTACCATTTTTTGGGAAATGTGGTTTCTAATGTAGCATTTATGGCCTTTCGGTCATTTAAAACTTTTTGAGTCAATGCTCTAAGGTAGTCTGGCAAGATTGTCTGATCCTCCACAGCCTTCCACAATAGGGCTTCCTCTAGATGAGTCCTATTAAACACGGGATTTATTATTATTCGTTCATCCCCTTGTTTATGGGATGAGGCCACACTTTGCACAAAGTGTGGTTCCTCACTCCAATGGATTGCTGGTAGGTCAGGCGAGTCTAACTCAAATCCAAAATGCTTGGATGACTCAGGTCCTGATGGATTAGTTCTTATAAAGCAATCGTCAGGTCCTCTTCTTCTCGAATAACTCATACAAGGTCAGATGGAAGGTTTTAGGGTATTGTAAGTAATCTAATTAAGATGCTTCCCCGACAATGGCACCAAAATGTTGTAGGCCAAACAAGGTGAATGGTTTCCTATTTTTGTCACATGCCCGTGCATTTAATTATCAACCCAGGGAGCTTCGTAAACTTGCGAAGAGTCAGAATTATGTTACTACAATACCACTGGAGGTGAATCTGCTAATCCTACATTTTGGGGGGTGTTCTTGAGATGGTTGTCAATCATTCCCGAAATCCTCAATAAATTACGTAAGAAGAACATAATTAAATCTATAGAAATAAATCATGTACACAATCCTGAAAATAAATCTACTGCAAATACTGGAACTAGCAAACTAATGAACATTCTTATGAAAGCAATAAACTAATTAAAATAAATAAACAAAAAGGAAATGGGGAAGAAATACTGGCTTGGAGTGGGCCCAGGCTCCAGCAGCTTCTTCTCGATCGAACACGCGCTTAGAACTTCTGGAACTGTAATATATTTATCGACGTATTACAATCTATATTCTGTAACTCTAAATGGATCTTTATTAATTATTTCTATATATCTCAGAATGATCTGCGTGTGTTTATATAATGCACCCATAGAACTTTTGTTACAAAAGTGGTTACAACATTTGATTCTTCCCAGACTAAATTAGAATAGTCTGGCAAATGCAATCGATGTCTGGCATTCTGTTTTGATGGTGGCATGTTTGTTTTGGTTCGTGCTTTGCCTTGCATCAGTAAGATGTTTTGATACATTTGGTGCTATATCCAATTTAGCTCTGCATGACATAGATCTGGAACTACACCAGCCACTGCCATCCATGTTGTTCAAATCTAGTCAACGGGCAAAGAATCAGTGGCGCCTTCCTTATGAGGAAGGTACCTTGTTATCATGGTGCCTTCTGGTTGTAGGGAGGTGCTTGCCTTCTATTAGTGCCTTCCAGCTGTGGGGAGGTGCTTGCCTTCTATTGGCACCTTTCGACTATGGGGAGGCGCTTATCTTTGGTTGGTGCCTTTCGGTTGTAGGGAGGTGCTCGCATTCAGTTGGTGCCTTTCGACTGTAGGGAGGCACTCGCATTCAGTTGGTGCCTTCCAACTGCAGGGAGGCACTCACATTCAGTTGGCACCTTTCGACTGTAGGAAGGCGCTCATATTTAGTTGGTGCCTTCTGACTGCAGGGAGGTGCTCGCATTCAGTTGGCACATTTTGACTGTAGGGAGGCACTCATATTTGGTTTTGCGCCTTTCGACTGCAAGGAGACACTTGTTCCCTTGGCATCTTTCAGTTGCAGGGAGGCGCCTATGTTCTCTACATTGACCCCCAATGAAATAAAGTGCCAGGTCCATCAAAATACCTCGATCATTCCAAATCTAACTAAATCAACTGCAATTCCACAAAACATACTAAAAGCACACAAATTAGATAACACGCATAATTATATAAAATATCTATATAATCATTCATAAAAGTACGCAATCCTTATTATACAGTCGCATATTTATCATATAAATATGTACAAAAAATGAGCATTTCTGGTGCTCATCAAGTTGCTTTTGCCCCAAGTGGTCTTATGGTTGCCTACTCATCTCACAAAAATACATGGAGTACAAATCATTGCAATCATCAAGTGGATAGAGTAGGTAACTGGATATGAGGCCTGTATGAGATTGTGATTTTATGTGATTTTTTTTTGTTTTTTTGAACATTCTAATGATCCTAAACCATCAAAGTGTGATTATTTTCTATTTTTGTTATTCCCTCATTGAAGGAACTACTTAATTTTGACTTATGGGCTTGGATGTTGTTAGGTCTAGTGGAATTTGATTTCCTATATGTGGTCATTGTCACCTTGAGCGGCCAAGAATCTCGGGCCACTAACGCCAGCAGTGACCAAGGCATAATTAAGAAAATATAAAACTTGCAATTATAGGGTTTTGACCTGTCATTTTCACTATTCAAGATTCCATTTTTAGAGCTCTAGTGCAACGACGATGGTTGTGACTTCAAAACTTTGCTGGTGTTGAGGACATGGCTACATGAGGTGAGACATCATCTACTGGAGGATTTGAAGCTTCTTGGGTATTTCTTTTCAAAACCCTAGCTCTCTTTTCTTTGCTTAAGTAAAATTGAACTTCACTAAGAAATGAGAAAAATGAACATCACTAAACCTACTGGAAATGAACAAACTCCGTAATTAGGCTTAGGTTCCTTTTTGCCACGGTGGGTTGATCCCCAAATTTGTAATCTGTCAATGGCTTTAGCCTAGGGTTTTTGAAAATTTTCCATTATTCACATGTTGCCACCATTTTGGGAATTCTCAAACTTAGCTTAGTTTTGATGCTTGGGTAGGGGATTTATTTTCCAAATTGTTTTCTTTCCCTCCCTTTTGTTGCTTATTTTGTCAATTGTAATTTTTTTTTTTATTTTATGGCCAAAGGTTCACGGGTTTGTCATGCTGCCCCTTGGCTGTTGTCGCTCAGAGTGCCGAATCTGAGCCACTGTCGATTAGAGCAGCTAAGCTTGAACCCCAAAAATCAAACATTTGACCATTGGGCCTTGGTCGCTACTGCCTCCAGTGACCAGGATTTGACCGCTGTAGTCGACAGCGGCTAAAGCTTGAGCCTTGTTTTTGCATTTTGTGTATTGATTTTATGATTTTTTTTTTGAATTTTTGCTTTGCTTGGGTGCAATTTATTCTTATTTTGCTTAGATTTAGAGTAAATCATACTCTTTTGCACCATTTTCATGTTTATTGTGAATTATGCCTTAGATGCATTATAATTATGTTTTGTTTTTCTTCTGCTTTGTTTAGATCCTCACTGCTCAGGCTCAGGACCCGAAGCTCCTACTGGAATTGCTTCCTATATTTTATGACACTGACTAGGAGTTTTTTAAGGCCTGTGGGCTACAGTACATTATCAGGATGCCCCACATTATGGCTGACCAGGCTTATCTTATGGCTTTAGCCCACCATTGGGATCCACAGACCAACACCTTCCACCTTCCACACAATGAGATGACTATCATGCCAGAGGATGTGTATAGGGATATTTCGAATCCTGTTCAATGGGGTTCCAATTATTTCATCAACAACTAATGATCAGGTGACCATCTATGATAGGGTGTTTAGGGAACGTTCTACATAGGCTCTCTAGGAGACTAGATCCGGGGAGTATCTATCAAGACTTGGTATGATGCTCATGTTTTCACAACAAGGCATGTTGTGTTGTTGATGGTGATCAACAATGTTCTTATCCTAGATTGCTCGAGTTTGAGGTTCCCTTGGAACCTCCTAGCGATGGTGCAGGACCTAATGGATAGTGAAGAACCTATCATCTATGCATGGGGTATATCGCTATTGGACCAGTGCTATGATGAGTTATACCGCATCCATCAGTGGGGATGCATTAATATTGCTTGTAGTTTGCTCTTACAAGTTTAGGGATGGGAGCACATTAAGGTAGATCACCCTAAGGGGCTCCCAACTGAGATTACATATATTGAGGCTCGAACATAGTGCTATGCTGCTAGATGGGCTCGAGAGCATTAGGAGCATAAGAGCCACACTTTTGCAGGGGAGCTATCCCACTACACTAATGCTTTTACTATACTATTGGCCAGATATGTCATGTGGCAGTCGTATTATGAGTGTCTGGTTTGGGATGATCTAGCTAGTTTTACTTCTAGGAAACAATGTGAGCGATGGCTTGTTGTTCGTAATATTTCCATTTGGGAGTATTTATTCTACTCTCAGGTTATTTATTAGTATAGATTGTAGTAGGATGTGCCCTTGGTACTATTCTTGTATAGGTGCCTCACAATAGAGAGGGACCTACCTCCACGATAGGTCACAGAGCTTGCATATGAGGAGGATGCCCCAACCGTAGACCCTATAGTGGATGAGGGAGTTATAGAGGCATACTCTTAGTGGTGGGGTGATCAAATGTGTCATGGCATCGACATATTAGGGCATGAGGATGATGGTGGGGGTGATGGTGTAGATCCGATAGGATTTAGGGTTCGATCCAGGATTGAGGTATGGGGCCAGCTGGCAAAGCAAGTGGCAACAAAGGATCCTAATATTCCTAAGGAGGAGGAGGTGTTAGAGCTTGAGGAGAGAGATTATCCTCTGAGAACACAGTTGCATGAGGTCAAGACTGAGCTCCAGGATACTAAGATCTAGGTACAACGATGAGATGCTATGATTGAGCAACTCATAGCATAGATATAAGCTCTGTAGGCTACTATCGAGGGTGGCGATGTTAGGATGCAGTTTTTTATTCCTAATTCTACACCACAGGAGGTTCCAGTATCAGTCTCAGGGGTAGAGGTGGGACAACTTAATTCCTTGTTGGATGAGCATGAGGCTCAGATTCAAGGTCTTATAGATCATGTTACCCTCCTTTAGATGCAGCTCAGGAGGCATGGGATTGTCCCTAAGGATCCAATAGATGTAGGTGGTTCATAGGTAAGTGGGTGCTCTACCTCAGGGCAATCTTCTACCCATCCTAGCTAGTAGACTTGGACTTAGATAGAGAGACCTACAGGCTCACATTAATCAACTCATGACACCACCATAGGGGGAGGTGGCATTGGAGGAGGTGATGCAAGGGTCTCAGGCCTGACACTAGATTGATGTTCTATTTGGTTCTTGATCCATTTTTGAGGTCGACTGACCTACATGACTATAGCCCATGGGCATTTTTGTATATCCATTGGACTTGACACACATATTTTTATGATAGATTTGCCTTTTGTGACTCATTATGTGTATCACTTATTACTTATGTTTTTGTTGTTATTTTATTTTATGATATGATGCAATGATGATATTATGATGATTTCATGGATATGTTAGATGATAGATGATATTTGAAGATGCTTATATGGATGTGTAGATGCTTATATGATTTGATGATATGATGCAATGTATTTTGATGATGAATGATGAATTTATGATATGCAAATCGATATTTCCTATATGTTTTATGATGTGGTTTATGGATGACTAATGACTTGTTTTCATGGATGCAAATGTTATTGTTAAATGCATGTTTAATATTGGCTTTAATTTTATGCATCTAACTTATGTGATGGAATGGTATAAATTAACCTGTATACTCTAATAACTTAAAACATACAAAATGCATATGACATTGACAATCTTAATGGGTGATACCACATAAATTTTAAAAGTGATCATGAATTTAAATAATCACTTCTTTCGTAAGAATTGATTAAGTATTCATATATAAGATGTAATAGTGTGTAATTTATCTTCTTAATAAGTTTGTATAAATTAAAAGATATAAAGTAGTTAGTGGCCGTCTATATACTATTTATAATATATGTGGTATTTGTCCTACTATGTTGATACCCCCTAATTTATAGAATCTTATAAGGAATATGATGGTGTGATTGATGTTATTATTTGTTGTTATGTAAAAAAAAATCGGGGCTTTGAGGAGATTCAAACACTCTAGTTCCCCTATCAACAGTTATCTACTTACCACTTAAACTTTTGAAAAGTTATGGTTTTACCATGGACCTGGTTTTTCATGATATCTATGTATGGATGTGATTGTATATTTTGAGGTAGAACTCAAGAATTTCCTTCGATGTCAAGTGGGATTCTTTCAGCCCATTGCTAAGATCAGGGATCCTCAAGTGTTCATCTCATCCTTATGTTGGACTTAGTTGGACTATACCACTAGGCAATATTTGGTTACCTACACTAGCTCATCCACATTCAAACATTGGTCTACACAAATGCATGAAACAATTGTAATAGACATATCATAATGCATAAGGATTTCTCCTTCTAGTTTTGTACAATGCTGAGAATTCCTGGGATTCAAGCTTTATTCCCTTCTTTTTGGCTTCTTTTTGGCTTTGGATATTTGCTCATATGTAGTGATGAAAATCATTTTTTATTTTTTATTTGATTTTTTTCTTTGAGCGGGAATTTTTTTGTAGTGATGATAATCACTGTTTATTTTGCTCATTCTTAGTGATGAAAATCACTATTTATTTTTTATTTTTTCTTGAGCTTGATTTTTTTGTATTTTGAATATATGATTGTATTGGATTTTTGCTTTTGAAATATGGACTATATGCTTGGCCTTTTGAATTTGTACTTTTTCTTTGGGATTTTTCTTATTTTGATTTAAGCAAGGTATTTTGATAGGGTAAAGCTTGTCCTTTTGCCAATTCTCAACACCTTTAAACTAGTTGCACAGGGGGATAAGCAAGGATAATACTTTTCACTTAAGGTAACCTATACCGCTTTACAACTTTTATCTTTTTATTGTACCAGATAGGATTTTAGTGTTTCAATTAGTGATGGGATCATGAATAATAAAGGCTACACAGCTAGGCCTTACCTTCTACTAATCAAATTTGTTTTCCTCAAAAGTTGATAAGATTACTAGATTGGGTTGACTAACTGAAAAGCCTTAGTAATTATGTATATCAACAAATTATGGTTGTGTTGAAAAACACAATTACACACATGTGGATGGAGATATGGATATGAATGACTTGTGCGACAAACTATGGTATCACTTTTAAGACTTTCATGACATATATTGTAGTGTATGTGAAAATGCAATGCAATGATGTGGATGCAAAATTTGAAGTGCAATTGTTTTTGTACTTTTGATTTTATGTTGTTTTTGTATTTTTGATTATTTTGACGAAAGGGCTTATTATCCCTTTGGGGCTTTTGTTATTGATTTTGACCAAGCGGTTTGAATTACCCTTGGAGCATTTTTTATTTGATTTTTGACCAAGTGACATGAATTACCCTTGGAGCCTTTGATTTAAATTTTGACCAAGCAACTTGAATTGCCCTTGGAGATTTTTGTATTGATGTTTGACCAAGCGGTGTGAATTACCCTTGGAGACTTTTTTATTTTATTTTTGACCAAGCGGCGTGAATTACCCTTGGAGCCTTTTGTATTGATGTTTGACCAAGCGGTGTGAATTACCCTTGGAGCCTTTGATTTGATTGTTTGACCAAGCGGTATGAATTACCCTTGGAGCCTTTGATTATTTTGGTTTTGACCAAGCGGTTTGAATTACCCTTGGAGCCTTTAATTTGAGTTTTGACCAAGCGGTATGAATTACCCTTGGAGCCTTTGATTTGATTTTTGAATTTTATGTTTTTATGATTTGTTTGTGTTTTTGACATATTTGAATGTTTTTGTTTTTATGTATAAAATACCTTTAAATGAATGATATTGAGAGGTTTAGGCTCTTCAACACCATCTAATGATATAAGGCAATATGCTCCAGGCCCAACTCTCTGTGAAATCATGTATGGACCTATCCAATTTACCGTGAACTTATCTCACAGATGCGGTGATAGATTTGAATTCTATTGGTTTTCTTTGAGCACTAGATCTCCAACCTTGAATTCCCTTAGGTGGACTTTACTATTGTAAGCTCGTGCAAGGTGATCTTGGTAAACACGAAGATGCTCTAAATCATTGACTCGACGTTCATCAATAAGCATCAATTGATCAAGGTGGCCTTGCCACACAACTTGATCATATATGAAGTATTTTAGTGCTATGCATAGATTCGAGATTTCCAACTCTAGAGGCATGATGGCTTTAGTACCATATACTAGTGAAAATAGTGTTGCCCCAGCGGGCATCCATATACTAGTCCTATATGCCCATAGCGGAAGAGGAAATTGCATGTGTTGATCCTTATGATTTTCTTGCACTGTCTTCCTCAAAATAGAGACTATTGTTTTGTTTGAGGCTTCTGCTTACCCGTTTCCTTGTGGATAATAAGGCATTGAAAAAATATGCCGAATATGGTATTTTTTCATTAAAGCATGCACATTATTGTTCTTAAAATATGGCCTATTTCCAATATTATCTTAGAAGGGACCCCAAAACGACTTATGATATTATGGAGTATAAACTCCACAATCCTTGGTCTAGTTGTTGATATTAAGGGGATCGCTTCTACCCATTTAGTGAAGTATTTTGTGGCCGTTATGATGAATGTATGTTAGAATGAGGATGAGGGTGAGATCTTCCCCATTAAGTCTAGTCCCCATTTTGAGAATGGACATGCTGCCTGGATGGGCTGCAAAGCTTGCGATGGTAAGTGTGTTAGATTTGCATGATGCTGACACTTACTACATTTCTTGACATACTCGTAGTAGTACTTTTCCATTGTGGGCCAATAGTAACCCATTCTCAAGATGCGCTTAATGATGGCCATGCCACTGAAATTGCCTCATGTTCCATCATGAGCTTGTGAAACTACCCAAGCTATTTCCTGGGGCTGAAGACAATGGAGTAATAATCCATCATATCCTCATCTATAGAGGATTTATCCTAGCAAAATGTATCTTGTTTCTCTCTATTTAAATGTTCACTTTTTAGTATGTGACAAACCTTGAGGTATTATTCTGAGCTTCAGTAAGTCCCGTAGTTGAGAAAGCCAATCCTGATAGGCCACAACCTCTATAGAATATATAGCTTGCTCTTCCTGCATTTCTGAGGTAGTGAACACGGATTGAGGAACAAATCTATGGTATATGGTCACACCACACTCTATGGGTCCTTGCGATATCAACAACCTACAAGGTGTTATTTGCAAGAAACTTTTGGCTATGAAGGACCAATCCTGATTTGGTTTGATGTTGATCATGTTGACTGATTCTTGATTGTCAAAAGTTTCATGACGTATTGTTGAGTGTGAAAGCACTTTCACATGAACGGTTGTAAAATAAGTAGATGGATTATGAAGGATTAATGATCCCAAAGATGCCATAGTGTTTGAAAATCTATGCGACATATGAGGGATTGCCTCGATGTTATACCATTCCAGCCAAGCTAAGTAATTGTCAACAAGTTCCTTGTAAGTCTTCAAGAGTGGGCACCTGCATTGGAAGAGTCCTTTGAATTGGTTTACTATGACCAAGGATTCACCAAAGATATTTAATATTTTAATGCCCATCGCTATGGCTATTTGGAGTCCCAAGATCAATGCTTCATATTTTGTATTGTTGTTTGTGCACGGGAAGTCTAGTTTGAATGATAAGGGTAATGGAGTGCCCTGTGGTGTGATAAATACAATCCTTGCTCTGCCTCCTTGTTCACACTTTGAACCATCGAATAACAATGACATGTCTTTTTATTTCTTAGGTTCTTTGATATCTAGTGGATATGATAATGCAAATACTACATCATAAGGCAACTCTATGGTGAGAGGCTTGTTATCCTGAAGAGGCGCCTCTGCTAACTGATATGCTATGACTTGTCCCTTGATGGACTTTTGTATTATGAAATCTAGATCAAATTCTATCAATAGCATGATCCACTTTGTGGTACGTGTATTGTGATATGTCTTGCTCATCATGTACTGCAAAGAGTTTTGTTTTGATATGACATAGGTCGTATGGCTCAACATGTAGTGTCGCAACTTTCGATTTGCAAATACCACTGCTAAACATAATTTTTTGACATATGCATATCCTAGCTCATAGCTCTCCAAGGTGCGACTAATGTAATATATGGCTTGCTCTTTGTCTTGTGCATTATTTTGGGCTAACATGGTGACCAGTGCAAAATCAGTAGCCGATATATATAGTAAAAATGGTATGTCTGGCCTTGGTGGAGCCAATATTGATGGTATTGCCAGATAAGTCTTGATCTCTGCAAAGGCTTTGTGGCATTCTTCGTCCCAATGAAAGGGGACTTCCTTGCATAGCAACTTATTCATAGGTCTGCATTTGTCTGATAATTACATGATGAATCTTTTTATGGATGCTATCTTGCCTTGTAGGCTCCTCAACTCCCTAATGTTGGTAGGGGCGGCCATTTCTAGTATAGCCTTTACCTTTGTAGGATCAACTTCGATGCCTCTCTTGGATACAATGAATCCTAAAAGCTTGCTAGAAGTTATGCCAAATACACACTTCTTAGGATTCAATCGGACATTGTGTTCTATGATGTGATCAAAGACTTGTCTAAGAACTTTGGCATGCTCTTGCCATAATAGGGACTTGACTAGTAAGTCATACATGTAATCTTCCAAGATCTTATGCATATAGTCATAGAATATGTATGTCATGGCCCGCTGATATGTGGCACTAGGATTTTTGAGATTAAATGACATCACTTTGTAATAGAATGTTCCCCATGAAGTAATGAAAGTTGTTTTATGTTGATCTTCGGATTAATCTGGATTTGGTTGTATCCATAAAACCCATCCATTAGGGAGAGCATTTCATGACCTGTGATTGCATCTACAAGAGAATCTATATTTGGCAATGAGAATGAATCATTTGGTGTTGCCTTGTTCAAATATCTAAAATCCATGTAGATATAGACTCTTTCATCGGGTTTCCCTACAGGTACCATATTTGACATCCACTCAGGGTAGTCAATAGGAACTATAAATACTGCATCTAGTAGTTTTTGCAATTAATTCTTTACCATCGAAGCGATGGTTGGATGCATTTTCCTCAGTTTTTTCTTGACTGGCTTCTTCATGGGATCCAATGAAAGGTTGTGAATGACTAACTTTGGATCTATCCCTGGCATGTCTTTGTAAGTTGAAGCAAAAATATTTGGCCTCTCCTTGAGGAGAGGAATCAAGATGGATTGTTCCTATAGAGATAGAATTTCTCCTAACTTGAATTTCCTTGGTTGGGTAGGATCATCACTGATGTCCACCTTGAAATTTGCTTCTATAGCCATATGTGACCCATAATATAGCTGATGAGGCATGGGTATCAAATGAATGTCATCAGCGGGATTCACAAGACCTATTGACTCAAGTTCTAAACCAAAATGGAAGACGTCATATGCACAACCTGATGCAATATGGAATGATTGTAACATCTCTTCATTGGGGAAGAGGTATTCTATCTCTATGGGAAAATTAGTGTGATCCCAATCAATAGCCTCTACATCAAGATGCAATGATTTGGTAGGATATACTAGATTATGAAGTGGAGTGGTCAAATCGATGGAGCTCATGTTGATGGATGGGATGAAATCTCCAAGACCACATGGGTGCAATCTTGTCTCAGGGGTTTCTCTTCCATACACATGATGATATTTTGGAGGAATGGAAATTTCTTGATCTGGCCCATGAGCAGGGCATAAAATAGGATCATTTGGCTCTAACTGCTCTCTGAATGTAGGCAGAGAGGGATTAACCATCTGATGAATTGAAGCTAGATCAATAGGTCTCCCCAAAAATTGGAGTTGAGGGTCTATGGCACGAAGTTCCGCCTCTCTCTCTACTAGCTCATTGACTTGCCACAAGTGGTGAGGTCCAAGATAAGCCATTTGGGTCTCATCCTCAAAGTCATCATCACTTATCAAAAAACTATTAGCATTGGTATGTAGCCCTAAGACAAAGGGCTCATGTCTTGGCCCTAAGTAGGCCATCTTTGTTTCATCACTTATGAATAACCCATTTGTATTTGTCTCTTACTCCAAAGTTAGGGGTTGATGGCTTAAGCCTAAGTAAGATCTTTCTATTGAGTCTTCTAATTCATAGTCACTTTCATATGATGTATATTCAATCTCACCGTGGATGGACCATGTGAACCTTTGTAAATAGTGAGGCCCTTGATAGGCTAAGCCAATTTGCACCTCATCATCACTTGCTTCATATCCATTCTCCTCATCCCATGAGTTGTACCCTATTGGTGTGGAATCAATTGAGGTGTTTGGATGATAAGTTTATGGAGGTGGTATGTTTACCGTGGTTACTTGTCTATTGCTCAAATGTGCTATTATCAAGGGGTGATAAGGAATGAAATAAATATCTTCTCCCAATCCTATGCTTAATCTTTCCAATGCCGCTATAAGTGAGTCATCTTGACCTCCTCTATAATAGCTTAAGCCAAATATATCAAAAGGAAGCTGATATAGTGGATCGTAAGGCCTCCTGCACCCTTGCTCATATACACTAAGGCCATAGCCATGCCAATGGCAATGCTCAAAGTAGCTTAGAGAAAAATTAGGATTATAGAGGTAATGAACATTGAATTTGAATAAATTGTCACCATCTCCTTCTATATCTAAAGACTTATGAGCATATTCTAGGCTAACATAGACAAAATTGGTTTGGTTGGGAGGGATTCCCATTGGAACCACTATTCCTACTGGTGGCCTCAAGTATTTAGGTCTCCCTATATCCAGTGCAGTCTCAATGATAGGTTTAAAGGTGATGTTCTACACAATGTATTCCCCTATGCTTGTACTTGCCAAGTGTATTGATGCATGCGATGTGGATGACCCCATGGATGATACTGGTGAAGCAGGGTGATAATCACTATCTTCATCTTGATCTTGAGGATCTTCCTCTTCCATAGGACTTGGAATTTTAGCAATGGCTACAGTTGGCATTTCTTTGGGCCTTTCTTCCTTAACTAAGGGTGCCTTTAGCTTCTGTTTTTCTTTTTGTTTTGATGTTGATGGTGCTTTAGAAGCATTGATTTTCTTGAGTGCACCAGGAGGTGTTGATGTACATGGGTATTTTATTACCCCTTTGTATTTGTTATCAATTTGTGTGGTTGGGTATGAAGGTGCCACGTATAGGTGAGTAGAAGGGATCATGAATTCTCCTAAAATATACACTTGATTAATGTATTTAAAAGGCTCTTCATCATCTAGAGTCACATAGACTTTGCTTTCATGCACATACTTGACACACTAGTGCAAGATCGAAAGCACGCACTTCATGGACCTTATCTAAGGACACCCTAAGAGGATGTTGTATTGCATAGCACCTTCCAAGACATGACACATCATGGGAATGGTCTTGTGCCCCACCTTTATGGGTAGGACTATCATTCCCATAGTATTGCATAAAGCATCATTAAAAGCTCTTAATGTGTAAGTTCCTGGAATGATATTGGTCTTAGGTATCTTGAGGTGCTCTATTATAGTTGTTGTGATGATGTTTATCGATGAAACTATATCGACCAAAACCCTCTTGAAAGGTAAGTCATTGATGGCTGCTACAATGTTTAGTGGAGGGTCTGATAAGGCAGTAGAAACTGTCTTAATCTCATGATCATAGAATCAGATTACAGGTTCCTAGCATTCTTGCACTTGTCCCACAAAGTGAGTGAATGCATTCACATCTTGCGGTTGAAGCTCAATTGTTCTTAAAATCTCCATTAGAGTCTCCCTATGCTTTGGAGACTGTTGTATGAGCTCATATATGGATGGATAACTTAGCTAGAGTCATTTGTAAGTTTTGCTCCAATATACTCTGAATAGTTACCACAGGTCTCGTTGGTGGACCTGGAAGGTTGTCTTGCCTTTGCCTAGGAGTGGCTAGGATGTTCATGGGAGCTGCAGGCAGTTGCGATTGACCATACCACCTAGTCCTTATTGCTATGTTAACAATCTCAACCATCCCAATGCATCCATGGGTAGGTATGTCAGCTTGAACCTGATTGAACTGAGCCCCTTGCTCTCGATGGGCCTCATGATTGGGAAATGGGTTTTTGTATATGCCCATGTCTCTATTATTGGGAGCTAGTGGGTTGTTGAATTTGAGCTCTCCCACCTCAATCATGTTTTGCACTTGATGCTTAAACTCGACGTAAGCTTCAATGTCATGTCTCGGTATCCTGTGATAAGGATAAAATTATCTTCCTTATATCCTTTTGGCTTAGGATGGTTGGGATCTACAAGAGGTATATCAAGAAATCTGATCCTCCTGGCCTTGCTCAACTAATTAACGATTGATTGCATTGATTCTATCAGAGGCATGAAATAACGAGGTAGCTTTGCATTCTCGATTTCTTCCTTGATTGTTCTTTTGGTCATAGTTGGCCAGTGGAGGGTGTGCTTGATATTTATATGGTTGTCGTGCACCCCCATAATTGGGTGTATCCAATACGACTTGATTTACTAGAGCAGGGTTGCCCTGCTTCTGCTTGTACTTGTCATTATTTACATTCTTGTTCCACTCCTTTTTGTTTTGAAGCTTAATGGTTCCCTCATCTATGATGAGTTTGGCCTGTGCCAAAGATTCCTCAAATGAATGATACTATTGAAGTTGTAGCAAGAGGGAGATATGTTTAGAACAACTTTTGGTAAACATACAAATGATCTCTTCTATGGGAACAGAGAATGATAATTTTCCCATGATTTTCTCCACCTATTCCCATAATCCATTACTGGCTCATCATCATACTATTTCAGGTTTTCCAGGTCTAAAAGGTTCACCTTCTTCTTAGCACCAAAGGAGAAACGCTTCAAGAATGCATTTACTAGTTGTTAAAATTTGGTTATGCTATCCTTAGATAGTTGGTTGAACCATTGATGTTGGTAATTTTGGGTACATTGGGTACATTGCCTTTGCTCAAGTGTTGATGTTGTCATTGATGTCAAGAAGCGGAAGGGTTTTTGTGAAAACCAAGGTAGATAAAATAAAAGGTTTTATTTAAAACCATGGACAATAGATTTGAAATGGGTTTTTCTTAAAACCCAAGTTGGCTTTTCGTTTCGTTGAAAAAGGTGCCCCGGTGATGAAGATATTTAATTTTAAATATTTAGTTTAAATTTTATTTATTTAAAATTTAAATTAATATTTTAAAATTAAATTAAAGTATTTGCCGACGTGTTTGGTAATGCATCGAAGTGCATATAAAATGTGGCAATGGAATTCATTAAAGGGTGTAAGGTTTTCGATATGAATCCTCGTGCAATTTTGATTTAGTCGGAGCCCCTGCGCTAACGAAGAAAGATGCTCAAGAGTAGTGCCAAAGAGGAGGGCTCACGGTGGAGATTCAAATGATGCTCAGGAGCAGTGCCAAAGAGGAGGTCGAAGATTGGTAGAAAATATGACTTGTGCTTTAGACATGTTGAGATTTATCAGTGAAAAGAATACCATGATCGCTATTATAAAGATGCAGACGAAAACCTTTTAAATACGTCGAAACCCCTGTACGATCATCAAAGCTAATATTGTGAAATCTTTTGATTACACAAAAATTGAGAAAGTGTTACTGGTACACATTTTGAAGGGTACAGAGAATCGAACTGATATTGCAGTTTCATCCACCATGACAGTAGCGTTAGGTGCTGGTTTCAGTGAAGGGTCTTCAAATAAGTATGTCTCGAGATCGAGACTAAGCGACTATTGAGGATTAAATTTTTTTATATCCATGCACCAATAAGAAATATTGAAGAAAAAGTAAATTGCTCCTTGGTTCACGCGAGCAGCTTAGCCCACATGGGTGAGGCCCTAGTGCTAGGGCTTGCACGACTTGAGAGGTCATGGGTTCGAGTAGTGACGAAGGCTTAAAGTGCTACTAAGGTATGCCCCACATTTTTATTTAATGATGATAATACTTTGTTGTTTGAATTATTAGAATTTGGGAGATATAAGGTTATGCGATGTGGTGATTTATTTTACTTTTATGGTATAAGTGGTTTTTGGAGTTATAAGGTTATGCAATGTTGTGATTTATTTTATTTTATGGTACAAGTGGTTTTAGGAGAGATAAGGAAGTTGTGCAATTAAAGGCTTTGGTAATGATTATTGAAAAGTGGAGTAATGTTGATTATTTTGTGATCTACTAACCCTTGTGAAGATTGGAAAAAGAATTTTGTGATGGTGGCAGATTTCCAAAGGGGTTCCTTCACTTCAATAAGGTATGGGCACATTCTTCTTATGAGTATGATTAGTGTATGTTTTCCTGCAATAAGATTGGAGTGAAAAGGTATTCAACAAGGTTTCCTTTGGTTGGGTGTAAGTCCTAGTTTCTGGTTTGTTGAAGACTACTTATGCATTGTTATCATTGATGAGAGTTTTGGTGAATGCATAATTCTGGTTTGAGGTAGTGGAAGCATTGTGCACTAGGGTTTATGGTTGTGAGTCTTAATACTTGCTTTGAGTTGGTGAAACCCTTGGATGGTTGTGTTGAGGTTGATGGTTGAGTTGCTTCCATAGAGGTTGGTTGATCAAGTTATTGCTTTTACTTGAGTCATGATATTGGGCTTACTCCATTGAGTTGATTTGAACAAGTTATTCTTTGCATTTGGTGATATTGTGTGGGTGGTTGTTTTGTTCAAATATCTTTGGAGGGAAAAGGATTTCTACTTGTTTCCTTTTCTTGTGATGATTGGTTGAATGCTTCAAGGTTAATGTTGAGTTGAATGTTGTTGGTTAAGCCTTGTCTATGAGCATTGTTGTTGAAGCCCAATTGGTTGAGAAAAGATATTGGTTTTGGAAAGAACATGAGTATCATTGTTATATGAGATATTGCATGGTTGGCAATTGTTGGGTCATGTTTTATGTTCTTGAGAAAAGCATACTACATCTATCTTATTCTGTTGAGATTGATATTGAGTTGAGATTGAGATTGGGAGTTAAGTATAGAACATATTGAGTCTCTAACAATTATCTTTATGCTTCTATGAGGTTGATGAATCACATTGGGTCTCTAAAAATTCTCTTTGTGGGTTCATGCCAAGCAAGTTTTTCTTGATGAACTTGTGAGTAGGTTTTGGACAGGTTCCATTGGGGACTTGTGAGCAGATTTGGACAGGTCCTAGCAGAGGACTTGTGAAGCTAAGTTTGATAGTTCTATCAGAGAACTTGAGGACAGAGGTGCATTGGTTCTATGAGAAGAACCTGAGGACATATTTATGCCAGATCGAAGGACTGTGTTTGGTGCAGATCAAAGATAGAGGACGAGGACATTTGTGCTAGATCGAAGGACTGTGTTTAGTGCAAATTCGAGGACCAGCTTTGAGGTGATAGAGTTGAGGACAGAGGTCTCCAGCCAGAGTAGGGAAGACAGGTGTCTTATGTGGATAGAGTTCCATTTGCTAAGGGCAGTGGAGGCAGAGGTCTTCTAGAGGATCACCAACCAGAGCAGAGGTAGGGGAAGGTATCTCCTTTGAGCAGAGGCTCATAAATTCAGATTGGGGGAAGGTTTCTCCTTTGAGCCGAGGCTCATAAACATTGTAATTGGGAAGGTTTCCCAAAGAACTTTGAGATAACTTTTAGAGAAAAGTTTTGTGGACATAAATTGTTGTGTCACTTTGTGGATGGTTTTGTGCATTGCTTTGATATTGCTTTGGGTATATTGCTTTACTGTTTTGAAGTATAAAGGAAAAAGTAAAAATCGGTCTTATACTGTTCACCCTCCCCTCTCAGTATAAGCTTGTGTTCTTCAATTGAGTGGTAGCACCTAAAAATGTCATTATGAATGTTATTATCATGAGAGCATCATTGTCTTCAAGATGAAAACAAGCGTTGATAAAATTGGTGACATGATCTTGTGCATCCTCTTCACCTTTAAAATTCTCTAACCTAGGCATATCAAAGTACTTAGGATATGGAGGGCTAGGGATTGATGATCACAATGGTTGATTGTGTATCTTGCTCAATGTTGGTGAGTTCCCAGCTGCCTATTATTTCTCAAAGGTTTTCATATTTTTAGAAAGCTCTTGAAATGCATTTGATGCATGGATTTCCTCTTCGTGCAAGCCTATTCGCATTGCCAATGGAGGTAAATCTCTATTCATTTGACTTGTTCTATTTTCCTCCCTCCTATGATGGGAATCAATATTATGATCTTGATTTGTTAAGTTTTCCTTCCCCCCATTAATTTAATTTTGATCATGATTTGGTGGGGGGTTTCATTGTGAGATATCTTGTCTAGTGTGCCTTTCCTTAGGTGAGTCAGTGTGTCTTGTTCTTTGGTGGTCACCACCATTTATCTATAAATTGTTAAGAGCTGGCTGCTTAGATTGCTCTCTTAACCACTGCTCATGTTGACGCAAGAGTATTTGTCTTTGTTTTTCTTGTTCGAAAGATTCCACTAACTCTCACTCTTTCTGTAATGCATTTTCTAACCATCTCATTCGGTCAATTTGGGTTGTTGTAGAAGACTCATGTTTATCTAACTTTGTTCTTGTAGTCTTGACTCACATATTCCTCAAGGGGGTTTCTGTTGTATCTGTACTCTTGATAGTTAATGTGACTTGTTCAGTGTACTATTGAATATCCCTATGACAAGAATCCATGCATCTTCTATGGGGTTGCTCTGAGGTACCCCTAGACTGGGAGGTATGTTTAGAAGTCACCATTCATGAGCTTCTAGATACAGAGTTCTCAGTAGCTATAGTTCTTTGAGTTGGTTGAGTAGGAAATCGATCCAACTTGTCTAGCTGTCTCGTTCTCCATGGCTGGTCCCTTGGAGTGCCATTTACTCCTATGAGGTCATAGTCTATGGGAATATTTCATTTTGTGCAAAGGGTTTCTTCTATATGATTTCCATGACTAGATGAAGCTCTAGTTTACCACCCTTCAGTGGGTAGACCTATTTCATATATTTCTTGTGAGTCTTGAGGTGTTGTAATTTTTGTTTGCCTTCTTGATGAAGAGGGCTTGGTGGTGACATGTTTTCTCCATGTGGATGGAATTGTGGCAATCTCTTCATCCTTATGTGAAGAATGAGTCTTAGAACCTTATTTATGTCCATGTGAGGAGGAATCCCTTGAAGTTTCCTCATGTCTTTGAGATGTTTCTATGTGTTTAGAGGAGGCCCTTGAGGTCTCCTCATGTCTCCTTGATGAGGATGGATGTGAAGCCTCTTTTTGTTTATGTGAATTTTTTCCATGATGTGGTTCCTTACTTGGGGTTTCTCGAGGAGATCCCCCAAGAGTTAAGTTATCACCCCTTAGGTTCGTGGAGCTACGTCTCACGGTCTTACGGATAGGCCATTCAACATTACTATGACTTCACCTATGGGTATGAACTGCTTCTGTCTCTCCCTTAGCATCATACTGAGGGTGTTTACTTCTTGTTTTGACCATGTTGCTTTATGACTTGATAGTTTGAGTTTGCTATTTAGGAATGACCACATAATTCCAAAAAAATTTGTATCTTGATTACCAATTTAAGTGTGCCCTAAACTATTTGTTGTGTTTTGATGTGTTGTTCTCTTGATTTATTTTCTCTTGTTCTTGTATTAAGAATGAGAAGACTCATCCATAGTGACAATCAAATACACTCATGCCAAACATGATTTTCTCAAAGGAAGCTAGGATACACCATTGAAGACCCAATGGGGGGTTCTTCTAGCTCCTCCACTCTAAACCAATGATTGTTCCAATAGTGGGAGATAGTTTGAACACAAGTAACTTAGTGTCACTATAAGTAAGTTTCCCAATTCATTTCTAGGAAGCTCTAGGGGGTAAACCAGTGGAAGGAGATGAATTCCAATGTCACTGGACTAAATTGAAGGTTGGTGATGAAATCCAACTCTCCAATGTTTAAATTAGATGTGTGTGTGGTGTTCATTTTAATCTTGCATAACATAAAGTGCATCATATAACAACAATGAGTCTTTCCTATATGCCTAAGTGCAAAAATACATTTCAATATTTAGAAAGATGCATGAACTACTATGATTTGTATGAGCACACTTTATCTCATGCAACTATGGCCTCTAGTAGGGCCTCAAAGCAAGCAAACAACATACAATGTCTAGCATGTTGGATTCTAGGGTGAAATTTTTAGGCATAAGCCACTATTCCTAGCAACACCTAGTGGAAATTTTAAAAGAGGATATAATATATTCGAATTTCTTAATTCTTTCTTCTTTATTCTTTCAATTTCCAAACATAAATGTGCTTTAAGTTATCTATGTTGAACACGCAAAAGCAGATAGAAAGCTGTAAAATATTAGAAAAGCTATACCAACCTTTGATCCAACTCAGAGAGTCAATGTTTTGATCTCTATTGCACTCCAATCCTGGCCACTGTTGACCATAGTGGTTGGTTCTTGGCCATTGTGGCTCAGAGTGGCTAGTTTTTAGCCGCTATATATCATAGTGTCTAGTTTTTGGCCACTATAACTCAGAGCGGTTAGACCTACACATAAAATTAAGTTAGTTTTTTGGAAAAAAATGAAAAATTAGTGGTTGTCCCATCGTGATTGCCATCTATAGCAACCTTGGGGTGCACGCGAAACTCTTAATTCTACTTATGATGTTATTAATATACCAAAAATGAAGCTAAAATATTACAAGAAAACATATAACACAAAAATTACAAAGAATGGATCTTTCATTAATATTGAACCCCGGTTACATGTCGGTCCCTCTTAGGTATACCCATGTTGATACAATGATTTACAAGTGGATGAAGAGATGTCCCCTTTTGCAAAATGGTGGTGCACTCTAAAATACTTCCCGGTTCTGCACACAAAAATGTCTAAGGGCTTACAAATGCCTCCTTCTCTAGGTATGTCTCTTGTATGGATCCTCTTGCTCTTGTATGTCATGGATTATGTCCTATGAACCTGTGGTCCTATATGCAATTTAAACAATAATACACATTTAGCTGTTTCATATTGCCTCTCTAGATAAGGTTGTTAGTAATCAGAGAATGTAACAAAAATATGATAAAATTATACCTTGGAATCAAGTAAATCTAAGCTAATGATATAAGAAAACAATATAAAATATGCTATGTCTATTTAATCTAAGCCTGCGGGCCACTGTCCAAGATAGCGGCCCTTAAATAAAACCTTACTCTCATTTCTCCAAAGCTATGGGTCAAAGACTATGATCTAATGTTGAATAAAGTAGGTGTTATGCCCCTTTATTTGTCAAATCTCCACCACACACGTGACCTCAAAGAGAACTCTCTCTCTGAAATGATCTTTTGTATGTGATTCGGGTCTCTATATGTCATATATAAATAATGTGTCTCCTTTGGTGCTCTTAGGCTTGCACATTTTATAGTGTGAAACCCTAGGTCTATGTCCAAGCCCTAGAAATGAATTTCTCATGCATAGTGCAAGTTAGCATGAGAAGCCCTTGTCTATTGTCTATATTTGAAGGCTAGTTAACTAAAATCTAACTGCCCACTTGAGTCTTCTATGCGAAATGTTCATTAGCATGAGAATATTTTGTCATTTGTTTATGCTTGAAGGTTAGTTAAATTAATTCTAAATGCAAACTCAAGTCTCCTATGTGAACTGGTTGTGAAAAGGAATGCAAAGTCACTCCTACTCACCTTTATTGCATGCAGACTGCCACTTTCACCCGATATTGGGCTTGTTTGTCGAAAAACCACTTCTTATGGCTCAACCACTGTCATCTACAATGGCTATGATCTGGAAAATTTCACCTACAACAAATAAGGTTTGGCCATTCTAGGCTTGAGCAGCTAGAATTTGGTTGCTCTTGGCTTGAGCAACCAAGCTTGGATGGCTTGAAAAGGCCCCAAATGAGTGGTGAGAACCACTGTTGGTGCTTGGAAAGTCCAATATTATGTCTTATGATCTTATGAGTGTGTCTATGTAAGTATATCCCCTAAGTATGACACGATTTAGGTGTCTACACAAAATCCCACTCAAATCCCTTCCACTCAAATTACTCCTTCCACAATGCCAAAATGGGCCTGAACCATAGTTGAAGAAGCCACTCCTTACATCCAAAATCGTCCATCATCCAGATTAGGTAACACCATAGGTTTTGATATTGTGTGTCAGTCCATATCCATAGATCCTCAAACCTTCAAAGAAGCAACTGGAATAAAATAATGGGATGATGCCATGGAAAATGAATTCTCATCCTTAATAAAAAAAAACACTTGGGATTTAGTTCCTCTACCTAAGGGAAGGAAGTTAGTTCACTGTAAATGGATTTCTGAGAACTAAGTATGGATCTAATGGAAAATTTGACAAACACAAAGCTCGCTTGGTAGCTAAAGGTTTCTCATAAAGTGAAGGCATTGATTATTCTAAAACCTTTGCACAAGTTGCCAAAATGGATTCTATTAGGCTAGTTCTGGCACTAGCTGCTTCCCAAAAATGTCCTATTTTTCAAATGGATGTTAAAAGTGCCTTCTTACATGGGGACTTAAAATATGATATATTCATGGAACAACCTCCTGTATTCACTTGAGAATCCTCACTTATTTGTAGACTAAGGAAATCTCTCTATGGCCTCAAACAAGCTCCTAGAGCTTGGTATGAAAAATGGACTCCTTCCTTCTTTACTCAAGTTTTTCTCATTGTGATTCTGATGACACAGTCTACATTTGGAGAGATGAAGAGAAAATCACCTTAATTGTTCTCTATTTTCATGATCTACTATCAAAGACTCCCTTTATAAAAAATTGAAATGGTTGATCTAGGTTTATCTCATTACTTCCCTAGGATTCAAATAAATCAAACATATGCAGGAATTTCTTTGTGTTAGCAAAAATACACTCTAGAAATTCTTCAACAATTTAAGATGACTGATTGTAAGCCCCCTCTTCTACACCTTTTCAGTATGGAGTCACTCTAAGTACTTCATGCACATCCCCTCTATGTGATGCTACACTATACAGACAGCTTGTAGGGAGTCTATTATACCTCACTCATACTTGCCCAGATATATCATATGTTGTTGGCTTGATATATAGATTCTCACATCAACCTCATTTAAGCCATTGGCAAGCAACAAAAAGAATTCTACGCTACTTACAAGGAACTACTCAAATTGGGCTTATATGAAGGAAAATCCATGGATATCATTGGTTACACAGATTCTTATTGGGAAGGTTTAATAGAAGACAAATGTTCAACTTTTGGATATATATTTTGTCTTTATTCTTCACCAATTGCTTGGTCATGCAAAAAATAACAAGAAATAGCATTATCATCTATAGAGGTAGAATACAAGGCAACAATTTTAGCAAGTTAGGAAGCTCTTTGGCTTTGTCAGATACTAAGAGAATTTTTTTTCTATGACAAACCTATTACTCTTTGGTGTGATAATCAGATCACAATTCATATTGCTTGCAATCCAGTTGAGCATCAACGTACCAAGCACATTGAAATTCACATGCACTTCATTCGGAAGCATATTCAGATAGGGGAAATACACTTGGACTATATTCCCATAGAAAATAAAATTGTAGACATCTTCACCAAATCCTTTGCTTCTCCACATTACATTCAATTGTGAGAGAAAATTGGGGTAAGCCAGATGCATTAGAAGGTACAAAATAGGTTTTCACCTCTCCTTTCTTCTTATTGTTTGGAAGATGGTTTTTCCCATGTGGTTTTTTTTCACCATCTCTCCTATATGTAATAACATTGTACATGAGTACCTCATCAAGCCTAGTTTCCGGGACTCATTTATTTTTTGTTCAATGAGGACAATATTCACCATCCAAAGACATGCCTCTTCTTTTTTATTTTTGATAGATGGTTTTTTCCCATATATTTTTTTTTTACCATCTCTTAAATAAGAATCATTGTACATGAGTACCTCATAAGGCCTTGTTTTCGTAACTCATTTGTTACATTCACCCCTAGTATCACTTAAGGGGGGTTGTTAGAATAAATAATTATTCTTTTAAGTTCTACTAGGATAGACTTACTTGAGTTACCACTCTTCCATGAGTTAGGTGAACTCTCAGTTTAGACTAGTTTATATTTGATGAGTTGTAATACAACGACTCTCAATGATCAAATTTGATATTTATACAAAGTTGATCCATGGAATAAATCAATCAGTATTTGGAGTTTCTCTATTATCTTGTGATGTATTCCTCAACTACGTTCATGTGCATAGAATATTTTTTTCAGTAATTTTAACAAAAATTCCCTATCCTTAGGACATTTTTGAACTTATCTTCCAATATGTTCATTGCTCCTTGATAGACCATAATCCTATTGCTACTCAAGAAGGTGGAAAATAAAAATTATTCTTTGCTCAAATTATCTTCATAGGCCAAAATATTGAAGTCAAATACAAGTAATAATTTCCATTATCCTCCTTCACTAAGAAGCATATATATTTATTACTTCTCGATATTGCTTCCAATTAGCTTTGATATGTATGCACATACTTGTTTTTTGCATAAAACATTTAATTTTTATGCAATTTTTCTTGGGAAAATAAATAAGCTTGTAGGTTGCTAAGGATGGTGGAAAATGATAATTATTTCTTGCTCAAGTTGTTTTCACATAAAGGCATGCAATATTGAAGATATTTAGAAGGAATAATTTCTATTCTCCTCTCTCACCCAACAACTATTAGCCTTATGAGTGCTCTATTAATATACATAGTTACACAAAATCATTCGAATGATTGCTCCATATCACTTGTTTGTGTTCATATGATTTTTGTTTGCATAAATATTCAAGATGATTTTCCATGACCCGTGATGATCCTATTCAAGATAGATTGCATGATAGATTCATTTTAGCTAAGCAATTAGGTAGTGAATATCTTGAAAAAATATTCATGATTGTTTCATGACTTGTGTATGTTTTCATTTACACCTAACTAGGGGAACTAGTACTATTTATAACCATTAACTAAAGTGTATAAAAATACATCTACCTATCATCAATTAGAAGCAACCCATAGTTCCCCATGAAAAAACTTGCATGCTTCAATTTTTTATATAACTATGAACAATTTATATATTTGCACTTACATATTAGACATTTTGACCTCTTCTATAAGTTTTTTCCCCTGCAACAACTTTAATTAAAGGGGCATTACATTGGTGATTTCCTAGGATAGTATTTTTTGGTACCACTATTAGCCTCCTTTGTTAAAATTGTTTATAGGAGGTAAAGCATTAGCATGAATCAACTAAAGAAGAGGTGAAATATTAGTTAATTCTACTTAACTAATTGAGTCACCACATCATCCATTCCCCCTAAGAATTCTATAAATGCACCCCCTTTGTCCTCATTACAATGAATATGGTATATGCATTGAAGAACTATTGCAATATTTACACTTCACACCCAAATTCCCAAAATAAATCCCACATAACCATCCTCATCCCATGCCAAGCCTCGATTGTAACACCCCACAGACCCAGATCTAACTTTCATCAATGAAAGGATGCCATAGCCTATGATTATCTGAACCTAAATGATCTTGGTTTACAATCATCTAGACCCAAACATTCATCATCCAACCCACATGTAAATTTCTAGATGCAACATGATGTAGCCTGACACATCATAGTGTAGAAATAAAAACAAAAAAAGAAGGGTAAGATCTATTTATACTCTATTTAGTATTGTCCTTTTATAGATATCTATTTCTTTTTGCATCTCTAGTTTTTAATTTGGATTGAAAACTAGGCCTCACCTTGGGGGGCCCAACAAGTATTATTGACCAGTTTCATTTCAATTGTGTGCAAATATACATATCTCAAAGTGAGTATATCCATACACTAGCCTAGACCCGAATGTAGTAGTAGAATATTCTAGTGATCGACTGTCAAATCCTATATAGTCAAAGATCAAAACCATCTAACACCCAGATGATCAATGCACATGGTTATCGATCCCCTTGATGGTCAACATATAGACATATTCAAGCAATCAAAAATAGATCTAACATACACAGAAGTAAAATAGACCCAAACATAGATACCTAGATCCAATAAAGTGACTCACATGAGAAATCCACCCCTCTAGTGCTATAGCAACAGAAGGACATAGTCACCATTATTTTTTATAAAAGGGAACAATCCCCTAAATTCTTGTATAACCCCATGCGAGGGTCAATATTATAATTAGAAAATATGAAACACATACACAATATAATACATACATATTTTCCTATTTTATTCATTTTTTTTACATTGTCTATCTTTTTTTATTATCTACAATATGACGATCATGGTGAGACCATTTATCTAACCTTGCTATTATGTAACATTTTAAATTGTTCACTTTTTTATGATTAATATAGATTTTATTGTTGCATTCTAAATATTTTTTATATTTTTGTGTTTTGTGTTTTCATAGGTTGTATATAGTGCACGTAGACAAAATCATCCAACTCATAATATCCTCAAACTGCAATCGTCTAACTTGAGATGATCTCAAATAGAAACCATATGACCCTAGATGGTCACAGAACGTAGGCACTTCTAACCTCTATTCTTCAACACAATGTAGGATCATAGGTAGGGGAAATTTTTCATTTCTGTTCTGATTTTGAGTTAGTAATAGTTTAGATAAGCAAATTTATATTTTGTTTCATTATGTTTTTTGTTTGTAAGGTAAATGATAAAAAATACTTTTGCTTAGGTTAGAATAGTTTTTTTTTGTTTTTCTTTTCTACTTATATAGGATTGCATAGTACATTAGGTTATCTTTCTATCTTAAATAATGTAGTTGCATTACATAATAAAAGAAAAATAAAAAAATGAAAATCATATTAGAATTAGCACTTGTGTCTTTTATGTTTGCATTAGGCATATTTAAGACAAAAATAAAAATAAAAACTTAAAAAAAAAAAAAAATTGCATCACACACATTGCACGTTTCATAAAAAATATCGATGAAGTTGGATTTCATCATCAACCATTGATTGAGACCAACAATGTTGGAATTCACCTCATTCCATTAGCTCACCCCATAGACACCGTAGTAGACCCCATGAGTGGTTTTCAAGATTTCATCACCAGGAAATACCTCACTCTTGAGGATATCTTAGGGTGGGTTAGGTTAGATATCCCTTTGTTCATAGGGTTTAATAATCAGTGGACCCATAGCTATCATTATTGTCTAATCCTACTTGAGGGTGAAGCAAAACCCTACTTGACAAGTAGTAGGACCAAGACAACATGACCTCTTTTGGGAGGGTAGTTTGTCCCTTTATGTTACCATAATCCATAACCATACTAGAAATCCATTTCAATCATTGTTGTATCACTTATCATCAGATAAGTGGCTATCAAAACACCCAATTAGATTGCATTTCACCTCTTCCTTTCATAGTTTTTAGTTTTAAGAGTCATTACACACACAAAAAAACAAAAAACAAAATGAAAAATCAAAAAATCAAAACAAAACAAAAAAACTCCAAAAAATTCAAAAACATAAAAAGCAAAAATAGTCCCAACACATCACACAAAAATATCAACTAAACACTAGCACACCAAAATGAAAAACATTCAAACTATTGTTTTCTTGATTATTTTGTGTAGATAGAGAAATACACTTCCACCACACCATCACCATAAACCCCCAAACCTACATTCCATCCATTATCCACTTAGCTTAAGGTCTTGACTCAAATTCAAGTCTAATCCCAAGATCAAGCCGAAGCCACCACCCAAGCCACAATGGAAAAATATGGTCAGACCTCCATCCATCCACCACTCTTCCAATTTTGCATAAGGTATCCTTACAAATATCCTAAGGTAGCTTGTCCAGCTACACCTATCACACCACCACCAACCCACCTAAGACATACAACTCAAGCACCACTTACCACCACATCCCTACTAGCATCCCTGTATCCACTATTCCAATGACATTTATATCCTTGGACCACATCACCCTCATCGATTTTGATGTTGCATGAGCCCTCCAAGATGGCCCTTTCCCTCTGCTAGATTCACCATGACAATCCTTACTATAATTGACCATTCAACCCTATTTCATCTCCCCCATACCCTAAGAGTAGGTTTATACTTACACAACCCACCCCACTGAGCCACATCCTGAGTAGGGCATGCACATTGAATGCTTCCCACTTGGGGGTTCTAAACCCTAATCCAATGCAGGATATATATCCATATCTATAGATCCAAACCAATAGTAAGCCTATATTAATGTGTCATCTCACTTTATTGCATCTACTCTACCCACCTCATCCCATATGCTATAACCACCGTATCAAGTGCCAAACCATCCAACTTCCATAGCCACCTAAGAATTGTTCTTTTCATAATACCCATCATAGGCCACTTGACCACCTACCATATATGTTTTAATATATTTGTAATAGAACTTGCAATCATCCACCCAAACACTAGATTTCAAGGCCTACAACAAATATTCATTCACTTCATAATACCAGTAGCTTCTACCCTAATAGTACCAACAACTTACAATACAAAAATACTACCAATAGTAACCTCCACCCATGCAATAGTATGGGCACCTTTCATCATAATGGTACTACAAACAACAAATTCCACCCATGCAATAGTGCTAAGAACTTTCATTGCAATAGTACTATCAACAACAATCTCCACCCATGCAAAAATACCAACAACTTTCATCACAATAGTACACCAACAACAACCTCCACCCATGCAATAGTACCATCAAATTTCATTGTAATAGTACTACCAACAACAACCTCTACCCATGCAACAATACCAACAAATTTGATTGTAATAGTACTACCAACAACAACCTCCACCCACATAATAGTACCAATAAATTTTTTCATAATAGTACTACCAAAAACAACCTCCACATATGCCATAATACTTCTAACTACCATCCCAATAGTAGTTGTAGAAACAACATCCACCCATGCCATAACATCAATATCAACCACCCATACAATACCAATAAAATCCACTATAGCAACAACATCTTCCCATGCCACAACATCAACAAACATCACCCATCTAGTACCAACAATAGCAACTACAATAACAACCACCACCCACACCACAACATCAATAGCAAATACCCATCCAACACCAACAACTACCACTACAACATCAACCTATACTCACTCTACACCATCAACAACAACCCATTCAACACCAATAAGTCATCCAACATCTATACCAACAACCACCCATTCAACATCAACAATAACTCCAACAACCACCCCCTACATATCACCAACATTTCAACCAATATCCATCAACCCCCCCACATACACCCATCACCAATTTACTCAATAACACCAATATCCTTCTTCAGGTTTCCAAGCTAGCATGTCTCACACAACCCTCCCAACCACTTTAGAGAAATTTTAATTATTGTATAACAAGGTTGATAGTTTGGAATTACAAGTTATGGGTATTATAAAATGGTACTCAATCAATTGTAGGACTATCCCATTTACCCTTCGGTACCATCACCACCATATCCCCCCTTGTTTGTAATTCAAAAAAATCAATAGGAAGGAAGGCACCCAAGATCACATAAGCATATTTATCAATATGTGCTACATTATCAATGAGATTGATCCCCTCATGCTTTGCACATTCCCATTATCCCTTGGGAGAATATTTATATTTGTTCAATCACTTACCCAAACACAAACTTTACAACTTCAAGAAATTGGTCAACTTATTCTTAGAATGTTTCACCATCATTTTTAAAAGGAAAATGACACTTACTGATATTTTAAATCTTTATCAATTTGATGATGAGTCTATCTTAGATTATGGTGCTCTATTGATAGCTATAATAAAAGAACTCCCATTTTATCTCCCCATGATAGAGCTGACTTGATTATTCATAAGTTATTCGAAACCAATATCATTACTACTACAAATATGGCAATATTGTTCACTCTAGGGAGCTTTAGCACAAGCCAATACCATTGAGGACATTAAAATCCAAGAGTGTAGAATAAATCTCAAAAATAAAGAATGGCCAAATAAGTTTTCCAAGTGAACTT
Source organism: Wollemia nobilis (assembly GCA_028583015.1). NCBI lineage: Eukaryota > Viridiplantae > Streptophyta > Pinopsida > Araucariales > Araucariaceae > Wollemia > Wollemia nobilis. The sequence continues at coordinate 13,201,456 of JAQPPZ010000020.1, forward strand.
CTAACAACCAATCAAAATCCAATCAAGTTAACCAAGTTGTATTTAGCAACCCAAGTGTGCCTAATCAACAACCATATCAACCATAGTAGATGCAACCATAGCAAGTTCAACACCCACAAAAAAACAACATATCACACCACACCACCTCTTGTCCAACTACAGAACCCTCAAACAGGAAACCACCCCATGTGTCCTACTAGGCCCCCACATAATTTCACCCTACTTCTTGGGCCCTACTTGATCATATTTCAATGAATTTATGAAGCATAGGAAATATAATTGCTATATGTAAGACTAGAAGACCCCAATAGGACTAAGCCCATATCATACAAATAATCACCACTATGTTTACCATAGGTGACAGGGTCATGAAATCAATGATTGCATTTTTTTCAAATATCTAGTCCAAGACCTTATCAAGAAGGGGGTCATTATCATAGATAATCCACTCACACCACCCAAAATAAATATCAAAATTTATTAATACCCCTTGTCATAGCATAGGCTAAACCAACAACTTCATGCACCACCAAATTCCAACACCTCCCCAAACTAGGTCAACCACCTCAATACAATATTGCAACATCATGAGTTTGTAGGGATGATCCACATTGTTACTTGAGATCAATGCTAACCTGATCGATAGATCCAATCAAGTAATTCCCCCAACATGCCTTCATCCTTTATTATTCCAACCCCACTAGTGTAGGTTGTATCTCACCATCCATGACCAATCATATCCCTCACAAACTACCTCACATAGAGCCTTAGGATGATATCAGACAAATTCTCAATTTATGAGCTCATCTAGAAATCACCTCTACATCATGAGGCATTGATGAAAATTTTGAAATCCATCAACATTCACACTTAGGACCTAAATGCCTTTGCAATATTTATGGGTAGCATCAGAACTTGCATGGAGCTTGTAATTACCTTCTATGATAATGAGATTAATACTTTACCAATAGAAATACCAGATCTTCCACTACACATTGTAGCTCACATAGACCAAAATCCCTTCAAATGATTTCTAGTCGATACTGGCTCCTCGATCAACATCATCACATCCATGGCACTCCAACATCTCCACCTACCACCTTCACACATAGCCTCATACACCTTCACTCTATGGGAATTTAATGATGTGTTATGCTCAACACTTGGGATGGTTGTTCTTCATATTCAAGTAGGTGGGAAGACCATTCATACTTTGTGTCACATACTTGAGGGATAAATGCAAAACAATATCCTACTTGAAAGGTCATTGATTCTAGACATGCGATGTGTTCTATAAACATTATATTATTATCTCAAATATGTTGATGAGGGTTGTGTAAATTGCATTCCCATGAATGAGGAATATTTCATGTATTGTAACTTGATATCAAATTTATACGAGCCTCCCTTACCTTCCACACACCTATACCTTACCCGAACCTTTCCTGAACTAGCCCCCCAACCAAATTCATATCACCTTGACCCATGTTTTCTACCACTAATTACCCATATACCTATCAATCCTACACCATCTAATTCACATTTACCCCTATTCCATCACATCCAAATCATTACTTTATCTAGGTTGCTTCATACAACCCTATCCTCCACCATCACCTCCATTTTACCATCCACTTGCGTCCACTTCCACCAAAATCCATCACATTGGACAAAGTCAACCCCATCCCAACTAGTATTTGCCTTTACAAAGCATCCCTTTTCATATGGAAATCTATCCCACAACTTCCACAAACACTTGACCACTTTCAAATAACCCACCTTCACATACGTCACCATATCCCCCACTTTGCTCATCTGTTGATCCATTTTTCCACCAAACCAAACCAACTATAAACACTTAATTACCTCCTCCATCCACTAAAGCCCAAAAAATCCTCCCACCATGCAACCTGAGCTACAAAATCAATCCATTGTCAAACAAGTTACCATAACTTCCACCTCCATCTTCAACAATCCCCATTCCATCATAATAAATCAAGCCACCTCCTTCTCCACACAATATGAACTACCACCACCTCAAAATTCATCCATCAAAGCTCCATCCATTCCAAACACCACTCCACATTCACCTATAGAATTTCCCCATCTAAAAGAGGATGCTAGACAAACTCATGCATCTCCTTACCAACCTGCACAAGTCGTAGTCCACATAACAAATCTAGGAATAGGTGAGTATCTAATACACAACATAACATTTATGCCTTCAATCATTGAAATAATTAGGGATTTTGGGTGCCCATGCATAGGTGCCATTATTACCATGGGTCCTACATCCAATTCAACAAATTTTGTGTATACTATAGTTGATACCTCCTCTGATGTCCCTCTTGATGAAAGACTCAAACCACCATTTTTTGGTGATATAAATTTCCTATCAAATAACTTCATTGCTCTATGATATTTCCAACACTTCTATTGGATAATATTTGGCTTTTTTCACTACGAGAAAGGAACTCATCACATCATCAAACCATATTATCATCTCCCTAAATAAAAATTTAGATTAGGGTATGACAACCATTCATCAAATGACCTCCTTGAGGAACATTTTCAACATATTACCCTTGTTCCTGAGGAGAATAGAGATGATTATTACATTGACATTGAGTGTATTCATTTACTTCCAAAAGACTTTTTTCAAGTTGCCACCATTTACACCATCCCATATGATACCTTAGAAGATGAATTAAACAAGTTACTAGAGGCACTTTTGATTGCTTTTGATAGCTTTGAAGAAGACTCTTCCCCCATAGTACCAATAATGGATTTATTGGATGATTATGATATTTATCAATGGATGTTACTCATTCAGCTCACCATTTTCCCCATGCTCCTTTCTTGGGAGTATATAAATACACATGCATCTACCACCTCCACTACCAATCCAATCAAACTCGTATCTTCCCATGTTGGACCAACTCCTTCCCTATGAGCATGCCCTTGGGAACCCTCCCTCTAATTTTCCAAACCCCATAATACCACAAGTCAACATGGTTTTCATTGACATATTTGCACCCATATACAATCCATTCAATCCATCTAATTCCATCCACATCGATCCAAGTCTTATTGAATTTGAGAACATTTTTGCCTCACCATCGCTCGCTAATTTCTTTCCATATAGCCAATTACTCCATCAAGCCAATGTCTACATATCACCTACATTGTCACCCTCTTTATTTTTTATTTATCACATTGACATTAGTGATACTAAGTCACCCTTTTCTAAAAATATAGTAGATTACATCCATCTCATTCCCACTCCTAACCGATTAGATGAGGGTTCCTAAATGCTCATCGAGGACATCACTGATATAGACATCAAAGCTAACCTAGAGAATCCACAAATCATAAAACTTGAGAAAGCCTCTCTTCCAAATAATGGTAATATTTTATCACCCTTCTTACCAAATACAAGTATTTTTTTGCATGGTCTTACAAAGACATGTCATGCCTTGACGCTAATTTAGTGGTCCACAATCTCATATTGAGCCCTGATATAAAATTGATAAAGCAAAAACTATTAAAGCTTCACCCTACCATAGACCTAATGTTTAAATAATAATTACAAAAATTATTCTATGTGGATTTTATTGAACCCATCAACTACCCAGAAGGTTTCTAATATGGTACCCATTAGCATGCCTAATGGGGATACACATTTGCATTGATTTTCATGACCTCAAAAAAGCATACCCAAAGGATAACTTCCCACTTTCAAATATGGATACACTTGTTGATTCTACCACTAGCCATGAAATTATCTCTCTAATGGATTGTTTTTTGGGATATAACAAAATCTAAGTTAATCCCAATGATAAAAAAAGAACAACTTTCACAATACCCTGGGGGACATTTTGCTAAAAAGTTATTCTATTTTACCTAAAAATGTAGGTTCAACATATCAACATGCTATTAATTATATCTTCCATGATTACATACATAAAATAGTGTAATATTATGTCGATGATCTGTTGGGCAAATAAAAAAAATGTCACAAGCACACTAGCATTTTGCACAAATTTTTTAACCAATTACTCAAACACAAGGTAAGGCTCAACCCCAAGAAATGTATTTATAGTGTCACATATAGAAAAATCTCAGGGTTTATAGTCTCCAAATAAGGCATTAAATTTAACCCAAACAAAGTCAAAGCAATCAATGAGATGTTGCCCCCAACAAATCTCAAAGAGCTATGTAGTTTAAAAGGAAAAATCCAAGTGATACATTTCTTTATTGCTTAGTTGTTGGATAAATTTAAGCCTTTTAACCATATATTGAAAAATGGGGTTACCTTTACATGGATTCAAGAGTGTCAATATGATTTTGACACCATCAAATAATATCTAGAATCGCCACCTGTGTTGATGCCACCTTGACTAGGTGTCCCATTTCATCAGTATATATATATCATTGACTTTACCCTTGGTAAAATGCTAGTAAAAAAGAATTAATCTAACTAAGAACAAGCCATTTATTACATCAATCAAACTTTGGTGGGTTATGAGACCAAGTACACATATATCAAAAAGCTATGCCTAGCAGTGTCTTCACAACTAAAAAAAATTGACATTACATGATCGACCATACCATGTATGTCATAGCTAAATAAAACCCTGTACACTCTATGATGAGTTGCAAATATAAAAATAGCAAAAATTCTAAAATAATAATTCTTTTAATAAAATTCAATCTTGAATTCATTAGCCAAAAATCCATCAAAGGCTAGGTAATCGTAGATCAACTTGTTGAAGCTCAATTACCATATGAGCAACTTATTATCGTGTTGCTTGATGAAATGTATTCAATATCATAGAGCAAGGGTAGAATGTCAAACCTAAGGAGGAAGTTGATGTTGTCATTTTATTTGATGGTTCTAAATAAGAATAAGAGGAAGGTGATGGAGTTGTCTTCTTCACACCTCAAAGAGCTCCTATACCCTTGTCATTCAAAATCATATTCCCTTGCACCAATAACAATGTGGAATACAAAGCCCTAATACTAGGCTTCAAGACTACTATTACTTTAAGCATAAAATAGATCAATATTTTTGGGGACTCCCAACTCATTTTCTATCAATTTAAGGAGATATATCAGTGCAAATGACCAATTTTGAAGCAATACAAATAGATCATTGATAAGTTGCTTAAGCACTTCTGCCAATATGAAATTGATAACACACCTAGGTCAAATAATCTATCTTTAGACTCTATGTCTTCTTTCGGACCACTCATACTCTAAAATCCCATCGATAGCACTACATGCATCAATATTAAAACACTATCTCAATCAACTATTGAATGATAATGTTCTTAGACTAAATAAAGTGTTAACTTTGTACAAATCAATCCATACAATGATGGCTTCTCAAAAATAAATAATTTTATAAAAATGGGTAATCTACTTCTAGATTTATCCTCAAACAATAAAAACACATTCAAACAAAAGGTAGTTTGTTATGCTCTCTTGGGTGATATCATTTATCATGGTAGCTTTGATGGTGTTCTCTTATGTTGTCTTGGATCGCAAGAGGCAAGTTTTGTCATATCTTAAGACCATGATGGAACTTGTGGTGGTTATTTTAGTGGAATTGCCATTACAAAGTGTATTTTATGCATAGGTTACTATTGGCCCACCATAGAATGTGATTGTTGCACATATATCAATAAATATCCAAAATGTCAACATCATGCCAATTTAACCCATGTACCCTCATAGACATTGCAACCAATTCAAGCCATTTGGTCTTTCTTGCAATGGGATATTGATCTCATATGAAATATATCTCCTCCTTTATTAGGGCACCATACATTCATCATCATATCTACTAAATGTTTCACTAAGTGGGTTGAGGTGATTCCTCTTACCAGCACAACTGGATTTCGAATCACGAAGTTCATACTCCATCACATCATTTATTGATTTGGTATACCATCAAAAATCATTTTTCATAATGAAAATATTTTCAAAAGTAATGATGTTCGAGCACTTTGAACTAAATACAAAATTCAACACCGCTTCTCAACTCCTTACTACTCATAAATTAAAAGGCAAATTGAGGCCACCAATAAGACTATCATTTCTATTCTGAAGAAAACAATCAAAGATAATAATGAAGATTGGCATCCTCAACTCCCCCTGGAATTATGGGCTTATCAAATAAGTATATGCACACCTACTAGGGAAACACCATTATCACTATTCTATGGGGCCAAGGCCATCATGCTCCTTGAGATTGAAATCCCATCATTGTGTGTATGTTTACAAGAATTCATCGATGATGATACCACATGACAAGTACATCTCGACCAATTAAATTTTCTTGATGAATGAAAAATCAATGCACTAAAGCACCTTTGTGTTTATCATGACAAGGTAAAACATGCTTACAATAACAAATTGCATCCCCAAGAATTTAAAGTAAAGGATTTAGTTCTCAAGAAAAATCAACAAAATTTGAGCCTTCCACTGCACTTGCATGACAAGTTTATGGCCAACTGGCTTGTTCCATTCATCGTCACACAAATATTTGTAACTAGAGCATACAAAATTGCCATTCTAGAGGGAATTGAGGAACCTGAACCCATAAATATCCTTCATTTGTATACCTTCTATGCTTAGCTCATAGATAGCATTGTATAAAAACATCAAAAAACAAAAATAGCAAAAAACATCAAAATACAAAAACATCAGGAAAAACATCAAAATCCAAAAATAGTAGAAAATATCAAAATACAAAAACAAAAAAAACATCAAAATAATCAAAATCCAAAAACATCAAAATCATCAAAATCACAAAAAATAAAAATCATAAAAAAATCATCAAACCATCTAATCATTGAATGACCATAATCGTAAATCATCTGACAGTAAGATGATAAAAAAAACTCAACCATTTTACTATAAGACGACTAAAAAATCAACCATCCTACTATCATATGACCATAATCACAAACCATATGACAGTAATATGGTAAAAATAAATTCAATTTTCTGATCACCGGATGACCATAATCACAAACCATCTAAAAATAAGACGGTAAAAAAAAAATCAAAATAGAAATAATCAAAAATAACAAGCACTAATTTTTCACATCGCTACAAAGCATGTTGCATTCACACACATCATATTATTCCATCATCACCAATAATACTTTTATTATTGTTCAATTCATGCTTTCTTATGATCTTCTACAATTGATTTTATCACATTAATCAAGTGTATCTTATTTAAGGTATCTATTTTCATCATCCATAATTATACACATTTGTGCTACATCCACCACACCCCCCCATAATGCTCCCATTCATAATATACAAATGACATCTTGACTTTTTTAAGTATTTGGTTTGGAGACTCTTTAGGTTCTTTTGATCATTCAGCCATACCTAGTGTATCATTCAGCCTCCATTAAATATCATTAGCTCTTGAAATGTTAAGGGTCTTATTGGTGACCTTAAGTTTTCTCTAAGACCATGCACAAATCACACATTAACAAAATTTTTGTACCTAGGAAATATGACGTCATCAGTTGCTATCGCCATAAAGCAAACCATTTACCCTGCTCACACTATCATGCACATGAGCTAACCCTAAGAATTGGCAAAAGGACAAGCACAAAGCCAAAAGACAAAAGTCTTCAAAAAAAATAAAGAGCTACTAAATGCTTGAATCCTTGGAATTCTTAGATCCTTAGATCATAGGATTAACCTCCATCAGGGCTATAGATACCTAACTGGTTGTGGAGTACACCTTACATGGTGACACATCTATCACATTAGAAACATTCTTTTGTATAGATTTATGTAGGTTCACATATGAGATAGCTTATTGGTGTAAGTCATAAATAATGAATCCAATCTCACCCATAGTTGGAAATGAACAATCACTACACACAAATTGATCTTTGAGAAACTTTAATAACTTGGCTGATCTTAGCATCTTCAAGTACCTATTTGATAAATATATGAGTTTGATCGATGTCACTAGGGTTTTTGAGCATCATGAAAGCACTTTCAGAATCCTCATCCCTAGGACATGTAAAATTACAATAGCATAGTTATTGTAAATCATTACATAACATTCTACCACATTAATTCCATATGTATGTCAGTACCCTTGGGTTTATGCCCTTGATTTATTGATTACAATCATGGATAATTATACAAGTATATGTATTTTTTGAAATATAATCAAAAGTATATGCATACACTCATTGCATCCATCAACATACATTCATGCATTCAATAAACCACTGCATCACATCACAAAAAAATAAAAAACACAAAATATAAATAAAGTGCATCATACGTATATATATTATCATCAATAAAGTACATATATGTAGACTCGCACACATGCTACATATGTTAGAGCCATAAAAGATCCTAAAAATCACAAAAGGATACAAGGCATCTAAAAAATATCCTACAAAGCTCTATGTCCACCTATCATTGCCCACCCTCACTACTCTCTCCAATGCCCTTGACTTTATCTCCTTAGGTCTACCCAATACTGTTACCATAACCCTAACCCCCACCACAAGATATCCTTACCTCTACAGAATGGGATACACGTGGAGTTACTAAAGGAGCACTCAATTCTCCACTCCTCTGACTCCACAAGGATTAGGAGGATGATAGTAATGATACTACTATATCATTAAGTAGTAAGGTATTCTCAAATAATAACACATAATCCCTCTACTACTCTAACTAATATATTAGGACCCTCGATCCCTAGCTCATTGTAGGTATTTATAACCTCTCCATCCATAATGAATCACTCTCTATCCATAGTCAATATTTCTTTTCTTGTAGTGCATCTTGCTTGACTACCAACCTATCCTTATCCTTCTATAGGCTCTAAACCAAAGCCCACAACATATCCTTATCCTCATATCTCTACCACCTCTAGCACTCACCATCTTACTAACTCTACTCTTGTGCAATAGTAGTCTCTAACTCTACCTTCTACCTCTCTAGCACCCACACTCGATCTAACATAACAAGGTACTCTATGACAGAGTCACTACTATCACTATTGCCCTCCCTATAAAAGATATCCTCTGCAACTCTATTCTCAAAATATCATGATGATCATACCCCAATATCCATTTGTTGACATACCCACCATCCTATAAGCTCCTCAAGTCCTACCTCTTATTTCTTATGGTACTATTCGTTGCCTTTGGCTAGATAGCCTATGAACCAACCCACATGTCATAATATAGCATCATATCTACATCATCCACATCCACAATAGTTATCACTACATCCACATCTACACCTATGAATTCATACTCTAGGTTGATGATTGCATCAATATGCCACCATCTGTATACTATAGGGGCTGAAGAAACACCCTAGGGTAATAAAAACTGCCAAAAAGTGTGACCATACTAAAAAACTCATACTTGGTCCTATGGAGACCCACCATCCATATCCCTTACTACACTTGTACCATATGAATTCCATCCTTTGGCTATCTTAGAACCTCCCTCCAGGACCTCCACATAACCTCCCTTGAATATAATCACAAAAAAAATCATCATTATAAGTCCATACCACTATAAACGATTGAATCTTACCCTCATCCTGATCCCTACTCCATCTCATGGCATAAGTAATTTTAGTCCCCATGTCCTTTACCTCTAACCAAAGGAACCCTTGGGTCGTCCAACCACAAAGTGCTCCCATACCCAAATCTATAGTAGAAAAATACAACACAAACTAGACCTACCCCATCACCATATCTCATATAGCTCTTGATAAATCTATGATAATAATATTGGAGCCCATACCATCACCTTGGGATCCTCTACCAAATATTGCACCAACCTAAGTAGGTTCCATGGGAACCGAGCACCTGATGAATCTAGTAGTATAAAATTGGAGATAAATTAGTGTGTGCTTCACTATCAGCTACCAGAGTTGATAATGACTACTAAAATCCACATCCCCACTACCCATAGTAATCATTTCCTAATTATTCCTTTACACCCATTATAGTAGGGTCTCCATCTGATGCATAGGAGTTGTCTCAATTTGATCACCTTCTACTGGTATCCAAAAAATCTGATACACATCCTTGAGTGTGAATGTGATCTCTCCAGTAGGGATGTGGAATGTACATGTATTAGGATCCCACCTATCTACCAATTCCATCAAATATGCATGATCTACATGCACATTATCTAACCTAGCTACATATTGTAGCCCAATTGCATTAAGCCACTTCTAATTTATCTTTGACATATGCCATCAATATTAGTAATCTCTACTACATAAAAAATAAATCACATCAAAATATCAACACCATACTATACATCTAAAAAAATCACCAACTCACACATAAAAAAAACATCTAAATAACTAATTATTACACATCATTACATCCGACCATCGTATGACCAATACAAGCAACTGTTCATACATTGGAAGGCCACTGACCACCACCATCCTACACTAGGATGGTCAAAAATAAAATTTATCCAATGACATTTCCCATACAATTGACCATATGACATAAAGATAGCCTTCGGCCATCACTGTCTATACCTCAAAGGGTTTTAAAAACATCAATTTATCATACAAAAGAAAAAATTAACACATCAACCAACCGTTCGATAGGAGGACAACCATTAAACATCACCATCCATCCCTAAATGGTCACAAAAACATCAATCCATCATATGCAAACACACAAAAAAAATTCAACAACACACTAACCATTCTTGATATGGACAACCTCAACCACTAATTATTCGGTACAAATATGATCACCATACACATTTTCAATACACTTAAAAAACACAAAAATATTTTTTCAAAGATTACAACAATCACACGCAAACAACAATCACATGCAATTGCGAGAAAAAACACATCATGGGTTCATTTTATCCAACATGAAATTGAGAAAGGGTGACTTATGTTACTTACCAATCCTGCACTCCCTCTAACTCTAGCTGCTCTACCTCTCGAATCCAACCAGTCAATCCCACTAAAAATTTAGCAAAAACTTTGTGTCAATTTTCCACTCATAATCCTCATTCTCCCCTCATTCCTTGTCCATAATGATAAAAATGACCACTCACACACCCAAATTTGTATGTATACCTTTTGGCATAATACTGTGTAAGATGATAACATCACGATTGTACTATATAGTCTAGGAATTTAACCATCCTAGATGGTCATCATTTTATAAAAAATATATATATCAATAAAAAGATAAACCACATAGCCAATCAACATCAACTACTCATTTTCATCCATCTTGCCCATGCCCAATCCCTCTAAGGTCAATCACATTGTCACTGCCATCCATTATGTCCTCTGCTGACTTGCTACTATAACAACCCCGGTTATCACTACACATATACTATTTTTTTTAAGTTCATCTATGTCCACCCTGTGATAAGATAAAGTTATAATAATGATCTAAGAAAATATTCTCCAATAAGAAGTAAGTAATCCAAATTGCAATAGACTAAATAGATAGAAGCACCAACTTCTACAATTCCTATTAAGCCAATTTGCATGTAGGAGCACCAACCCCTACAACTCCATCTCACCATCCCATAATGGTAGATGAATAACAAAGTGCAATGGCTATGTCCTCATATTACATTTTCCAAATAGCAAGAGGACATCAAAATGGTAGAACCAACCATTTAGGAGTACAATTTCCTCACCAAAGGAATATCTCCCTCCATTTCTCCATACTACCAACAAAGGCTAGCATCTAGGAGAAACCTTTAATCTATTGCTCATTATGGAAACTTACATACAATTTGGGTCAATCATCTTAAGAGTTGTTATAAGGATCTCTCATCATCAAGGTGTTGTCAGTTTGGTGGTGGTGGGTCTTATGTCATAAATTTAAGTCTTTAGATTGCTTCCATTGTCATGTAGGTTACTCATAAGTATCCCTCTACACTATTGTACTCAGAAGAGATGGTTCTTATGGTCTACCAATGATCACCATATATTTTGCACATACATTGCCATAACTTGAAATAAGTAATCATACAAGTAATCTCTATTTGCAAAAATGATCATTAACATTCAATTACAATTGCTATCAAGATTTACAAAAGATACTTTCATATACATCATCTACCATCTATTTGAGATGATTACATCATTAAAATACTTCCCTACAATATACAAAAGCAAGTAGAGAAATACATCAATATTACAAAGCTTGGCTCAAACATTTCAGCCATTCAGAATTACATTGAGGAACATCTCAAAACATGCTTATACAAATTGAACAATAGTACAACCATATTTGAAGCTTGACTGGTTCTCCTTTGGTTTTCTTGCATCTTCATGATGTGAGAGAGATGAGTTTGTAAGGGATCAGGACAACTCAAATGCAGAGTATGCCAAATGCATTACAAGCAAACCATGCTTATCTTACATAAACATGCATCAATCAATTATCACAATGAATGCCATATTCCATTCCATAGATGACATCATGCATGAATTTCTATAATTCATCCAACATTAATGCATGGATTATTTTCTTAATCCCATCTATCATGAAGTCATTCATTTTTCTTATTAACAACAATATGGAAGAGTCCTGTACCTTTTCCCAAGGATAAACACCAATTTACCCTTCCCAAAACTAGAAGGTATTATTTCATGCTACAATCATTTACAAATTTCACCATAATACATATGAAGAAATATAAATGCAAATTATCTAATTTCACTTGTTCATAAAATGTAACAATCATATGAACATCGAAATATCCAATCTTATTTGGTTTCTCTATTTCCATTCAACAAACAGTATACATTAAATTTATCTTTATACAAACTCAAACAAATCTAACATAAAAATAAGAAATAAGGGAAAATATTGTAGGAAATTAGAAGATTCCCTTCTATAACTATAATTGGTAAATTAACTAAAAATAATCTTCACAAGAATAACACGAATGCCCATGAACACAAACTATTTCCTGAATCATATATGGCCACATCAAATCTTACCATACATATTTTTTTTACCAAAGTAAAACCTTTAGTTCCTATATGAATTAAACCATGAATTTATTTTTTACTATAAGGAGATAATTGGATTTATATATACCAACCACTTATATTTATTTCCAGGTAACAATGCTATTCTGCCTAGGTTTTAGCTTTGCTCAAATGAGTCATTGTGGACTTTTCTAAGATATTACAACCCTTTCATCACACGATCAATAAAAATAAACCTAACCTTGGCGAAGATTAATGGCCAATAATTTCTAGTCTAGTTATCCCGACAAGTAATTTTCTATAGATGCATTCCAAAAGGATCTCTACGGAGGTTTTCCTGGTGACTACAATGTTTAACTTGAATCCATATGCTCTAATTGCTATTTCCAATTTAATTTGATGAAGTTTTGGCTTTCAAGTGTGAGACGTTATAAGACAACTTATGGGAGCTTCAGGTCCTAAACTACCTTTGTCATGGCAGGTGATCTGATTGTTCAGTCATATAGAAAACCAACCACTAATCCTATTTTGTGACAGTGTTGAAATACGAAATGCTAACAAGGATGGATGAGTTCCTACTACTAGTAGTAAAGGACTTCAAAGTATTTTGATGGTAATATGGAAGGGTTGGGTTTTATCACAGATGATAAAATAATAATTTGGTAGTCCTATCAAGAATTCGACAATTGATAGAAAAGATTTAGGGCTGACTGAATTTAAAGAATTCAAAAAATAACTCATGAGAAATCAATTGGAAAAGTGATTTGCATACAGACAATGTGCCAACACTATTTCCAAATAGGAAAATGTCTCAAGCTAAAATTGATTAGCAGTTAGGACCATAAATCAATTGTACACAACCGTCGATAGGATCTATAATATAAATACCTCGAAAGCACGCGAATATGAAGTCTCGATTTGAATATAAAAAGGTAAACAAATGAATGGTTAAGGAAGTCTATAAATCCTATTTTGGCAAATACATTTCCAAACTAGAGGTATGAAAATAAATTTAACACCGCCATAGATCCAATGACTTCATGCTAAATATTAGGATATTTCAGGATGACCAGAGTGATAGCCATGATTGAGGTCTATGTCCTTTATGAAACAACCACCATAAACAACTTAAAATGATGCTCGATGTAATTCCCAAATAAGTTTTAACATTTATGTAAGTATAAGTCTCTACTCCCAATATTTTGGAAAAATAATTTATTAACGAAATCAACAAAATAGTAACCACTAATACCATTATATCATGGTACACAATGCATAGTTTATAAAATCAAGTTTAGTTGTAGTGTACATTGACTTAAACCACACAAAGAATATGCATATTGAAGTGATGATACGAAAAACCAAGATATAGTACAATAAAGAATTCAAATAGAGGAAAGCAAAATAATTATTAAACTAGTCATATGATATCCAATCACAAAGATTTATGAAGTAAAATGTGAGTAGAAAATCCCCACCTAGAATCCCGTAAGGTGATCCTTAATTTGTGTATCCTCTCCTCTAGCTTCCTCTTCCTTCTTCTCTATCCTAGCATCCCAACATAACATAACATGACCATTTTTTCTCAACTCTCATGGCTATTTATAACACTTTATTTCTTCTACAGGATTATGCTTTACATTATTTTATCACTTTTATTTCTTTTCCCTTCACATGCAAGTTTCTTCAGGATATAATATTTTAATACAAAAGGGATTCCCTAGAGATAAGGTATAGGCTGGTTATATGTCCTATGTTCCCCCACTCTAAGGGTACTAATACTATTGAGATCATGGGTGCTCATATTTGGAACTATTAAAGATAAGAGGAGAGTCTCATCCCTTAGTACAACCATCCCAAAGTTGCCATGTGTAGAAAATATGCAATATTTAATTTTAAGGCAGTATTTTCATATTTTGGTCCAATAAAATTTGGACAGGTTCATAAAAGACAAACCACCTAATTTATTTTCAAAAATGGGGTCAATCAAATTAAATAATTATGCTCAAATCAATTAATCTCTACTCTAGAGAATGCTTAAATTATATGCATAAAACATATATTTCAAAATATTAAAATGTCAATCATCAATAAATATGCATTTCCAAGGTAGAGTTCCTTTATGCAAATTAATTATGCAACCAACTATATTTCACATAAATGGCATACAAGCACTCTATGAATGTGCTCAATATCTCCCATCACCATTTTTCCTTTGATTGGGTGGGACTTTTCAGAGTTAGACTCAAGTACACCACCCTCAGGGAGGTAACTAGTGATGGTTGAGATAAGAGCTTTACCTGATGAGTTGTATTTGTCATAATTTTTCTTTTCCATATCTGGTGGTCAGTCTTCCACTTAAGAGAATACCTATTCCGGTAATCAATCCATGCACACAATATCATTTTATTTTAACAAAAACTAATATAATGCAAATACATCAAGTATTACAAACTAGTTATTATAGTACAAATAGCATATTAATAAAGTTCCTCCAAGGTGGGTCATGACATACTCCCCCCTTAGAATAAACATAGTCCTCTGTGTTTCCTATAATATTACATAACAGTCATTACATCATAAGGTTTGCATAGTTTTCCACTTTCATAAGTGGTAAATGGTTCAACCTATATTATTACATAGCATCATCAAATAACATCATAAAATAACATCATCAAATAAATAAGGAAAATGTCTTTTTATGTCCATTTTTTCCCAAGTGGAATTCTTCTCATAATATTGGTCCCACTAGACCTTGCACTACTCAATATTTCTTTTCCTCATAGTCTTGGAACAAAATTCCTAGATCTTCACTGGTTTCACCTCAAAGGTTGTTGTATCTACCATATGCAAGTTAGAAACATCTAACACATGATCAGGATCATCAATATATCTCCTAGGTAGGTATACATGAAAAGTGTTATGGATCTTTAACAATCTAGACGATAAGTCAAGCCAATAGGCTACAAGACTTATATTTTCCACAATATCAAATGGTCCTACAAACCTAGGATCCAATTTGGTTGATTTAATTGCACTCTTTTTCATTTTTACTCTCAAAAAAACCCTATCACCTATAGAGAATTCTCTAGGAGTTCTTTTCAAATCTGCATAACTTTTATGTCTATCAGAGGCTTCCTTGAGCCTTTGTCGGATCAGTGTTAGCTTCTCCTCCATTATTTTAACCATTTTTAATCCAATGACAACCCGATCCTTAGTATTATCCCATGATAATGGTGTTCTGCATCATCTACCATTCAAGGCTTTGAAAGTGGCCATTTTCAGAGAAGAATGATAGCTATTATTATAAGAAAACTCAACCAGATACAAATAGTCTTCCCAACGAGACTTCTAGTCCATGCAATTCATGTGTAACATATCTTCTAGAACTTGGTTTACCTTTTTTTCTATCCACCTATTTCTATATGATACAAAAAACTAATATTCAAAGTGGTTCCAACTGCACGATGGAGAGCCTACCAGAAATCAGAAGTAAACCTAGAGTCTATATTTGAGATTATCATCTCGGGAAGTTCATATAGCCTAAAAATTTCTTTAGAAAATATGTCAACAACAACTACAACATAATCTGTAGTACTACCTACTATAAAGTATGCAGCCTTAGTAAGTTTATCTACTATCACAAAAATTACATCATACTGATATTTTATTTTAGGCAGACCGACAATAAAATCCATCGAAACAAATTACCATTTCTGAGTAAGAATATTATGAGAAAAAAAAATTCTTGTTGGATGCTGGTGATAAGATTTCACCTTTTGACACTGTAAACATCATGCCACAAAATCGGTGATATCTTTCTTCATGCCAAACCAATAAAAGGTATTTTTCATATTTTCTCTCATTTTAGCTCCTCCAGGATGAGCAAAATAAGGCAAGTTATGAGCTTCTCGCATAATCAATCTCCTTAGATCACCCATTTTAGGAATGACCACATGTTTCTTAAAGCATAAAACTCTATAATTTATGCTATAATCTAGATTCTTATTCAGATTTTTTTCTATTTTGATATGAATTTCACTACATCCCAGATCCTGGCACTGCATTTTCCTGACTCGATCATTAGATCCACATGACTATGGGTCAATTCTACTATATATGTGGTTGGTTGGAAAGGTCATCTATTATCTCAGGCCGGGAAGCTTACTCTCACTAAGGCATCCCTATAGAGCATCTTGATTTATTTTCTATCTATGTTTAAGGCCCCTACCAGAGTTTACCAAAAAATTGAACAACTCCAAAAGAATTTTCTATGGTCTAGGTCAGAGGAAAAAAAGAGGTTCCACCTTGTGGGCTAGGGCAAGGTTTTCAAGTCGAAAGAAAATGGGGGGCTAGGACTAAGAAGAGTTGCTCACCTAAAAACTGACTTGCTTTCCAAACAAGCTTGGCATCTTATCAACAATGAGGAAAATGAGTGGACTACCATAATTAAAAGAAAATATCTTCAAAATATCGATTTCCTAAATGATTCGGTGCATGGTGGAGGGTCGGCATTCTGGAAAGCAGTATTAACAAGTAGAGAGGTCATAAAGAAAGGCCTAAGATGGGTTCTTGGTAACGGGTAGAAGATCAAGTTATGGGATGACAAGTGGGCCAAGGATGAAACTTTATTTCAGTTTCCTTCCCTTGCAAGGATCAAAAGAATCACAGAGGATCTCATAGGAAGGAAAGTGGCTGACTTCATTAGACAGGATAGAGGTAGGCTTATCTAGAAATAGTTAAATATTCAAGGCTTTGAAGCTGAATCAAAAGAACTCCAAAGCATCCTGCATCAACAATTCATTTCCATGAGACATAAGTAGGATCATGTAATATGGGTAGCCACTGAAAATGGGCAATTCTCAGTAAAATATGCATATATGCTAATGTTGGATACCGAGGACCCCACATTCCAGACTCAGTTGGTGTGGGTCAAAAATCTTATTCCTAAAGTTGCTATGTTTTCGTTGCTAGTGATCCAAGGCAGGATTCTGACGATTGACAACTTGTTAAGGAAAGGTATGATAATTGCTAATTAATGTTCTTTGTGCAGGGGTAATTGGGAGTCCATCCACCATATTTTCCTTGAATTCCTGGTCTCTCTAAGTGTTCTCAATGGGTTGTTTCAAGACTTTAGCATTTTCTGGGTCAGACCAGCTACCATCCTTGACCTCTTCCACCAATGGCCAAATCCCTTTGTTAGCCTTAGCCTGAGATTTTTTTGGAAGATTTGCCTCCATCATTTTCTTTGGCAGGTGTGGCTAGAAAGAACTAATAGAGCATTCCATGAGTCCAGCCATGATTTCACCTCCATTACCAATAAAATTCTTACCTTTTCTCATGAAAACGTTAGCCTTATACATTATGAATATCAAAATCCTTCCCCCTGGGAGAGGCAGATCGGTCAATCCTTAAATATTACTCTAGGCGAGATACATGTGTCTTTCAAGGTCAATCCCAGATTAGGTGTCAAGTGGAAACTGCCCTTTGTAGGTTGGTTCAAGCTCAACTTCGATGGGGCCTCTAAAGGTAACCCTGGAAATGCAGGGGCTGGTGGAGCAGTGAGAGATCATCAAGGCAAGTTGGTGATGGCCTTTTCTGAATGGCTGGGAACTAGGACTAACAATGATGTGGAAGCAAGAGCATTATGGAGGGGTCTTCAGTTGGCTCAGGAAATTGAAGATAAACTTATTATCGAAGGAGATTCAATGTAGGTAATAAACCTTCTTAGAAATGGGAAAAATCCTTCGTGGCAAATTAATACTGTCATCGAAGAGGCTAGGAGCCTTTACCATACCAGGAACGATCAGAAGGCCCAGCATGTTTTTAGGGAAGCAAATAAAACTGCTAATATCTTGGCCAATATAGGGGTGGAAGCCATTGGGTTGGTCATTTGGGAACATGGGGTCCCAAGTGAAGTGGCTAAAATTATTCAAAATGATCGCCAATGATGGTGAAGCCATGGGGATCGAAAAAAGGGAGAGCAATTTCAATGTGGTTTTGTTAATATTGCTTCGGTCCTTATTGTGATGGCTTTAGTTTTCTTTGCAATAGGGGAAGGTTCCAGGTGGATTGGTGGCTTCATGTTATGGGGTTAGGGGCAATGGCTAAGGCCAAAGATCGATGTTGCATTTTCATGACTTGTTCGAGTTTTAGGAAAAGAAAATTTTAGCAAGTAAGGAAAAGTGCAACGATTTCACGACAGGTTGAGCAATAAAGAAAGAGTGTCACGATATCATGACATGTTGGAAAAAGGGTCGTGATATCACGACAGGTTGAGAAAGAAAGGAAGAGTGTCACGATTTCATGACATATAGAGCAAGAAAGGAAAAGTGTCACGATGTCGCGAAATGCTAGAAAGAGTGTCACGATATCGCGACATGGAAAAAGTGTCACAATATTGTGACATGTCACGTTGTCGTGATCAAAAGAGAAGAGAAAAAGCATGAGGGAAAAAGTGTCGCGATATCGCGACATGATGAGCAAGAATGAAAGAGTGTCGCGATTTCGTGACATGTTGAGCAAGAAGGAAAAAGTGTCACTTTTTGGCAATAAGTTAAGCTTGAAGGAAGAAGGGTCACTTTTTGGCAATAAGTTAAGCTTGAAGGATGAAGTGTCGTGATATCGCAACATGTCGTATTATCGCGACCAAAAAAGAAGAGAAATAGCAAGTGGGAAAAAGTGTCGTGATATTGTGACATGTTTTTTTGTAACTAAAAGAGAAGAGAAAGAGCAAGAAAGAAAAAGTGTCATGATTTCGTGACATGTCATCTTTTTGCGGCCAAAAGAGAAGACTAAGAGCAAGAAGAAAAAGTGGTGCGATATCGCGACACGTCGCATTCTCGTGACCAAAAAATAAGTGAAATATGGGGAAGGAAAAAGTGTCACGATATCGTGACATGTTGAGCATGAAAGAAAAAGTGTCGCGATATCGCAACATGGAAAAAGTGTCACGATATCGCAACATGTCACATTTTCACAACCAAAATAAAAGAGAAAGAGAAAGAAAGAAAAAGTGTCACGATATCGCGACATGCAAGAAAGAGTGTCGCGATATCGCGACATGGTGAGCAAGAAGGAAATAGTGTCGCTTTTTGGCGATGTGTTGAACATGAATGAAAAAGTGTCATGATTTCGCGACATGTCAGATTTTCACGTCCAAAAGAGAAGAGAAAGAGCAAGAAGGAAAAAGTGTCATGATTTCGTGACATGTCGGTTTATCACGACCAAAAGAGAAGAGCAAGAGCAAGATGGAAAAAGAGTCACGATTTCGCGACATGTCATCCTTTCGCGACCAAAAGAGAAGAGAAAGAGCAAGA
Source organism: Wollemia nobilis (assembly GCA_028583015.1). NCBI lineage: Eukaryota > Viridiplantae > Streptophyta > Pinopsida > Araucariales > Araucariaceae > Wollemia > Wollemia nobilis. The sequence goes on from JAQPPZ010000020.1 coordinate 13,221,801, forward strand.
AGGATAAGTGTCACGATATCGCTACATGTCGCATTATCACAACCAAAAGAGAAGAGAAAGAGGAGGAAATAAAAAGTGTCGTGATTTCACGACATGTTCAGAATGAAAGAAAGGGTGTAGCGATATCATGACATGTCACTTTTTCACAACCAAAAGTGAAGAGAATAAGCAAGAGGGAAAAAGTGTTACGATTTTGCGACATGTTGCTTTTTTGTGACCAAAAGAGAAAAGAAAGAGGAGGAAGGAAAAGTGTCGCGATATCACGACATGGAAAAAGTGTCGCAATATCATGACATGTCACATTTTTGTGACCAAAACAAAAGAGAAAGAGCAAAAAAGAAAAAGTGTCGCGATATTGCGACATGCAAGAAAGAGTGTCGCGATATCACAACATGGCGAGCAAGAAGGAAATAGTGTCACTTTTTGGCGATGTGTTGAACATGAATGAAAAAGTGTCACAATTTTGTAACATGTCAGATTTTCATTTCCAAAAGAGAAGATAAAGAGCAAGAAGGAAAAAGTGTCACGATTTCACGACATGTCTGTTTATCGCGACCAAAAGAGAAGAGCAAGTGCAAGATGGAAAAAGAGTCATGATTTCATGACATATCATCCTTTCATGACCAAAAGAGAAGAAAAATAGCAAGAAGGATAAGTTTCACGATATCGCTACATGTCGCATTATCGCAACCAAAAGAGAAGAGAAAGAGGAGGAAAGAAAAAGTGTCACGATTTTGTGACATGTTCAGAATGAAAAAAAGGGTGTAGCGATATCACGACATGTCGTAATTTCATGACCAAAAGAGAAGAGAAAGAGCGGGAAGGAAAAGTGTCGCAATTTCGTGACATGTCGCTTTTTTGCGACCAAAAGAGAAAAGAAAGAGGAGGAAGGAAAAGTGTCACGATATCGCGACATGTCACAGTTTCATGACCAAAAGAAAAGAGAAAGTGTTAGGAGGTGAAAGTGTCGATTGCCTGTGTCCTAAGGTGTGTGTAATCTTTTGTAAGAGTGTTGCTCTTTGTTGGTAGTGTGACCTTAGTAGGGGGCTAAGGATAGACTGTCCCTATTGAGATCATGTCCCGTTTCAGTTTTGTGCTTTTTTTGCAATAGGTTTTGGGTCAACCTGTAAAACCCGATTGTAATGAATATGTACCTTAATTACCCAAAAAAAAAAAAACTATATATATTCTCCTACTTAAAGCATCGATGACCTTGTTCTCTTTTCCTTTAATATAATCAATACCAAAGTCATATTCGGCTAAAAATTCTATCCATATTCTTTGTCTAGCATTTAACAATGGTTGAGTGAAAATATATCTTAAACTCTGGTGATCAGTTCTCAACTCAAATGGTTTACCCACCAGATAATATCACCAAATATTCAAAGCATGTACAATTGCAACAAGCTCTAGATCATGAGTAGCATAATTAAATTCATGCTTTTTGAGTTTCCTAGAATCATATGCTACTATGGAGTTATCTTGAGATAAGACTCCTCCAAGTCCTTCTAATGAAGCATCAGTGCAAACTAAAAAACTTTCATATGGATCTGGTATCTTTAGAATAGGAGTTGTGGTAAGATTCTATTTAATTAAATTAAATTCTTCTTTGCATTTGTCACTCCACTTAAAATCCTTTTCCTTATTTTGAATTTTAATTATAGGATAAGCAATTTTGGAGTAATATTTCACAAATCTCTTGTAATAACCTGACAATCGCATGAAGCTTCTAACTTCTATCACATTTTTTGGAGGTGGCCAACTCAAAATAGCTTCTATTTTCTTTGGGTCAACAAAAATACCATCTACTGATATTATGTGTCCCAAATAATGCACTTGAGAAACATAAAACTCACATTTAGACAATTTCCCATAGAGTTGATTTTTCCTTAACAATTCTAATACTATCCTTAAATGCTTATCATGCTATTATCGACTACGAGAATAAACCAAAATATCATCCAAGAATATCAATACAAACCGATCTAGCTGATTCCTAAACACACTATTCATCAGATTCATGAAAGCTACTGGTGCATTGGTCAAACCAAATGGTAAGACTATGAATTCATAGTGACCATATCTAGTCTTGAATGAGGTTTTATGTGTCTTCATCTCGGATTATTAGTTTATGATATGTTGAATTCAAATCAATTTTGATAAAAATTGAAGCACTTTTCAACTGATCAAATAGATCTTCAATCCTTGGCAATGGATATCTATTTTTGACTATTTCCTTGTTCAACATTCTATAATCTATGCAAAGCCTCAATGATCCATCTTTCTTATTAATAAATAAGATGGGTGCTCCCCAAGGTGATACACTTGGTTTTATTAATCCATTATCAAACAAATCTTGAAGTTGCACCTTCAATTATTGCATATCGATGGAATTCATTCTAAAAGGAGATCTATGGAGGGGCTTTGTTCCTGGAAACAGTTCTATGGTGAAATAAAATTTACATTTGGGTGGTAAACTAGGTATCTTATCAATAAAAACATCCTGATATTCTTGCAAAAGTGGAAATTTGTCAATAATTTCTTCCCCTGGAATCTCCTCTTTTCATTGATTTTCACTACATAAACCATTCCTTCCTTTCTAATTGTCTTATTCAATTGCATAGATGAAATTAGCTTGGGTTAAAATTTCCTTGCTTCACTATACATTCTTTGCCTTTCCTTGTTTCCATTAGTAAACTCAATCCATATTTCTTGGAAATTTACCAAGGCTTCATGATCCTTCAACCAATATATTCCCAAGATTATGTCAAATGCATGTAGGGGTGCTACATATAGATGCCACCTAGTAAAACTATTGGGTAAGATAATTTGAGTTGAGGTAAAACATTGGTAGAAATGATAAGTCTATCCTGGTCCATACTCAAATTTCCACCCTTGTTCCAAAGATCTTGGATTTTCGAGTATATCTCTCACTAGGTTAATTGAAATAAAACTATCTGTAGCCCCACTATCAATTAGGATTTTAACATCTCTATCAAAATTTTTACCATTTATAAGTAGAAGAGTAGCCTGACCATCCAAGTATTGCACTGTTGTTGCAACATAGATCTTATGATTTAGTTTGTGTGTGCTAGTGCTGGTATGGTTTGGGTAATTAATAGCATAATGTGGACGTCCACAATCGTAGCATCTTATCTTTGGATTTGATTTTCCCTCTTGAACCTAGTTCCTGGTGTCTACTTATTATAGAGGAGCTGGTTGTTTAGGAGTATGGAAGTCCCTATTGTTGTTGTTGGGGTAGTTATTATTCCCGTGGTAGAATTATTTCTTGAAATCCTTCTTGTCACCATTGTTATGTTTTCCAAATCTTGGATTTCCTTTGTTTTTTTTATTTTGTCCATTATCCCTTTTTCTTTTTTTTTGAAATTTATGTTCTTTGTTTAACCATTTTATGGAATTGCTATGAGTTCCATTAGAATCCTGAGTCACCTCTATTCTTCAAGACATATTGTAAGCTTTTTGCATAGTTTTATAAACATGCACACTTACTCTATCTCTAATTCAGGGCTTCAGTCCATGGATAAATTTTTCTATTTTCATCTCATTTTTTTGAATATGAAACGGTACATACTTAAGGAGTTTCACAAATTGTTCATAGTATTCTTCCACAGAGAGTGAACCTTGTTGCAATGTAAAAAACTCCTTATACCTATTTAGATAAAATTTCTTTGTAAGGAAACTATCCTTAAAAGCTTCCACGAAAACTTCCCACTTCAAATTATTAGGTGAAATGTTAATTTCTTTACTATAAGCATTACATTAATGAACTCCTCTTTCTCCTATATGAGAAAGAGTGAATGCCATTTTAGTGGTAGAGGAATAGTGTCTTATGGTGAAATGAAGTTCTAGTTCTTCTATCCATGCTTTAGCCATATTTTCTCCCCCTTTTCCAATGAACTTAGTCACTTTAATATACTTCAGATCATTGCCAATTTCTTTCTTCGTGCGGATCCTATTTGCACGTTCTTTAGGATCTTCATCCTCCCTATCCTCATCATATAAAATTTCTATCTCTTGGTTGTTGTTGGGGTTATACTGAGAACTTATGACTTGCAAAATCTATTGAATCTAATCTTATATAATAGAAATGATAGAAACAAGATTTTCTACTTCTTTATTCGAGTTTCCAAAATTTCTCCTATTTTTTTGGCTTCAGGAGTATCAAGACTAGCTTGTTGCGGGTTTATTTTATTTTTGCTTCTCATTCTTGTTGCCATGTTAACCTGGTATAAAGAGTCATATTAATATTTGCTCTTTCCAAGTCAAAATACTAGATAACTAGAATAGTTTTCCAACTAACTTATTATTGCTAGGTCTATTCCCTAGTTTCTTCCTCTAACTCTGGTTGAAAATCATACACACTTGAAATAAGGGATAAGTAAGTCATAAGACATAGATGCTGAGCAGTTTTCAATAAGATATTAAGGTACACCGCTTAAAACCCATATAGGAGGGTTCACTTAGCTCTTCCACTTTTGAATGGTTGTGGATCTATTCATGGGAGAAAGAAACTCAGACACAAATGATATTAAGAACTAACCTAATACTTTCCAAGTATGCATCATCAAGAGTTAGGGAGTTCTTGTTTTGATCCATACCCAAAATATTTGCTAACCTAGATTTATATAGAATCTATCAGTTAGCCTTGGCTCTGATACCAACTGTAACAACCCCGATTGTCACTACACATCTACTAATTTTTTTTTTAAGTTCATCTATGTCCACCTTGTGATAAGATAAAGTTATAATAATGATCTAAGAAAATATTCTCCCAACAAGAAGTAATTAATCCAAATTGTAATAGACTAAATAAATAGAAGCACCAACTTCTACAATTCCTATTAAGCCAATTTGATGTAGAGGTACCAATCCCTACAACTCCAAATCACCATCCCATAATGGTAGATGAATAACAAAGTGCAATGGCTATGTCCTTGTATAAAATTTTCCAAATAGCAAGAGGACATTAAAATGGTAGAACCAACCATTTAGGAGTACAATTTCCTCACCAAAGAAATATCTCCCTCTATTTCTCCATACTACCAACAAAGGCTAGCATCTAGGAGAAACCTTTAATCTCTTGTTCATTAGGGAAAATTACATACAATTTGGTTCAATCATCTTAAGCATTATTATAAGAATCTCTCATCATCAAGTTGTTGTTAGTTTGGTGGTGGTGGGTCTTATGTCATATATTTAAGCCTTTAGATTGCTTCCATTGTCATGTAGGTTACTCATAAGTATCCCTCTATACTACTGTATGTTGAACTAAGAGTGAAATTGAGAGGGGGGGTGAATTAGTGTATATTAGACATTTAATCCAACTACAAAATAAAATCAAAACAAGCAATCACATAAACATGCATCACATAACACCATATTTATAGTGGAAACCCGATGTGAAAAAACCATAGTGCCAATGGACTATTTGGACTCCCATCCAAATCCAGCCTCAAAAATATTTGGTCCTTACAATATTTTTGTAGCACCAACTTTAGGAAATGGCACCAACCAACCCAGAATTTAGCAGCACCAACTGCAAGGAGTATCGACCCCGATCACCAAGCACCCACTCGGCAAAAACAAAAACTATAGTATAAAATTAGATCTCCATTCTAAAAGACCTTGAGTGGTCTAGCTCATTGCTTCTCTCTACACATCCACTATGACTAATCTCATATGATCTAAATATTAATCTCACACTATTCTCTGTACTCACACTGAATCCTTTTTAAAAATATTTTTGCAATCCCTTCAACTTCCAACACTTCAACTTCCAACACTTCAACTTCCTAACAAATTTTGAGCTGCAAGATGATCGTTTTAGCATTCAATAACGTCTCCCATGGAAGATATAACATTCTTCTAGATTTTAAAATTTTGCATGTGTTGGAAAAATAACAGACTCAAAAGGAGTTATGGATCAAAAGTTATGACCTTTTTAAATTTCACTTTTATTTTGGAGAGGCATTTTGTCAAACAGTTCATGGAGAAAGTGTAGTGCACATTACTCGTTCTCACACTTGGAGGCCTCGAAATTACTTTGAAAAAAAAAAATATATGTTCAACTAGATGAGCTATATGTGAAACAACACTTAAATGACACATTCAGCAACAAGAAAATATGAATTTGAATATTCAAGCACAAAAGCACTTGGCTGCCCAAAACTAGAAAAAGTGCTACGGAGGCATTTTGCAACTACTTTCGTTTTTTCCTCAGATATCCGTTTGGGCTGAAATTTAAAACATAATCTCTCTATATATAATAATACCTCCAATAAAATTTTTGAAGTTTTATTCCTCACATATTTCTTAATATACCTCCTACAAAGTGGCCTATGGCGCTGATTTTACACCTATCACATAAATTGAAAAAGTGCTCCAAAGCCATTTTGCAACGCTCACCATTTCTTCCTCTAGATTATGTTTGGGATGAAATTTAAAACTTAAGCTCTCAGTATATCCAGCTACCGCTAGTAAAAAATTTGAGGTTCAATTTCTCATGGATTGCGTAATATTGCTCCTACAAAGTGACATCCGACAGATTTTACAACTACAGTTCCATGACCAACAATGCACCGACGAATCAACCGACCATTCCAACACTGCAACCACACTTTCTAATGATAAAAAAAACTCCAAATATCTTGGTCTATCCAACACATTCCATTGACATTTTGTCACTTTGACAACTTTCTTTTTTGCTACTTTGACAACTTCTTGACAATTTTTGCAACTTTTGCAAATTTGCACGAACAACCTGTAACAACTTCACCTGAACATCACAAATATTATCATAAGTATTGAAAACCATTGTACATACTCTAAAAAACCTCTGAAGAACTTTCCACTGCATCAACCTATCCATATGAGTGTGTTGACAACAATGACAATACTGTCGCTGCACCTTGCTCAACAATCTCCCCCTTTGGAATTGTTGGCAACACACGCACAATTTCTTGTAACTCTTCTCCCCATTTGACAACAAGACCAAAGGGCTACTAAAAACTCCCCCTGAGTCCATGCACACCATTCTTACGCAAAAATTATTACACTTAGCAAAAATCACACACTTGAGCAAAAAGATAAACAAAGACACAAATGCTTCCCCTTAGAATGTGACCCCAATAGCTAGTCAATGCCTGGGAAGTGTGACCACTCCCAATTTCTTGTGAAGGTACTCAAATAATTCCTTGGGCAATGGTTTGGTGAAGATGTCCACTACTTTCTCTATTTTTGGAACAAAATCCAACTTAACCTCACCTTTCGCAACTTTCTTCTTCAAAAAATGGTACTGGATAGCAATATGTTTTGTGCAAGAATGCATAACCAAATTCTTTGAGATATTGATTACACTTGTATTGTCACACATGATTGATATGGGATCACTAAAATTTATTCGAAGATCTTTTATAGTTTTCTTCATCCAAAGTACCTGTGTATAGCAAGATGTTTCTGGAATATACTCTGCCTCTGTTGTGGATAATGATACTGACTCCTACTTTTTGCTATGCCATGCAACAAGATTATCACCAAGATAGAATGCACCTCCACTAGTACTCTTCCTGTCATCTACACATCTTGCCCAATCTACATTTGAATACATAATAAGGGTGAATTCCTTACCTTTCAGATACCATAACCCATACTCCATAGTACCCTTGAGGTACCAAAAAATCCTCTTCACTACTGTCACATGAGTCTCCTTGGGATTAGCCTGAAATCGTGCTACCAAAGTAATATCTCCCTCTATTTCTCCATACTACCAACAAAGACTAGCATCTAGGAGAAACTTTTAATCTCTTGTTCATTAGTGAAACTTACATACAATTTGGTTCAATCATATTAAGCATTATTATAAGAATATCTCATCATCAAGTTGTTAGTTTGGTGGTGGTGGGTCTTATGTCATATATTTAAGCCTTTAGATTGCTTCCATTGTCGTGTAGGTTACTCATAAGTATCCCTCTACACTATTGTATGTTGAACTAAGCATGACACTAAGATGGGGGGTGAATCAGTGTATATTAAACATTTAATCCAACTATGAAACAAAATAAAAATAAGCAATCACATAAACATGCATCACATAACACCATATTTATAGTGGAAACCCGATGTGGGAAAACCATTGTGCCAATGGACTATTTGGACTCCCATCCAAATTTAGCCTCAAAAATATTTGGTCTTTACAATATTTTTGTAGCACCAACTATAGAGAATGGCACCAACCAACCCAGACTTTAGCAACACCAACTACAAGGAGCATCGACCCCGATCGCCAAGCACCCACTCGATAAAAACAAAAACTATAGTATAAAATCAGATCTCCATTCTAAAAGACCTTGAGTTGTCTAGCTCATTGCTTCTCTCTACACGTCTACTATGACTAATCTCATATGATCTAAATATTAATATCACACTATTCTCCGTACTAACACTGAATCCTTTTTAAAAATTTATTTGCAATCCCTTCAACTTCCAACACTTCAACTTCCTAATAAATTTTGAGCTGCAAGATGATCATTTCAACATTCAATAATGTCTCCCATGGGAGATATAACATTCTTCTATATTTTAAAATTCTACATGCGTTGGAAAAATAATGGACTCAAAAGGAGTTACGGATCAAAAGTTATGACCTTTTTAAATTTCACTTTTATTTTTTAGAGGCATTTTGTCAAACAGTTCACGGACAAAGTGTAGTGCACATTACTCGTTCTCACACTTGGAGGCCTCGAAATTACTTTGACCAAAAAACAAATATGTTCAACTAGATGAGCTATATGTGAAACAACACTTAAATGACACATTCAGCAACAAGAAAATATGAATTTGAGTATTCAAGCACAAAAGCACTTGGCTGCCCAAAACTAGAAAAAGTGCTACGGAGGCATTTTGCAACTACTTTCATTTTTTCCTCGGGTCTCCGTTTGGGCTGAAATTTAAAAAATAATCTCTCTATATATCAAAATACCTCCAATAAAAATTTTGAAGTTTTATTCCTCACATATTTCTTAATATACCTCCTACAAAGTGGCCTATGGCGCTGATTTTACACCCATTTCTTCCTCTAGAATATGTTTGGGATGAAATTTAAAACTTAAGCTCTCAGTATATCCAGCTACCTCTAGCAAAAAATTTGAGGCTCAATTCCTCATGGATTGCTTAATATTGCTCCTGCAAAGTGACATCCGACGCAGATTTTACAACTACAGTTCCATGACCAACAATGCACCGATGAAGCAACCGACCATTCCAACACTGCAAACACACTTTCTAATGATCAACAAACCTCAAAATAGTATCTTGGTATGTCCAAAACATTCCATTGACATTTTTCCACTTTGACAACTTTCTTTTTTGCTACTTTGACAACTTCTTGATGATTTTTGCAACTTTTGCAAATTTGCACGAACAACCTGTAACTTCACCTGAACATCACAAATATTCTCATAAGTATTGAACACCATTGTACATACTTTGAAAAACCTCTAAATAACTGTCCACTGCATCAACCTATCCATATGAGTGTGTTGACAACAATGACAATACTGTCACTACACCTTGCTCAACAATCTCCCCCTTTGGAATTGTTGGCAACACACGCACAATTTCCTGTAACTTTTCTCCCCATTTTACAACAAGACCAAAGGGCTACTAAAAACTCCCCCTGAGTCCATGCATACCATTCTTAGGCAAAAATTATTGAACTTACCAAAAATCACAAACTTGAGCAAAAAGATAAAAAAAGACACAAATGCTCCCCCTTAGAATGTGACCCCAATAGCTAGTCAATGCCTGGGAAGTGTGACCACTCCCAATTTCTTGTGAAGGTACTCAAATAATTCCTTGGGCAATGGTTTGGTGAAGATGTCCACTACTTTCTCTATTTTTGGAACAAAATCCAACTTAACCTCACCTTCCGCAACTTTCTCCTTCAAAAAATGGTACCGGATAGCAATATGTTTTGTGCAAGAATGCATAACCGGATTCTTTGAGATATTGATTACACTTGTATTGTAACACATGATCGATATGGGCTCACTAAAATTTATTCCAATATATTTTAGAGTTTAGTTCATCCAAAGTACCTGTGTATAGCAAGATGTTGCTGCAATATACTCTGCCTCTGTTGTGGATAATGAGACTGACTCCTGCTTTTTGCTATATCACGCAACAATATTATCACCAAGATAGAATGCACCTCCACTAGTACTCTTCCTATCATATACAAATCTTGCCTAATCTACATATGAATACATAATAAGGGTCAAGTCCTTACCTTTCAAATACCATAACCCATACTCCATAGTACCATTGAGGTACCAAAAATCCTCTTCACTGTTGTCACATGAATCTCTTTGGGATTAGCCTAAAATCGTGCTACCATGCATATGGCCTGAAAAATGTTTGGTCTAGTAGTTTTCAAGTACAGTAAGCTCCCAATCATGGATCTATACATAGTTTGATCAATAGGTGGAGATTTGTCATCCTTGGTCAACTTGCAACCTATTGTCATGGGAGTGCTAACTGGCTTGCAATCCTCCATTGTGAACATTTTTAGCATATTTTTCACATATTTGATTTGAGAAATAAATATGCCCTTCTCCTTTTGATTAACTTGCAATCCGATAAAATACGAAATTTCACCAATAATTGACATTTCAAACTCTTTTTGCATCTTATTTGCAAAATATTTACACAAATCATCTTTGCTACTACCAAATATGATATCATCTACATATATAACAACAATGTGATGACCATTTTATTTTTTGACATACAAATTATTGTCCACCATATCTTTCTTGAACCCTTTTTTAGTAAGATAATTGTCTAGCCTTGCATACCATGCCTAGGGTGCCTATTTTAAGCCATATAACGCTTTCTTCAACTTGCAAACCAAGTTGGGATCATCACCAAGCTAAAAACCGTATGGCTGCTCAATATAAACCTCTTCTTCAAGTTTCCCATTCAAAAATACTGATTTCACATCCATTTGATAAACTTTGAAATTCTTGTAAACTACTAAAGCAGGAAAAATTCTAATTGCCTTTAGTCTAGCCATAGGTGCAAAGGTTTCCTCGAAGTCAATACCTTCAACTTTCGCATACCCTTTGCATACCAATATTGCTTTGTTCCTGACTACCCGTCCGTATTCATTCAATTTGTTTCGAAAGACCCATTTAGTATCGATTACATCTTTATTTGCGGGTCTTGGTACTAACTCCAAAGTCTTGTTTTTCTCAATCTGATCTAATTCTTCATTTATTGCCTTTACCCAACTTTCATCTTTGCTTGCTTCAACAACATTTTTGGACTCAATTTTGGATAGTAAAGAGTAGTTACTTACTAATCTTCTTCTTGTCTGAACACCAACTGTGGGGTATCCAATTATTTTCTCTCTAGGATGATCTTTCTTCTAGCTACCTATTTTAAATTTCCTATTTTATTCCAATTCTGAATCATTGTTTGAATCCTTTGAGTCAATTCTTGATTTCTTTTTCGTTTCCTCTTCCAAATCTCCTTCAATGACCTCTTCATAAATTGGGTAGTTCTATTCATAGCTAATTACTCATTCCCTTCCTTCATCAACTTTAACATCGACACTTTCCACAATTTTTCTTAGCCTCTTGTTGTAACATTTGTAAGCTTTACTTTTTGATGAATAGCCAAGAAAAATAGCTTCATCCGCTCTATCTTCAAACTTACCAAGGTTTTCTTCATTTTTTTTGATGTAACACTTGCTACCAAAAACATTAAAATATCTTGCTGTTACCTTTTTATCAAACCACAACTCATAAGGAGTTTTGCTTTCATGCATCCTCAACATGCACCTATTTTGGATGTATATTGCAATATGGACTACCTCTTTCCAAAATTTGTCTGCTACTTTGCTCTCAGTCAACATAGTCTGTGTCATTTCTTGCATTGTCTTGTTATTTCTTTCTACCACACCATTCTCGTAAGGTGTCTTGGCTGCTAAAAATTATCTCTTGATGCCATATTTTTCATAATACTCTGTGAAATCCTCTGAAATAAACTCTCATCCTCTGTATGACCTTAAAAATTTAATCATTTTTCCTGTTTGATTCTCAACTTGATTTTTGAAAACCTTGAACATCTCAAAATCTTTTGATTTTTGATTCAAAAAAAATACCCATGTCATCCTGGAATAGTCATCTATACACAACATGAAATATTTGTCACTGTTTATGCTTTGCATTCTCATGGGTCCACATAAATCAGTATGTATTAGTTCCAAAGTTTTGCTCATGTAGTACTATTTTGTTTTAAATGAGATTCTAGTTTGCTTCCCTTTTTTACGTGAAGCACAAATGCTATTTGATGGTTTGCCAATGGTGGTAATATCTCTCACTGCTTTCTTTGAATTGATTTTTACTAGATCGTCAAAACTGATATGATCAAGCCTCTTGTGCCACAACCAATTATCTTTTTCCTATCCAATCAAGCAAGCTCCTTTTGAAGTCTTCGAAAGAGTGTACAGGTTTCCAGATGTCCTTGATCCAACTGCTATCAACTTCCCATGGTTTGCCTTTCTCATTTCACAACCTTACTTCTTAAAGATCACATCATGATCTCTATCACAAATTTGACTTATGCTCAACAAGTTATGCTTCATACTGACCATAAACAAGACTTATTCTAACCTAATTTTTCCATCACTAATATTAACTAAACCTTTTCCAACTATCTTAGCTCCATCGTTGTTTCATAATTTCACTGAACCACCTTCATATTTTTGCAACTTATCAAATTTTTGTTTGTCACCTGTCATATGACTGGAGCATCCACTATCAAGTATCCATGGTGTAGATTTATTCTATGCTTTAAATGTCATTTGTATGATCAAGGATTCCTTTGCTTCCTTAGGTTACTCTTTTTATTTCCACTCTAGTTTGATTATAGTTTTGGGCTCTTGTTTTATATTTTCTTTTTCAGTAGCTTGTGCTTGTTTTTTGAGAAATTTTCTATTTTGTCTTATTCCATTTGGCTGAAATTTTCTTCCCTAAAATTTATTTGATGCAAATGCACTTCTGCAATTTCTTGCAATATACCCAAATTTATGATAGTTATAAAATTCTACTACATAAGCCATCAAAGGTGAAAAAACATTTCTACTGGTAAAATTCCTTGGTCCTACATTATACTTGCAATATGAAATCTTATGTCCATAACCATTGCATTTAAAACAATAATGAAACTAGGTGGTGGTATTTACCATGTTGTTTTAGGAGCCATAAATATTCTTCTTTTTTGATGTGTGACATTGGTGAAACCATCATTCTCAATTCTTATTTCGTGCCTTGCATTATTGCTTTCCTTTGCATGATTCATTTTTGCTTGATTAACATGTTTATTTTATTCATTCTTTGTGGATTTTTCATTTGCGACCTTTGATCCATTTGATGATTCTCCTTCATCAAAACCCAAATCAAATTTGATCCATTTAGTCTTCTGGTTCTTTATGATCTTATCCAGCTTTATAGAACTCTCTTCACGTTTGTGATAAAAGCTAATTTTCTGATTCATTTCTTCTAGTTGCATCCTTAAACCAACAATATCTTCTTCTAACTTGCTACAATAATCTATTTTCATGGTTATTTGTACTTCAAGATCTTCGGAGATCTTCTTGGATTCTTCTATCTACACTTTCAAACTTGTTATGATTTCATTTGCATCCTCAAGCTTTCTTAAAATTTTATTATTCCTTTTTCTTTGTCTTCAATTCATCCAGAGCTGCAATTAGTTCCTCTTCCAAATTCACTTTTGTGTTAATTTCTTCTTCATCACATTCATGTTATTTTTTTGGTTTTTCTTCTTCGAATTCCAGGAAAAGAGCTTCACCTGTTTCTTTTTCAGAATCCTCATTGGAGATGTCTTCTTATGAACTGACATTCTTGGAAATGAAACTTTTCTTCTTGAAGTTACATTTTCTAAAATTTGATTTTTTCTTCCAGTCACTTCTTTCTCTGTGTGATCCTTTATCACTTCTGTTCTTCTCATTAAGTGGAAATTTAGCTACGAAATTCCCAACGCATCCACAATTGAAATATTTGAACGATAACTTTCCTCTGTATTTGCATTTTCCCTTTTTCAATTTTCTCATGAAGTTATCTTCCATTTCATCTAACATTTCATCTTCATCTGACTCTGGTTTCGTTTTTGCATTTTTCTAAGATTTAAAGGCAGCTTCTTTATCAGTATATTTAGCTTTTCCTATTCTCATTTCATAGGTGGTTAAAGAAACATACAACTCATACATAGTATGAGTATTTAAATCTTTAGCTTCTTCTATAGCTGAAACTTTAGAATCAAACATTTGAGAAAGAGATCTTAATACCTTTTTGATGATATGGGTCTTTGATTTCCTATCCAAGTCCTCTGATAGCATTGATGACTTCATTAAATCTCAACATATATACCTCTATATTATCATCCTCATTCATCTTCAATCCTTCGAACTAAGATCGATGTGTTTATAACTTGGCCTCCTTGATATTATCATCTCCTTCATGAATGTTGTTCAGTTTGTCCTATATTTCCTTTGCTGTTTTACAATCCATAATATTTATCAGTTTTCTATCCACTAATCCACACATGATAGCATTCTTTTCTTTTGAGTCATTCTCAAAAAATTTCTTACCAACAACATCGGTTGGAGAAGTGGTGGGTATTGTGTATCCACTGTCTACTGAATCCCAAATGTCATATCCCAAATCACAAATATATGTCTGCATCTTGAGTCTCCAAATTACATAATTAGTTCCATCAAACAATGATATTTTTTTTTTATGAGAACCCTTCACCACCTGCCATTGTGTCAATTCCAAGATCACCCTAGCCCGTTAATCCTATTCAATAACCTCGCTCTGATACAAATTTTTGAACTAAGCATGAAATTGAGAGGGGGGTGAGTCAATATTAAAAATTTAACCCAACTACAAAATAAAATAAAAAAAAGCAATCACACAAAAATTCATCACATAACACCAGATTTATAGTGGAAACCCGATGTGAGAAAACCACTGTGCCAATGGACTGTTTGGACTCTCATCCAAATACAACCTCAAAAATATTTTATCTTTACAATATTTTTGTAGCACCAAATACAGGGAATGGCACCAACCAACCCAAAATTTAGCAGCACCAAATGCAAGGAGCACTAACCTCGATTGCCAAGCACCCACTCGGCAAAAAAAAAAACTATAGTAGAAAAGTTGATCTCCATTCTAAAATACCCTGAGTGGTCTAACTAATTTCTTCTCTCAACACATCCAATCTGACTAATCTCATTTTATTTGAATCTTAATCTCACACTATTCTTTGTACTCACACTGACTCTTTTTTAAAAACCTTTTTGCAATCCCTTCAACTTCCTAACAAATTTCGAGTTGTAAGATGACCATTTCAACATTCAATAACATTTCCCATGGGAGATATAACCTTCTTATAAAATTATGCACGTACTGGAAAAATAATAAACTCAAAAGGAGTTAGGGATCAAAATTTATGACCTTTTAAAATTTCACTTCTATTTTGGAAAGGCATTTTGTCAAATAGTTCACGGACAAAGTGTTGTGCACATTAATAGTTTTCACACTTGAAGGCCTCAAAATTACTCCGAATAAAAAGCAAAGATGTTAATTTCGATGAGTTATACATGAAACAACACTTAAAAAACACTTTCAGCAACAAGAAAATATGAATTTGAGTATTCGAGCGCAAAAGCACTTCGCTGCTCAAAACTGAAAAAAATGCTATGGAGGCATTTTGCAACTGTTGTCGTTTCTTCCTCGGGTCTTCGTTCGGGCTGAAATTTAAAACATAAGCTCTATGTATATCAGAATAACTCAATTAAAACTTTTTAATTTTTATTCCTCACATATTTCTTAATATACCTCCGACAAAGTGGCCTCTAGCACTGATTTTACATGTCACAAATTTAAAAAGTGCTCTAGAGCCATTTTGCAATGCTCACCGTTTCTTCCTTCGGACTTCGTTTGGGCTGAAATTTAAAAATTAATCTCTCAGTATATCTAGATACCTCTAGTAAAACATTTGAGGTACAATTCCTCATGGATTGATTAATATTCCTCCTACAAAGTGACCTCCAATGCAGATTTTATAGCTACAGTTTCATGACCAACAATGCACTGGTGAAGCAACCGGTCGTTCCAACACTAAAACCACACTTTCTAATGATCAAAAAACCTCAAAATAGTATCTTGGGCTGTCCAACATATTCCATTGACATTTTTCCACTTTGACAACTTCCTTTTTTGCTACTTTGACAACTTTGTGATGATTTTTGCAACTTTTGCAAATTTGCATGAACAACCTATAACAACTTCACCTAAAAATCACAAATATTATCATAAGAATTGAACACTACTATACATACTCTAAAAAATCTCTGAAAAACTGTCCACTGCATCAACCTATCCATCTAAGTGTGTTGATAACAATGACAATACTGGCACTGCACCTTGCCTAACATTGTACTCACAAGAGATGGTTCTTATGGTCTACCAATGATCACCATATATTTTGCATATACATTGTCATAACTTGAAATAAATAATCATACAAGTAATATTTATTTGTGGAAATGATCATTAACATTCAATTATGAGTGCTATCAAGATTTACAAAAGATACTTTCATATACATCATCTACCATATATTTGAGATGATTACATCATTAAAATACTTCCCTATAATGTACAAAAGTAAGTAGATAAATACAAAATTATTACAAATATTGGCTCCAACATTCTAGCCATTCAGAATTACATTGAGGAACATCTCAAAATATGCTTATACAAATTGAACAATAGTACAACCATATTCGAAGCTTGACTGGTTCTCCTTTGGTTTTCTTGCATCTTCATGATGTGAGAGAGATGATTTTGTAAGGTATCAGGACAACTCGAATGCAGTGTATTCCATATGAATTACAAGCAAACCATGCTTATCTTATGCAGATATGAATCAATCAATTGTCACAATGAATACCATATTCCATTCCATAGATGACATCATGCATGAATTTCTATAATTCATCTAGCATTAATGCATGGATTATTTTCTTAATACCATATATCATGAAGTCATTCATTTTGCTTATTAACAACAATATGGAAGAGTCTTATACCTCTTCCCAAGGATAAACACCAATTTACCCTTCCCAAAACTAGAAAGTATTCTTTCATGCTACAATCATTTACAAATTTCACCATAATACGTATGAAGAAATATAAATGCAAATTATCTAATTTCACTTGTTCATAAAATGTAACAATCATATGGACACCAAAATATCCAATCTTGTTTGGTTTCTCTATTTCCATTCAAAAAACAATAGACATTCAATTTTCCTTTATACAAACTCAATCAAATCTAAAATAAAAATAAGAACTAAGGGAAAAGATGTAGGAAATTAGAAGATTCTCTTTTATAACTATAATTGGTAAATTAACTAAATCCAATCTTCACAAGAATAACATGAATGCCCATGAACACAAACTATTTCCTGAATCATATATGGACACATCAAATCTTACCATACGTATTTTTTTACCAAAATAAAACCTTTAGTTCCTATATGAATTAAACCATGAATTTCTTATTTTCTATAAGGATATAATTGGATTTATATACCTACCACTTATATTTATTTCAAGTGACAATGCTATTTTTCCTACGTTTCAGATTTGCTCGAATGAGTCATTGTGTACTTGTCTAATATATTACTACCCTTTCATCACGTGATCGATAAAAATAAACCTAACCTTGGCGAAGAGTAATGGCCAATAATTTCTAGTCTAGTTATCCCGACAAGTAATTTTTTGTAGACGCATTCCAAAAGGATCTCTATGAATGTTTTCTTGGTGACTACAATGTTTAACTTGCACCCATACGCTCTAAATTCTATTTCCAAGGTAATTCAATAAATTTTGGGCTTCCAGGTGTGAGACGTTATTAGACAACTTATGGGAGCTTTAGGTCCTAAACTACCTTTATCATGGCAGGTGATTTGATTGTTCAGTCATATAGAAAACCAACCACTAATCTTGTTTTATGACAGTATAAAATATGAAAGGCTAACAAGGTTAGATTTGTTCCTCTTGTTGGTAGTGAAGAAGGCCTTAAAAGTAATTTGACAACAATCCAAAAGGGTTGGGTTTTATCATAGGCAATCAAATAACAGTTCAATAGTCCTATCAAGGATTCCATAATTGATAGATAAGATTTAGGGCCAATTAAATTTAAATAATTTTTAACATAACTCATGAGGAATCAATTGGGAAATTGATTTGCATACAGATAATGTGCCAACACTGGTTCCAAATAGGGAAACATCTCGAGCTAAAACTGATTAGCAATTAGTCCCATAAATCACTTGTACATGATCGTCGATAGGGTCTATAATATAAAGACCTCGAAAACACACGAAGATGAAGTCTCGATCTAAATATAAAAATGTAGACAAATTAATGGTTAAGGAAGTCTATAAATACTAGTTTGGCAAATACATTTCCAAACCAAAGGTACTAAAACAAAGTTTAACACCACCATAGATCCAATGACTTCGTGCTGAAGATTAGAAGATTTTAGGATGACCAGAGTGATAGATGTGATTGAGGTATATATCCTTTATGACAACACCACCATAAACAACTTCAAATGATGGATGATGTAATTCCCAAATAAGTTTTAACATTTATGTAAGTATAAGTCTCTAATACCAAGATTTTGGAAAAACACTTTATTAACAAAATCAACAAAATAGTAACCACTACTGTCATTATATTATGGTACACAATGCATAGTTTATACAATCAAGTTTAGTTACAATGTACATTAAATTAAACCACACAAATAATATGCATATTGAAGTGATGATATGGAAAACTGAGATATAGTAAAATAAAGAATTCGGATAGAGGAAAGTGGAATAATTATTAAACTAGTCACATGATATCTAATCACAAATATTTCTAAAGCAAAACATGAGTAGGAAATTTCCCACCTGGACTCATGTAAGGTGATCCTTAATTTGTGTATCCTCTCCTCTAGCTTCCTCTTCCTTCTTCTCCAGCCTAGCCTCCCAACATAACATAACATGCCCTTTTTTCTCAACTCTCATGGCTATGTATAACACTTTATTTCTCCCATAAAAATATGCTTTACATTATTTTATTACTTTTCTTTCTTTTCCCTTCACATGCAAGTTTCTTCAGGATATAATATTTTAATACAAAAGGGATTCCCTAGAGATAAGGTATAGGCTAGTTATATGTCCTATGTCCCCCCACTCTAAGGGCACTAATACTATTGAGAGCATGGGTTCTCAGATTTAGAACTATTAAAGATAAGAGGAGAGTCTCATCCCTTAGTACAACCATCCCAAAGTTGCCATGTGTAGGAAAGATGCAATTTTTAAATTTATAAGGTAGTCTTTTCATATTTTGGTTCAATAAAATTTGGACAGGTTCATAAAAGATAAACCACCTAATTTATTTTAAAAAATGGGGTCAATCAAATTAAATAATTATGCTCAAATAAATTAATATCTACTCTAGAGAATGCTCAAATTATATGCATAAAACATATATTTCAAAATATAAAAATGTCAATCATCAATAAATATACATTTCCAAGGTAGAGTTCCTTTATGCAAATTAATTATGCAACCAACTATATTTTGCATAAATGGCATACAAGCACTCTATGAATGTGCTCAATATCTCCCATCACCATTTTTCCTTTGATTGGGTGGGACTTTTCAGAGTTAGACTCAAGTACACCGCCCTTAGGGAGGTAACTAGTGATGGTTGAGATAAGAGCTTTACCTGATGAGTTGTCTTTGTCATCATTTCCCTTTTCCATCTCTAGTGGTCAGTATTCCAATTAAGAGAATACCTGTTCCTGCAATCAATCCATGCATGCAACATCATTTTATTTTGACATAAACCAATATAATGCAAATACATCAAGTATTACAAACCAGCTATTATAATAAAAATAGCATATTAATAAAGTTCCTCCAAGGTGGGTCATGACAGCTACTTGAAGGGGTAGACAATTCCAACAATGTTATACTCCAAACAAGTTTAATAACCAAACACCCATTTTGGACTCGATGTTTTTCCAAGAACCTTTTCCAATACTATCATGCACGTAATATCATTTTAGTTTTTGTATAGTGACTCCAGGTCACATTAGCATAGTTCCTAGCACAAGACTCTAGGTTTTAATAGTTTAGTTATTAGTTAGCATCTTTATACACTTATCAACTTGTCAAATGATAAGGTTCAAATATATTCATCGCTTCCATCACTAGGGCATCCCACATTGTTCTTGGTTTAGGAAAACCAAACATCAACCTCATTGAGTAAAAAAATTGCATCCAACCATCATTCATCCGTAGAGTGATAGGTGTCATTCATTTTTGCATCACATTGTGTTTTCACACAACACAATAAAAAAGGGGTATTTGTAGACACAAAAATCAAGCATAATAAATACTAATTAATTAATCATAATTAATTAGTATATTTAATATTAATTAAATTAATTAATATTCATTTTCCTAAGTATTAATTTATTTATTTATTAAATAATTGATTAATTTTTACCTAAGCTACACAACCACTCACCCCTCCTCATGGGAGCATTCACCTCTCCATACCCCATGGCCATATCATTTGCAATTCACTCAAGTTCCACCTCCCATCCCTTGTTCCAATAACATGCAAGAAATAATCATCGTTGTTCTACAATTGAACTATAGTAAATCGTAGTTGCACATATGGGATATTTCAATTGCACACTCAGTTTTATAGGGTCACTTAACTCAATATGCACAACATGCACACTTAGTTCAATAGAATAATTCAATATGTACGACATGCATAGTTTGATAGGATCACTTAACTCAATATGCACATCTAATTCATCATGCATTATCATTTTAAGGTGCACACATATCTAGTGATAATCATGAGGTGAATATATCTTCCTTTTGCAAGCATGCATATTCAATGATAAAATAAATGCAAAGGTGAAACATCAATTAATTCTACTTAACTGATTAAGTCACCACCTCATCCATTTCCCATGGAAATTTTATGAATGCACCCCCTTTGCTCTCATTATGATGAGGATGGTATATGCATCTAAGCGCTACTAAAATCCTAAGCATACTTCACACCCAAACTAAATCTAGCACAACCATCCCTATCCCATGACAAACCTTGATTGTAATATCCTGCAAGCCTGGATTCAACTGTAACGATCTAAAAAGCATACACCTAACTAGTGCATCAAATGAAATAGAGTATTAAAGCAATAACGAATGGATAACAATGAATTTAACAAGAAAGTGAGATTTATTTTATTAAAATTTGCCAACTACCGATTACAAATACATCCCTCTTGGCGATAATCAATCTTTGATACAATTGATACAATTTTGAAGACCCTTTAAATGAAGGGTTGGTGTAATCCATATACTTTTCAGAAGGTGCACAAACTAATTAAGGCCAAATATAGCCTTCTTCTCCTTTGGTTGGAGGTATATGCTACATTGAATACCTTGAAAATGATTAGGTCCTATAAACCCTGCATTCAAGTGTATCGCTCCAAATTTTTCGCATCCCTACCTTCAGGCTATAGGATCCGCGCCCGGAAGGAGGATGGGAAAAGGATGATGCGGTACCTCGGACGAGAGGACTTTGCGAAGGTCCCGCCTCTCAAGGGAGGTGTATTTTGGTGATTTTTCGACGGATGGTGGGTTCACCAGGAAACATTTAATGGCAGTTTCCACGCCTAGGTTTTTGGAATGTGTTTAATGAGTTCGTTTTAATCTTAAACATTCATCCTAGGTTTGGCCGAATGAAACTAAATTAAACTATATGAAAATGCAAGTTCCATGAATACAGCAGATAGATTTGAAAGCAGAAAATAGAGAATTTACAGGAGGAAAACGGGGAATACCTGATCCGGATGTCTGAAGAAGATTCTGATTTTGAAGCAGTCCCGATCGTCTGAGATTCGACAGAATCGTCTGCAATCAGACGAGATCGTCTGAGATCTGACGAATTCGTCAGACGAATTCGTCAGAGACCTGCAAAACCGAAAATAGATGCAAAATACCAAAAAATCCTACTATGCAAACAGAGGCAAATTACACCAAATAGAAATATGAATACTGAACAATGTTTAAGAACAGAAATTAATGCAAATTACTGTACTTAAATGGCAGATCATAAACTTAGCATGCAATCTAAGCTAAATGGGTGAACTCCAGATGCAAAATAGGATAAAAACTGAATATATTATCTAATTTGCAAAACAAAATAACAGAGACAAAGTTGAGAAAAGCAAACTCCAGGCACTGATTGCCTCGATGTGGGCTACAGTAGAGATCATCTTGCATCAGTACGAAATCGTCTCGAATTCGATAAGATCACCTCCGATTTGAACAAGTTCGTCGACGACGATGGGTGCTGGCTTCGGTTGAAAATCAATGATATACCTGCATCAAAATTGCTATGGGACTAATGCAAAAATAAGATTATGATGTTTTAGCGCAGAAGGATTCAGTTTGCAGATAAATTCAGCCAGGGGTTGGGGAGGGAAAATCCTAGAAGTTAAATAGGCTTAGGGGGAGTTGTTGGGAGGTTGGAGATCATCCCAATTTGGGAGATCTCCAACGGGGAAGGGTCCCAACGGCGCAGACACGCTTCTGCCTGGATTGGAGACCCGTTGGAACGGATTCCAACTATGCAAATTCAGTTTTGCGACAAGATCGTCTGGACGTCCTAGTCCAGACGAAATCGTCAAATCTGGGGCGATATCGTCTGATCGGCGACGATATCGTCAAACGGTCAAAACAACCTCTAAAAATGGCACGAAAAAGGGGGAAACGGAATACCCGGTGGTTAACGGGCGGTTTGGGAGGTTAAATTTGATTTTTAAATTATTTACTAAGGTGAATGTAAATTTTATAATTTTGACTGCGCCAATTTTAGGGTGCTACATTTTGCCCCCTCTTTAGCGAATTTTCCGAAGAAAATGCGTTAAAGATGAGTTCTTCTCGATCTACGAGAAAGCAAAAAATTATACCCATTTTTAGGCGACGATTCTTGGTCGAATCGTACGACAACTTACTATGGTGCCCCCTCCGTGTTTTTACCCAAATCGAACGTTTGAGGTAAAAACGCGGAAAAGCAAAAAATTATTGTTGAATAAAATTAAGAAAAATAGGGTAAAACCCTAATTCATTGTTACTGTTCATTTTTACTGTTTTGAGAGCTCTGAAGCAGAAAAATGGTGGAGACGACGCACAGATCAGCAGAGGTCTGACGCGGTCTACGGGTAAGGGTCTAGACTGATCTAGAACTGATTTAATTTGAATTTACATGCTTTTTAAGTGAGTTTTTAGATGAATTTTGAGCATCGCGGCCATTTTTGGGCCGTCGACGTCGTCGGGACGAAATCGTCCCGATTTCGTCAATTTCACCCAAGGGCGAAATCGTCGAAAGGGGGACGATTTCGTCAAATTAGAGACGATTTCGAACTACGAAATCGGAGACGATTATGCTCAAATTTGGGACGATATCGTCCAATAGTGGGCGATATCATCAATTGCAAAAAATTGAATTTTTAACTTGCATTATTGATTATGTGAATTATTGATTAATGATTATTTGTTGTTTATTGTTTATGTTGCAAAGAGGATTGCTAAAGAGCAGAGAGTGGAAATATGGAGGATTGAGAGATGACTTGGCCGCGCTCACATAGGCAGAGCGGGATCTGTTGGCACAGGCCGGCTTGCAACATGTGGCGGAGATGCCACAAATATCCACAGATATGGGGCTACTGACAGCCCTAGCAGAGAGATGGTATCCGGGGTCTTCCTATTTTTGGCTACCGACAGGGGAGATGACTCCCACACTGGAGGATGTATGGAGGATTCTGAGAATCCCCATACAAGGACGGATGATCACTCCTACGGCCAACCAGGGCCACGCTATGGGACGGCTGTGCGGTGACCCGAGCTTCGCCCTGGAGAAGGGCGGAGTGAACATCGAGGCACTACGCCAGATGCCTGGGGCATCTACACTCACACGGGTACTATCTCGGGGTGGTTGGTGGACTTTTGCTGTGCCACCGGAGCGGGTGCAGGGGTACCATGGATGCTCGCAAATGTGATCTGTGATATGCGGGACCATGGGTACAAGTTTTGCTGGGGCAGCTTTGTACTATGCCGACTGTACAGGATCCCGTATGGGGTCGTGTACAAGGGCGGCCGATGTCTGGTGATGACATCGCTACTACAGGTTTGGTGCCGGGAGCACATTGCAGTGCGGAGGCCGGTAGGGCTTCCACTGATAGGGGTAGACGGGGAGAGGCCCCGAGTCTTCTACTGGTGGCTCCGAGAGAGGGGCACAGCGACGGATCGACCTGCCTATGTCCCGGAGACTGCTAGATGAGTTGATCCCGGATCAGATCACCTGGAGGCCATGGAGAGGGCACCCAGGGTGGGCCGAGGATGGACAGGAGCTGGCTCGCATCAGGCGAGTCTGTTGGCTGAGGATGGAGAGGGGAGAGGTGGAGCTCCACCGCTACGACCGAGTTTTGAGGCAGTTCGGTCTACAACAGGGGATCCCATCTCTCAGGGATTATGAGTTTTCTCGGACTGTCCGGGATAACACCACGGTTAGCGGGGCTCCAGACATGCAACGATTCTGGAGTCAGGATGCGGATGATGCCCCCATCCAGCTAGTGGATGGAGACGACGCAGGGGTAGCTGACGGCTACGATGCCTGGTACGCAGGCATCCACCCTCCTCGGATGACGAGGGCTCAGGGTCCGATCCACGCGGTCGTGCGTCGGATAGGGAGGCGATGCTAGGCAGCGATAGAGGCGGCCCAGGGTCACGATGGGAGAGAGCAGAGGAGGCCACAGGCACAGGAGAGGCCACGGTAGCGGGAGAGGAGGGAGGAGAGACCCCCATCTCCATAGAGGCCACCATCGCCCGATAAGGGCAAGGGTGTGGACACAGGAGAGAGTAGCGAGATGGCTACTCTCCGAGGCGGAGAGAGATCGTCTGCAGGCTCAGGTGCAGACGCTACAGGATGCGGCTGCACGACACCATGCTGAGGTGTCACAGCTACGGGATGAGATTGCACGCCTCAGGGCACGGGGCGGAGGGGCGAGCTCCGGAGAGTTGACACGGGCTATCGCCCAGTTGAAATTCTATCAGACACTGTACTTCCAGCTGGTGCCAGAGGTAGATAGACTACCCCTGCCAGCTAACATCGCAGATCCGATCAGGATCGGGTCATCGAGGACCACGTCCCGATCGAGGACTAGGACTACACAGACTGCGATGGGGCCACCTCGTCCACCTCAGGGCGGGGGAGGAGATGAGGCAGAGAGCTCGAGGGGCTCTCGAGGCTAGAGGGCTGGACATTGATGTTGTATTATATATATTTTTTGTTTGATAGAGGATTGAGTATGCCGAGGTACAGATTGTGGCATACCAATCCAGTTTTGATGATGTACATATATTTGTGACATATATAGATGAGATATTTTTGATCATATGACTTGTGTCTTATGTATTTTTATGATGCTTTTAATGTTTGATTGATGTGATGATTGGATGTAATTATGTCGTTTGGAAATATTATAATCTGAATGTCATGTTGGTAATATTTTAAATGAAATAATCTGATGTAACAAATTGGTTTGTTGTAATGAAATGTAAAAAGAGACTTCTAACAATAATTTCAAAGGACATTGTCGCTATTATAGACCATTTCATGGAGTCGCTGCTCACTCGGTCGTCAAGCTAATCCCATTTATAGAAATATTGTTAAAAAGTAAAAAGAGTGCTTAAGAGACTGTCTTAAGACTTTGGTGCAATAGTGCAAATGATGATGATGATGATGATTTGTTTTCAGATTTCCATGAAAATATTATGCATGAAATAATGTTTAAAATGATTTTTTGCTAGGCATAAATTCCTAAGTGTGATAAAATTTGTGAATAATTCCTTAGGAATTATACCATCATTGCAAAGTTAAAGGTTGACATAATGACATGAAATAATGAAAATGTGTTTGCTTTTGAAAAGCATAATTTGTGTAAAATGAAGTCATATGGTTTTTATGATTTTTGATAAATGGGGAATAAAATTGTTACAATGGTTTGCGCTAGGCATAGAATATGTAGGTATAGACTTATACCATCATCGCGAAAATCCAAAAAAGGTTATTTTTATTGCATGATTGATGTTTGATGAACAGGAAATATGAAAATGAGGACTTGCGCTAGGCATACAATTCCAATTTTGGTTGTGGAACTATACCATCGTCGCGAAAGTCAACACGATATACATGATATGATTTGTGTATTTTGAAAGAAATTTTTGATTTTTCTATGATATAGTTGTCTTTGTGTAAACAACTGTACTTGATTTATTCCCAAACAAGTTGCAAAAATAATATTTCAAAGTACTTTGAAGACAAAAGTTAGATTTATAAGGAATCCCTATGTGCATATGTGAATTCATTTCCGATCTTGATTTATCATAATGATAGACAAAATCTCTCAAATACAAATGTGTGTGCAATTGCATTGTTCATTTACCAGATTTGAGCAAGATACTATGATACAAGTGATTTGAAGAAACCAAATAAGTGTTCATTAACCATGATGTAGATGCATATAACCATATTAGACTACTATGTAGATCGGATTATCAAGAGCTAGCTAATCCATAAGCAGACATAGGTCTGTACAAAAGAAGGTCGCTAATGTGACAGACATATCGCCACGCTAGGAGTTACCCAAGGCCAAGCAAGTTGGGCACAAACCACCTGTTATGGGGCTTACCTCACAGTTTTCGAATAATTGAGAATTCCAGGGATTCAAGCTCATCAACCCTTCTTTTCTTTTCAAAGGGTAGGGAAAGGGATTTTATTGCTTTCTTGCTTTCTTTTGAACTTTGCTTATTTTTCTTTTTGTATTTCTTTTGCTTGATAATGCTTGGAACATTGCTGAAATAACATTTTTCTTTTCTCTTTTTTCTTGAATTTTTCTTCTCTTTTTCTTTGCTAGGGATACTTGCTCGGATTAGCTGTAGAGCAAGGGATTTTTATTCTGGGTAGGGGTGAGCTTGTCCTTTTGCCAATTCTCAAAGATTCTAGACCATGTGCATGATAGGATAGCAGGGGAAACTTTTCACTCAAGAAATCAGTTCTACTATGTAGCAAAACATGGAAATTACAAATATAATCATTTTATTGTGAAAAGATGTGCTTGGTTTAAGTAAATAACAAGATCAATTCTCTATGCTCAAACTTTATTTAATTGAATTTTGTGGACTTTGATATAAGAGAGATTAGTAATCATGCCAGATAAAATCAAGATATTTATTTGTTGTGAGTGTGCAAGTGAGGGATTCAAAATAAATGCTAATTTTATCCAAAATAAGTTGAAAACATATAAATGCAATAATTGTAAGAAAAATATATATAAACACTTTTGAGAAGTTTTGAGAATGTTGACTCTCTCTTTCTTCTGTATATTGTTTTGGTTTCGAAAGAGTCAAGCATATAGCTGTTTTTAGATTTTGATTTTTGTTTTGAGCAAAAAGAATTTAACAAGTGCTTTAAATAAATGCAATAGATAGTTTTTACAGATTTTTGGAGATTTATGAATGTTTTTGGGTGTTTTTGAATAAATTGAAAGAAATACAAGATAGTAATTTTGAACAAATATATACATGGATGAAATGACCAAATTTATGCATAGTAACGTTTAAGATGCAAAATATTCATGGGTTCTTTAAGTTCTTTACCATCTAAGGTAGATAATTTATATGCTCCTGATTCAAATTTAGAAGTAATAATGTATGGTCCGAGCCAATTGGGCTCAAATTTACCTTTAAGTTCCTTAGTTGCATTTGTATTTTTTTGAAGATTTTGAGGATTTTGATTTTTTTTGTATTTTGATTTTAATTTATGAATTGAAATTGGTGGTATATACAAGATGATCTATATACACTATACAAGGTTATTTGAGTATAGCATGTCTAAGGTTGCTTCAAAATCAAAGGAGGTTTTGAAGGATAATCTGGTTGAGGTGAAGGTAAGAATAAAAGGTGATGAATAAAAGGTAGTGATAACAAAAGCTTTGTTATAATGTAGAATAATGTAGAAAAAGATTTGACTTTTATATGTGTAAAATTGATCATGTTACAAAATAAAATGTAAGAAGGATAAGAAAGTTCTTCATTCTTATCACTATATTCCAAGTCTTGATAAGATGGAGAAAGTATATGTGAAAGATATGCATGGATGTTATTTGGTAAACAAGGATGATCATATATGGATGAAGAAAAGTGATGGATAGAAGATAATTGTGATAATAGAGAATGTATAGAACTTGATGTTTCAACCGTTAAATATTCTTCAAATGGTGTTGGGTCACCATGTATGGTAACAATTTTATTTGTAAGTTCAAACTTCAAACATTGGTGAAGAGTGGAAGGGAAAACCCTCATCGTATGAATCCAAGGACTCGGAGAAGTAGGTTGTAAGGTGAAGGACAATATCCTACATAGAACAAAGTATCCAGGATCTTGGATCCAATATTAAGGGGAAGAATTATAGTACCTTGAGCTTCTTGAATTTCATTGTTAAAAGATTTTATAATAACATTTGATTCATTAAGATCTTCTTCCTTTGATTTGAGTTTTTGGAATAATTGATAAGTGCATAAATTAAGAGAGGAGTCATTATCTACCATGATAGTTTTAACAAGTGTTTCTTTACTAGATCCTATAATGTAAAGATAGGAGTCTTCTTGTGGAGTAGAGGAAGGAATATCCTCATCATAGAATGAAATATGGTTAACCTCAAGAGGGTTTATACCATTAATTATGTTCTTAGAGAAAATATGATGAGGAACAAATTGTTGGCTAGGTATTTTGAACAAAATTTCCTTGTGATAAATTTGTAATACTTCTAAAAGGGATATCTTTGCTTGAGGATTAATCACTTGTTGTTGGTTATCAAAGTGGATTTCAGATTGAGATTTTGATTCTAAAGATGAGCTTTCTATGCTTACATTCCATTTTGGATCATTCTCTAGAGCCAAAGATAGTTTTGAAGGTTGGTCAAATGAGGAATCCATATCTTGAATATCGGATTGAGTTGATTGAACTTGAGGTTGCTCATTTGTAGTTTTTGTTACAATATTAATAATATCATCATGATGGGACACATTAACATGCAATATTTGATTGGTTTCTTGTTGTTGATAATTGAATAGGGGTTCTTGGGAGATCCCCATGTCTTGATTGATTATTGGTATTTGTTGTGTAGGAGTTTGATTGTTTACTGGAGATTTATAATCAGTTGTAGATTGTAATTCCTTTATATTAAAAAGACCCTTATCAATCAAATCTTGAATTGCACATCTTAAATCTTTACAATTTTGTGTCATATGTCCATCTACTCTATGATATTCACAATGTAGCTCGGGTTTAAACCAATCTGATGTGGTATAAGGTTGTCTTATGGAAGGGAGTTCAATCTTATTTGTGTCAAGTAAATACTTGAGAATTATATCCATTGGTTGATTGAGCTTAGTAAATTTACGTGATGAAGGTTTTTGAGAGGTTTTTGATAAATGCCTTAGGAATTTCGTCATAAAAGGACCTAATGGTTTCTCACCTCTACTTTCTTTATTATGGGTAGAATGATGATAGGAAGATTGCGAAGTAGGAGGTGAGTGCATGGTAGAATTGGAAGAATAAGTATTTTCTTGTTGAAATGGATGTGTTGTATTGAAAGAAGAGTATTGAAAAGGTGGCGGAGGATTATATGTGGATTGATAGACATAATATGGATATATGGGAGAATAGATAATATCATTATGAAGAGGATTGGCAAAGGGATTGTCTTGTTGGGGTATGGATGAAAAATGAGAGAAGTGTGATGGAGGTGATGTTGAATAGGGATAAGGTTGATCATAATCAACAAATGTATTTGGCTGAATTCTTCCAACATTACTAATGGGCTCATATTGATTTGAGTAAAAACTCATGGTTTCTTTAGTACTTCTAAAAGTAATATTTAGCATCTACTATTTAGAATTGAATCTAAAACATACAAACTTGAAATGATGATTTTGTTTTTGTTTTTCTTGTATACATATATATTTTTTTGTTTTTGTTTTCAAAAGGTTTTAAATGCATTCACGTCGGGTTCACCAAAATGTATCGCTCCAAATTTTTCGCATCCCTACCTTCAGGCTATAGGATCCGCGCCCGGAAGGAGGATGGGAAAAGGATGATGCGGTACCTCGGACGAGAGGACTTTGCGAAGGTCCCGCCTCTCAAGGGAGGTGTATTTTGGTGATTTTTCGACGGATGGTGGGTTCACCAGGAAACATTTAATGGCGGTTTCCACGCCTAGGTTTTTGGAATGTGTTTAATGAGTTCGTTTTAATCTTAAACATTCATCCTAGGTTTGGCCGAATGAAACTAAATTAAACTATATGAAAATGCAATTTTCCATGAATACAACAGACAGATTTGAAAGCAGAAAACAGAGAATTTACAGGAGGAAAACGGGGAATACCTGATCCGGATGTCTGAAGAAGATTCTGATTTTGAAGCAGTCCCGATCGTCTGAGATTCGACAGAATCGTCTGCAATCAGACGAGATCGTCTGAGATCTGACGAATTCGTCAGACGAATTCGTCAGAGACCTGCAAAACCGAAAATAGATGCAAAATACCAAAAAATCCTACTGTGCAAACAGAGGCAAATTACACCAAATAGAAATATGAATACTGAACAATGTTTAAGAACAGAAATTAATGCAAATTACTGTACTTAAATGGCAGATCATAAACTTAGCATGCAATCTAAGCTAAATGGGTGAACTCCAGATGCAAAATAGGATAAAAACTGAATATATTATCTAATTTGCAAAACAAAATAACAGAGACAAAGTTGAGAAAAGCAAACTCCAGGCACTGATTGCCTCGATGTGGGCTGCAGTCGAGATCGTCTCGCATCAGTACGAAATCGTCTCGAATTCGACAGGATCGCCTCCGATTTGAACAGGTTCATCGACGACGATGGGTGCTGGCTCCAGTTGAAAATCAATGATATACCTGCATCAAAATTGCTATGGGACTAATGCAAAAATAATATTATGATGTTTTAGCGTAGAAGGATTCAGTTTGCAGATAAATTCAGCCAGGGGTTGGGGAGGGAAAATCCTAGAAGTTAAATAGGCTTAGGGGGAGTTGTTGGGAGGTTGGAGATCATCCCAATTTGGGAGATCTCCAACGGGGAAGGGTCCCAACGGCGCAGACACGCTTCTGCCCAGATTGGAGACCCGTTGGAATGGATTCCAACTATGCAAATTCAGTTTTGCGACAAGATCGTCTGGACGACCTAGTCCAGACGAAATCGTCAAATCTGGGGCGATATCGTCTGATCGGCGACGATATCGTCAAACGGTCAAAACAACCTCTAAAAATGGCACGAAAAAGGGGGAAACGGAATACCCGACGGTTAACGGGCGGTTTGGGAGGTTAAATTTGATTTTTAAATTATTTACTAAGGTGAATGTAAATTTTATAATTTTGACTGCGCCAATTTTAGGGTGCTACATCAAGAAACAACATGAAAGGGGTTAATGACAAAGGAGGCCTCTCTTGATGAGGATTTTGAGACAATTGCATAAATTGATGATAAATAAAACAAGAAAGCATGTAAATCTATGAATATATGCAAGAAATCACCAAATTACTATAAAGCATGTAAAGAAAGCATGAAATCTAACTATTATGCATCCTAATTAGCCATTAGAACTTGAAAAGCATGAAAATTCAAGAAACTAGTCTAAATTGATAATTGCAAGGAAATGGAAGCAAATCTACCTCTAAATCATAAATTAACCGATCAAATATCTACTATGATGTTAATCTATGCTAAATTAAGCTATTTGCATAACTAGAAATGGAAATCTACTTCTAAAACAAAGGAAATTAAATATCAAACCCTCACTGTGGGTCTAAGGTGTAGGTAGCACTCTTAGCTATGGCTGAGTTGAAAGTATTCTTGCTCTTATAATCAGGGCTTGGATATTTAGTTTCCTCCATGGAATTAATGATCACTATTTGCCTTTGTGTCCCACTATGGATTGGTAGTTGAATTTTATAATATTCGTATTCAATTGGTTTGATTTTGCAATTGATGCTTCTTAGTCCCTTGGAAGCTTCATTAATAGTTGGGAAACATTTTGACTCTCCTCAAAGGGTTGCCACTTCACTATCCATTTTAGTAGAGCTTTGTTGTATTCCAACTCAATATCATTTTAGATTTCTCCCCAATCTGAAGGGGGGTCTTATAGCATTCTTAATACCTAATATTGGCTTGCTTGGGAAGCCAAGATTAATATTAAGGAGGTTAGATCAGTTGGGAGAAAAACTCTCGAAGCTTCCCTACCCAAAACCGTTTAAGCTTCAATTCCCAGACCGTTGCAACAAAATTTGTCTCAGCCTAGGATTCAAAATATTTTCAGTGCTAACCACGACTCTGAGGTGTAGCTAGCTATGTTAGCCATGGGTGCCAACCATGGCTAATGCTGAGTATGCCAACTCTATCCAAATTGAGTTGTTAAAACCATTGCTTCACCTTGGAGTTGTCCAAGATCCTTCATATGGTCTATTAGCATGCCCATATGAGTAGTACCCTACACATGATATGTTTTAGGTGTCTACAAATGCCCCTTTTGGGATGCGTTGTGAGAATAAATAATGTTGAGAAAAAAGAGACCTCCTAAAACCATGTTGTATGTTGAATTATGATCATTGATTTGATCACCATTAGATGCCTAGTTCTGCAAAAGGATGTGCATCTTAGAATCATTGCTTCCAACTGAGGGAAGGATTAATTTGCAAAGTGTTTGCAAGATCCATGATGATCGGGTAGTCGATGCTACAATCATACTGATAGATGGAGAGCTACTAGCTTAACTACCATATTTTATTTTTGCTCCAACAAAGGGTAAGCTTATGATAGTTGTTGGTAATGATTCATAATATGAATGCAATTTGACAAGATCGAGTGATATCCTATTGAATTTGATTATGATTATTGATATTATGACTACCCCCTCAAGATATAAATCAATAAGGGTAGGGCAATTAATGAAGTGACAAGTCGCTTGACCAACATGATTGAGTTGAAAAATTGAAGACTTTTGCACTTTGATATTACTTGGCAAGGCCTAATTCAGCCATGATTACAACTGTTAATAGTAATCGCACATCTCTATCCCATGGAGCAATTAGGTTGTAATGGGCTTCTTAGGAAATCAATATGATAGTTATTCCAATTAGGTTTGTGTTGAATCACTATGTTTGATGATCTGCTAAAAATTTCATAGAAGAATTGAGATAAATCCTCATTCCCATGGGGTAGTCCAACCACTATGGCCTTCTTAGGGATTGAAATGAAGCATATCAATTCAACGATGACTAATTTACCCCAAATGACCTTATGGTAATTTAATCATCTTGTCGGGTTGCATGGATCACAAGTCGCTGCAAAATCCAAGTGTATAGGGTAAATAACTAGATACGAGGTGTATTTGACTTTTTGAATTATGTAAATTTTTATTATTTTTGAAAATTTTGAGATTTTTGGATGGTTGCATATTTTTGATTTTGCATTGTGAAGCTCCTCATAGTTGAATTTTGAGGGCATTTATTACTAGATGCTAACCACACTTGTCAACCATAGCCAATTTTGGTAAATTCCTTAGTTGTGGCTTTGACCCACGATCGGGAAACCCTAATTCTGTGCCCGTAGTTGCTAGTAATGGCTACAAGTTAAATCAAAAATATAAAATAAAAATTTGTCATTTTCAATTCATTATTTTCCAATTTGCTATAGCTTCCAAGAGAGCTCTGAGGTTAAAATTAAAACATGAAATGAAATGCTACCACAAACCTCACACCCAAACCCAATGGCTGACCAACTAGAGATGTCTTCCAATGGTGGAGTTGGTTCCATGAAGGTAGCATCACAAACATTACTTATTTTATTACCAACTTAAAATTAACCACATTAAAAAATGGGTTAAATGAACCAAATTAAATTATTGGTAAATAACCTCACCCTAGTTAGAATTAGTCTAGGTTATCTTATATGGGTGGGAATTTAACTTTTTGGGCCTGCTCAGGATGGTAAGTGACCTCAAAAGTGGTGCTTCTCTTAGTTATGGGTGATAGTCACTACTCCCAATTAGAAAATTTGGGGCTTCAACTATTATCCATGATAGGATTCAAATCCCAATGGTCAAAATTTAACCATTGTCGTCGGCTACAAGTCCTAGTCGTAGCTGAGCAATTTTAGGAATTTTTTTACAATTTCTTTTGACTTATTTAATTGATTTTTTTTTTTTAATTTTTGCATGCATTTATGAATGTTTTTATCTTTTTAAAGACTTTTAAAATTTGTTTAACTTTTTTGAAGTACGTTTTTTTTTTTATGTTTTTGATTGATTTTATGTATTATTATTTGCCATTTTAGCTAACTATAAGGGCGAGGGAGTTCGAGTTCTTTTTTGACCTCCTTTGTCAGATTAGTTATGCTAATCAAGATTGGTTCACCACTATAGGCCTTGGCTACATCATATGCTTACCTACCATTAGGGTATACTAGGCCTACATGACTACTTTGGCCCATCGCTAGAATATGCATATCAACACATTCCATTTGCTAACTAGGGAGATTATGGTCACCTTGGAGGATGTTTACCGTATCTTATGCATCCTTATCGATGGTGATACCATCACCTCTTCAAATACCCTAGTGAAGGTTGTAGTATTTTTGTGGATATTTAGTCCCTTAAGCGATGAGGCACTCAAGGATATTTACCACGGGGGTGTGCCCATTGAGCATTGGTATAGGGTGCGGGTCTTCATAAAGAGATAGGTCATGCTCATGTATCTATGCATACATGTCCTAATCCTAGATACGTCTAGAGCGATGTTCCCTTAGAACCTCTTAGCCAGTATGCAAGACCTTCTAGGTAGTACTACAGAGTAGCTATTGATTCTCTCATGGGATAGTACTCTACTTGTACAGCTCTACGATGAGCTATATCGTATTATGTAATGAGGCCATGTTGGAGTTGTCTGTAATCTACTACTTTAGATATGGGCATAGAAGCCCATCACCATTGATCAACTTGGAGGACTTCCTTGATAGATTGAAGATATTGTAGAGGCTTCTCAATGCTATGTTACTTGATAGCCTAGAGAGGTTTAGGGTTTTATAAGCAGGTCTCACGTAGGGAACCTCCAATACTAGTTAGATCGATTGACTGCATTATGGCTAGGGTAGGTTCTATGATGACCCTACAAGGACTGTCTTGCATGGGTGGAAGTAAACATTTATTTAAGGTGAATTATATGGGATGGGTGTATCCTCGGGTGTAAGCCCAACATGTGTGAGTTCTTGCATTTCTTGCATGTTACTAGATAGTTTGGGATATTCCAAGACATTCCACCAGTTCCCACTATCTACCACCACATTAAGGTGGATAAGGATTTGACTTGGCCTTAGATGACTCCATTGGGTGATGAGGATGATGACTTCCAAGAATATAGACTAGTAGATGTGGGGACCACTGCTGATTACGATGCCTGGTAGACTACCAAGATATGGCAGAGTGGTGACCCTCTAGGCCAAGCTAGGGATATAGTAGTAGGAGCAGAGGTAGTTGAGGCAGATCCAAGAGGATAATGAGTTTACCAGTAGATAAAGGGTGTATGGGGTGAGGATGTAGGCATAGAGTAGGGGCCCCAAGATGAGAAATAGGGTGAGAAGGATCTAGATGATGAGGTCTCATAGCTCAGAGCCCAGGTGGCTAGCTTGCAAATACAATTGGGGACTGCCTAGATGCAAATTTTAGGGAAGGACACCTCCATTGCCACTATATAGGTACATCTAAGTGTAGCTCAATATTATCTTGTAGAGTAATAAGCATAGTGATGTGGAGATATGAGGCGGCTTTCTCATATTCCCTCTAGGAAATATCTCATCCTCACACATGTATGAGGAGATATTAGGGTTAACTAGGGTTAGTCAACTCTAGGTTAGGTCTAGGGTTAGGTTAGGGTTTCCTAAGAAATATCCTAACCAACCTAGTGCACACACATTTGGGAAGGATTAATTAGGGATAATTAGGGATTGAGGACCTAATTAACCTTTTTAGCCATAAAATTTTTGTTTATGTGAAGTCAACTTAAAATTAGATATATGAACTGACTTGATAATTACTTTTTCCAATTAATAGCCTGTGGGGGCCTCAATTAAGTGCAATAAGGCTTTGTCTCACCTTGGGAAGTTTATGGAAGGTATCTCGATGCATGGGAAATTTTTATGATGTGATTATGCTAACTTATTAGGGTTTTGGACCTAAAAACTAGCAAAGTAGCATGTGGAAATCTACGCAATGCTATGATAATATATGGTGATCTACGTATGATTACACATAAATACATAAATATATGCATGTCTATGATGATTTAAAATAGTCTATGTTGGTCTACGATAGCCTAGGGGTATCTAGGATGGCCTATGTAAACCTACAAGTGTCCAAAAGGATCTACAAGTACGTAGGTATAACAATGTGCAAATTTTAGGTGTCTACATTTTACCCCTTTTTGTACTATATTGTGTGAAGCATAGTTTAATACAAAAATGTGAAGGGTTTGTGTAGAATACAAGGGATAGAAGGAGAATGAGATCCAATCAAAAGTATGTAGCCACTTGAAGAGTGACCATACCAAATTTATTGATATCCAAGAAGGAGGAAGGAGAAGAGGAGAAGAGGAAAGAGATAAATGGAACAAAAATAATATCGGTAAATGGAAATGGATGATTACGAATGCAACGCAGTGGTTTTGCTGAGTTCGTATGACATTTTTGATGTCATACTAGTTTCTTGGGGTAAGAAAATTTTTACTACTTTGCTTTTGTGACCAGTTCAGCATGGTCCAAAAGTACAAATAGAACAAATGCCTATTAAAATCTTTGTTTTTTATTGATTTATGAGCACATGGCAACAAGTTTCAAACCATTTGAGTTAGTTAACATTTGGATTATTCAAACGTGTCCTTCATTGTGTACCATGAATTCCAGAGTGAATTCTTCCAAATGTTGTGCTAAATTAGTAAACCATCTCATTCTTTATGTACCATGAATGCCAATGTGACCTCTCCATTGTTACGCACAACTCTCTTGATTTAACAAATATCTGGTTGGGATTGAGATTATAATTGTAATATAATCCTCAGCAAAAAAATTCATAGACAGATGAGATATCTGTGCTTTTGGATTTTTGGTTTGTTGGTTGCATGCAAAGCTGACTTTGGATATGAATACCCCCTCAAATGAGAAATCAATAATGAGGTAAATGGAATGCAGTGATTTGGTGATGCAGTGACTGATACAATACCAATGCATAATAAAAATAGTGAAAAGACATATGAGAGGACAGTTTGGGAGGTTTGCTAGGGTTTTGGAAGAAATTTGCATGATTTCCTAAGGTTTTGGAAGCAATTTAATTGATTTGGAGGGTCATAAGCTCAATTCATAGTGCAGGGGGTGAATTGAATCTTGATTCATGAGGAAGGGGCAAATTGGACCTAAATCATAGGGTCGGGGGTGAATTAGACTATTTGACCCATTTACAATGTTTTGGCAGTTTGGGAGACCAAATGATGTCAGAATTAGATAAATTTTATACTGTTGGAAAGATATTTTTGAGCTTGATAAAATGGTAAAAGTTTTGGGAAATTTGGAGATGATTTTATAGGTTAAAAGGTAGGCCAAATATGACCTTACTTTTAGAAGTGATGAATGCACAATTTCAAGCCTTGTGAAGGGTGTGCATGATGATTTTGTGTTGTGCCTACATATAATGTATGCGATTTAATGTGTATGTAATGTACTTTGATGTGAATGCAATTGTAGTAAATGCATGTGATATAGGTACGATGATGTAATTTAAGAAAATGCATGTAGGATAAATGTATTGATGTAATGTTTGATGTGATGCATGCAGTGTAAATGCATTGATGTAATGTTTGGTGTGATGCATGTTTGATAAATGCATTGATGTAATATTTTATGTGATGCATGTAGTGTAAATGCATGGATGTAATGTTTGGTGTGATGCATGTTTAGTAAATGCATTGATGTAATATTTGGTGTGATACATGTTTTGTAAATGCATTGATGTAATATGTAATAAATCTGTGTAACAGAGATGCATGGATGCATGTATGGGAGGGCTGAAATACATAAAGGAAGCAATTGTATCATTGCATATACCTATGTGAATGCAATCCATTCCATGATCTTAGATATGTATGATGGTATAAGGTATCTGTAATGGTTTTGACCAATGTAGTTTTTCCAATCAAATCTCGGACCCAAAACTATGCAAGTTTATGTGGCAACTCATAACTAATCAGATTGGTTCAAAGTCTATCATGGACTTGTGTATGTAAATGAGTGAGGTTCATTTATCCATTTTGAGGGAGGTAGGATTAACCCATTATAGACATGACCGAACTAGCTAGAACATCCATAAGTTAATAGTGATCTATACAAAAGTGGGTAGCTAATGTGATAGATATATCGCCACTTGTAATACTATTCCACTGGTAGGCAGGATCTTGGAACTTATTACTAGCAATTGAAATCATCCCACGGTGTTATGTTAAACCTAAGGATTAAAGGTGATGAAGCATAATACTAGTGATATCTGGAGGCTTTTCCTTTTGTTTCTGCCCCTTGTCTATTGTTTACATATTTATTATGGTGCTTTTTTTCATTATTTTCTCTTTTTCTTTTCTCTTTTATTTATTATTATTATTTTTTTTTTGTAAGGGTGTTGTCTTTTTTTTTCTTCCCCTTTTTTTAATGTTGCTTATGCTTATCCCTTTTTTTATCCTTATGTCATATGTTGACCATGCAAGTGATAGGATGAGTAGGGGAAACCATTTGTTATATGAAGATATCTACTCAATGTGTCATATTCCCTAGACTAAAAATTTGTTTAATATGTAACTTTTTGTGAGTGGTTCATGAAAGAAGTTGAACCAACCTAAAGAACAATAAAGAGTATGTAAAACATGTCAGGTAGGGGTGAAATTTGATTGACTAAACTAGTAAGTAGTCAAAGCTTAACATGACACCTATGTATACCCGAATCTTGAAAAGGGGGAATGGACATCCAGGTGATGATGCTAAAAAGTATATGTATTACTCCTATTGAAGGTGCATTTTTTGGGGAGAATATACAAACTTGAAATAAAATTTTGTTGAAAAATGTATGGATATATGCAATGAGTGTAATGTAAATGATGAAAGTGGGGATGCAATATCTACAAGAGGAAACTCATGATGTGTAGAAGGAGAACTTTGGAAAAATTAATTACACGTGAGTAAGATGTATGATAATGGCTAAAATGGGATGGCATGATAAGGGTTGCCCTAATATGTGGGGTGTGTGTGTAGTAGGTGCATAAACATTGATGTGTAGGATGCATGCAATAATACCAAAAATAGAAAAGGAATGAAGGTGGAATTTATAATTAGAATAAAATAGAAGAAGTGGTCTTTGGAAACTAGCAAGATAAGGCGATTACCAAAGTTAAAGGATGATAGAAGAAAGGGGATATATCAACGTAGGTATGTAGCCACTCAAAGCATGACCATACAACTATGCAAGAAAACAAGAAGTAGAGGAAGAAGTAAGAAGAATGATAAAAGAGAGCCTACTGGTGGGTAAAATGGCATGGGTCAAGACATGCATGATGTGGTGAAGCAATGATGCGGCTTGGGCTTCGATGACTTGCATAATTGGACATATTGTAGATGTAGCGGGTTGGTGCTGTCAAGAATTCATGCAACGGTGACATTCTAGGGACGATACGACATGAGGGGAAATGCAACAAAGAAGTAAAATATTTCTAGGCTAGACTATGTGTATGATGCTCCTATTCTAGGCTATGCTAGGCTATGATTGTTCTAAGCTAGTCTAGGCTATTTTTGCTGAGGTTTTTGGGTGAACCTATCCAAATTTTTCTAAGATTTTTGGAGAAACCTATCCAAATATTTACTGAGGTTTTTGGAGAAGACTATCCAAATTTTTAATGAGGTTTTTGGAGAAACCTATCCAATTTTTTACTAAGGTTTTTGGAGAAACCTATCCAAATTTTTACTAAGGTTTTTGGAGAAACCTATCCAAATTTTTACTGAGGTTTTTGGAGAAACCTATCCAAATTTTTACAGAGGATTTTGGAGAAACCTATCCATATTTTTATTGAGGTTTTTGTAGAAACTTGGGTTTCTAAGGGAGTCTAAAAATAATGTTCCAAAAAATTTTCTAAGGATTTTGGAGAAACCTGGTATCCTAAGGGATGCTAAAAAGAATGTTCCAAAATTTTTGCTGAGAATTTAGGAGAAACTTGGTATGCTAAGAGATTCTAAAAATAATGTTCCAAAATTTTTGCTAAGGATTTTGGAGAAACCTAGTGTGCTAAGGGATTCTAAAAAGAATGTTCCAAAGTTTTTTTTGAGGATTTTGGAGAAACCTGGTGTGCTAAGAGATTCTAAAAATAATGTTCCAAAATTTTTGTTGAGTATTTTGGAGAAACTTGGTGTGCTAAGGGATTCTAAAAAGAATGTTCCAAAAAAAATTATGAGGATTTTGGAGAAACCTTGTGTGCTAAA
This sequence comes from Wollemia nobilis, assembly GCA_028583015.1. Lineage (NCBI taxonomy): Eukaryota > Viridiplantae > Streptophyta > Pinopsida > Araucariales > Araucariaceae > Wollemia > Wollemia nobilis. The sequence continues at coordinate 13,262,713 of JAQPPZ010000020.1, forward strand.
GGATTCTAAAAAGAATGTTCCAAAAATTTTATTGAGGATTTTGGAGAAACTTGGTGTTGATTTGTTTTGCTGAGGTTTTAAGAGAAACTTGTATGTTGATTTGTTTTGCTGAGGTTTTTTTTTGGAAAAACCTATGTTGATTGTTTTTACTGATGTTTATTGGATAAACCTTTGTGTGGATTTGTTTTGTTGAGGTTTTAAGAGAAAAATGTGTGTTGATTTTTTTTGCTGAGGTTTTTTTGGAAAAACCTTTGTGTGGATTTGTTTTGTTGAGGTTTTAAGAGAAACCTATGTGTTGATTTGTTTTGTTGAGGTTTTAAGAGAAACCTATTATTTGGGAAAAATTTGTGATGAAGGCAAGGCAAAGGACACAACCTTTTATAAAAGGATACAACCTTTTGAACCTGGTGATTGATTTGATTTGGTGAGGGTAAGGCAAAGGATGCAACCTTTTGAACCTAATGATGTATGATGTATGCCCCTACATTGAATTATGTATGGGGAGAAGATAAAGTTGCTCCAATTTTGAATGACGAATGGGAGAGGGTGAACTTACCCCTAATTTTAAATGATGAATTGGGGAGAGTGAAGTTGCCCCTAATTTTGAATGATGAATTGGGGAGAGGGTGAAGTTACCTCTAATTTTGAATGATGAATTGGGGAGAGGGTGAAGTTGCCCTCGCATTGAGTGAAGGATGGGGATAAGATGAAATTACCCCTAGTTTTTAGGAATGGATGGGGAGAAGATGATGTTACCCCAATTTTGAATGATGGATTTGGAGAATATGAAATTACCCCTAGTTTTTGTATGATGGATTGGGGGAAGATGAAATTACCCCTAATTTTAAGGAATGGATGGGGAGAAGATGATGTTGCCCTAGTTTTGAATGGTGAATGGGGAAGATGTAATGCTATGATAATATATGGTGATCTACGCATGACTACGCATGACTACGGATGTCTACGTATTACTAAGCATGACTACAATAATCTACGCATGTCTACGATGATCTACAACAGTCTACGTTGGTCTACGATAGCCTAGGGGTATCTAGGATGGCCTATGTAAACCTACAAGTATCCAAAAGGATCTACAAGTATGTAGGTATAAAAATGTGCAACTTTTAGGTGTCTACAGACATATCTTATCATAATAATTAATAAAATATACACCCATATGTGAGATGAGATAATTATATATTGTTTCTCTTCATAAGCTTTTGTAAGTTAAAAGATATGCACAAAATAGTCAGTGGCCATTTAAATGTCATTGATGATAGCCATACGGTATCTATTCTATGCTATAAACACCTCTTAACAAATAAAATCTCATAAAAATAAATTCATAATTGATTGCATGATGTGATTCATTGCTATTTGGGAATTTTTGAGGTTTTCCATGAGACTCAAACACCCTAGTTGACTTATCAAAAGTTGTATAATGACTATACTAGACTTATAAAAAATAAAATTTTTGCTATGAAAGACCTAGTTATTCATTATTCCTATATGTGAAAATAAATATATTAGATGAGACATAAGACTACCTCATTTTCAAGTGGGATTCATTCAGCCCATTATTATAATGAGGATCACCACATGTCCACCCGATCCTTGGTTTGGACTTAGTTGGATTAGACCACTAGGCAATACAAGCCACCTAAAGCTAGCTCATTTGTGAATTGCTAGACCAACCCCAATGATAGGTAGGATTTATTCAGCCAATTATTGTATTGGGGATCAGTCTGATTTTTGAGTATTGAACATTCTAGGGATTCAAGTTCACTCCTTTTTTTTTCAATTTATTGGGATACTTTCTCATATATAGTGATAAAAATCACTGTTTATTTTGTATCTTGTTTTTTTCTTTTGTTTTGAGCAAGGGATTTGATTTGAATTTGGTATTTTGCTCCTTTTTGTAAGCAAGGGATTTATTTGGGTAGGGGGAACTTGTCCTTTTGTCAATGATCACTATTCTAGACCATTGTGCCTCACAGATGAGCAAGTAACAAAACCTTTCACTTAAGGTGACCCAAACCACTTTGTAGTTTTCATCCTTCCTTACCCTAATTAGGATTGTTAATGTGTTGATTATTCATGGGATTTTGATATGCTAAGCACTATCAAAACTAGACCTCATATACAAAAGCAAAGAAATATTTCTACTAAATTTGAGAAGACCACTATGTATGGCTGAATGATTGGAAAACCCTAGTATATTCTTCATAGCAACATGAGGGGTTGTGATGAAAAACACAATTACTCACAAGGGTGATGGATGGTGATGATGCATAGATGCATGATTGAGGTACAAACATGGTGTCATTTGTAATATTGTAAACACAACCTATCCTAATGCAAAGTGCGATGGATGGAAATGCCTAAATGCAATGCAATTAAATGAAATGCATGTGCAAAATGAAAATGCATGATGCAAATATTTTGAAGTTTAAATTTTTTTCCTTTTTTGCAATATTTTTAGCTTTTATTGCTTTTTAATTTTTATGGATTTTGAAAATTTCCATATTTTTTATTGTTTAAATTATTATTTTTGGAATACCTTTAGATGAAGTATGTTGAGAGGTTCAGTCTCTTCAACCCCTTAAAGCGATTTTAGGTGCTACATTCTAGGTCCAATATTCTCTGAGATGATATAAGCACCTAACCAGTTAACCGTAAATTTATCGCGCAAGTGTGGTGGTAGGTTTGAGTTCTGTTGGTTCTCTTTTAGCACAAGATCACCAAATTTAAAGCCCCTCAGATGGACCTTGTTATTATAAGCTTATTTTAAGTGTTCTTGATAAATGTAGAGTTGCTCGAGGGCATTCACATGATGTTAATCAAGAAGCGTCATTGATGAACTCTTTCAATGCGACATGCAACTTTGCAATTTCCAAATCTAGGGGCATAATGGCCTCAATTCCTTATACTAGAAAAAATGGGGTTTCCCTAGTGAGCATCCGTATTCTAGTCTTGTAAGCCCATAATGCAAGGGGTAGTTGGATGTGCCAATATTTGTGGTTTTCTTGTACCATATTTTTCAAAATGGCTACCACTATATTTTTTGATGCCTTAGCTTTCCCGTTTACCTATGGATAGTATGGAGTCACAAAAATATATTATATATTGCACTTGGATGTTAAATCCCTTACAGTTTTGTTCTTAAGTGACGTTCCATTATCTAAGATTATCTTGGATGGTATCCCAAAATGACTAATGATATTATGAAGTATAAAATTTGTAATGCATGCTCTAGTTATTGTTATTAAAGGGATTGCTTCCACCCAATTTATAAAATACTCAGTAGCTATTATATTAAATGCATGTCAACCCGATGATGGGGGATATATCTTATCGATTAGGTCTAAAACCCACTGAGAAAATGGCCAAGCCACTTGAATGGAATGTAATTCTTGCGATGGTAAGTGCATAATATTAGCATGATGTTAACATTTAATACATTTCTTGATATACGCAATACAATCCTTCTCCATAGTGGTCAATAATAACCCATTCAAAGGATGCGTTTGACAATGACCATACCACTAAAATGACCAGTGCATGTACTATCATGATCTTGAAAAATTACCCAAGCTGAATCTTGGAGCTCAAGACAATGAAGGATAACTCCATAATAGCTTCAACGGTACAAAATATCTCCTAGCAAGACATACTTTATCACTTTCTATCTAAATGTGCATTTTGTGGCATGCAATAATACCTGAGGGATTAAACCAAGCTTAAGGAAGTCATGTAATTGTGACATCCAATACTGATAAGCTTATGCCTCGACTAATAAGATGAATTATTCCCCTAGCGGTTCATTGTGCATGAATGCAGACTTAGATACAACCTTGTGGTGAATGGTAGTGCCATTCCTTGTATGACCCTACGAGATCAAATATCCCTAGGGCACCTTCTTAAGAAATTATAGTTTTGTAGAACCACTTATGGTTTGGTTCTATATAAATCATGTTGACTGATTCCTTGTTATCGAAAGTCTCATGTTGCATCATGGCCTATGATAGCATCTTTACATGAATAGTAGTAAAATTGGTAGACGGATTCTGAGGGATTAAATATCCCAAAGATGTCATAGTGTCTGTGAACCTATTTGACAAACGAGGGATTCCCTCTATGTCATACTACTATAGCTAGGCTAGATAATTTTTAGCAATATCCTTATAAGCTTTCTAGATAGAACACATGCATTGAAAAATTCCCTTCACTTGATTGACTATGAGAATGGAATCACCAAAGATGTTTAACCTTTTAATATTCATGGTGATAGTTTTTTGGAGGCCCAATATTAGGCTTTATACTCAACATTATTATTGGTACAAGAAAATTCTAGCTTAAATGACAAGGGTATTGGAGCACCTTGTGGCATGAAGAAGACAATTCCTACACCACCCCCTTGCTCACACTTTGAACCATAAAATAACAAAGTCATGTTAGATTTATTATTTGGCTCTTCGAATTTAGGATATTTCGATAACGTAAAGACTACATCATGAGGAAGCTATATGGTAAGAGGTCTACTATTCTGAAGAGGTGCCTATACCATCTGATTAGCTATAACTTATACCTTGATGGAATTTTGGCTAGTGAATTCTAAATCAAATTTTGTCAATAACATGATCCACTTTGTGGTACATGTATTATGATATGTCTTGTTCATAATATATTGCAATGTATTGTGTTTGGATATCACATATGTCGTGTGACTCAACATGTAATAATGCAACATTTTTTTGCAAACACCACTACTAAACACAACTTCTCCATGTATGCATATCCCAAATCATAACTCACCAAGGTGTGACTGATGTAATATATCACTTGCTCTTTATATTATACATTATTTTGGGCTAACATAGTTCCCAATGAAAATTTAGTAGATGATATATATAACAGGAAAGGCACATCCAGTCTTGGTAGAGCTAGCACTGGTGGCCTTTTTAGGTATTTCTTAATTTCAGCAAATACTGCTTTATAGTCCTCATACTAATTGAATGGTACCCCCTTGTGTAGTAGTCAATTCATGGGTTGGCATTTATCTGATAATTGTGCGATAAATTACTTCATGGATGCTATTTTGCCCTGTAGACTTCTTAAATCTTTGATATTTGTGGGAATATGTATTTCTAATATGACCTTGACCTTTGCTAGATAAACTTTGATCCCTCATTTTGAAACAATGAATCCCAAGATCTTTCCTGAAGTTATGCTGAATACACACTTCTTGGGATTCAACCTGACATTATGCTCTATCAGGTGATCGAAGACCTTCCTTAGGACCTCTGCATGCTCTAAATGTAGCAATGACTTTGCCAATAAGTCATCGATATAATATTCTAATATTTTGTGCATGTATTCATGGAAATATATATTTCATGGCTCGTTGATATGTGGCACCAGTATTTTTAAGGCCGAATGACATAAATTTATAATAGAATGTTCCCCATGGCATTGTGAACGTGGTTTTGTGTTGGTATTCGGCTTTAATCTAAATCTGATTGTAACAAGAAAAACTATCCATAATGGAGAGCATATCATGACCTGTAGTTGCATCTACAAGAGCATCTATGTTGGGCAACAAGAAATAATCCTTTGGTGTTGCCTTGTTGAGGTCTCAAAAATTTGTGTAGATACAGATCTTTCCATTAGGTTTTTCTATAGGTACCATGTTTGATACCCATTATGGATAGTGGATGGAGATAATAAAATCTACATCCAACAACTTTTACAACTCATATTTAACCGTTAAAGATACTGTTGGATGTATCTTACTAAGCCTCTTCTTGACATGCCTTTTGGAGGGATCTAGCGAAAGGTTATGAGTAACCATTTTCGGATCTAGTCTTGACATATCCTTGTATGTCTAAGAAAAGAGGTCAGGTCTCTCTTTAAATAGAGGTATGAGGTTGGTATGCTCATCGAGAGATAGACTCTCTCCAAATTTAATCTTCTTAGGATTAGTGGGATCATAACTGATATCCACATCGAAGTTTTCCTCTACTGACATGTGCAATCCCTCATTAATATGGTGAGGCATAAGAATCAAGTGGATATCATCAACTAGGTTTAAAGGTCCTACATTAAAATTTCCCTTAGTGTGATAAACATCATGTGCACAACCTAGTGCAAAATGAAAAGGTTGTAATATGTCTTAATTGGAGAAGAAATATTCAAGCTCTAGTGGTGAATCAGTGCAATCCCAATCAATAGCATCCATATTAAGATACAATGGTTTGGAAGGATAAGCTGGATTGTGAAGTGGGGTGGTCAAATCCATGGAGATCATATTGATGTAATGGATTAGATATATAGAACCATGTGTGTGTAATTATACCATATATGTGCTATTCACATACCCGAGATGTGGCTCTAGGGGTATGGAGATCTTAGGATACAGTCTCTGAATATATTGGAAAATGGGATCACTTGGCTCAAGGAGTTGCATGTACATTAGCAGATCAGGGAAGACTAAATGATAAATCATATCCAAATTGGGTGGTATCCCTCTGAGGTGTAGGTCAGGATAGACTCTCATATACATCTTGCCAATGTCGATTGGTTCATGATGATGATGTAAATAGTGAGGCCTCATATAGGCTCTCTCAGTTTCATCCTCATCATCACTATTGTATATGATTCTTTCACCCTGGTTGACTGGAATTGGGCAATTAGCAAGATGAGGCCCAAGGTAGGCTTGCTCTTCATAGCCACTATCATCAATAAGGGATCCCTCATTCTCACCCACTATCTCCATGGGAAATATATAACATAAATGTAGAGGACCTAAGTAAGCCAACCCAGTTTCATCCTCATATTGTTCATTGCTTGAGGATTGCTCATTATCATCTATTCCAAAATTGCAATCTGGTCCACCTCTTTCAACAATGGACTCTGCTTGCACTTCCTTCAAAGTAAATTTTGATTTAGTATCTATTGCTATACCTAGATTTTGTATCTGCATGCCAACATCATTGGTAGCTTCACAACTTTCAATGTCCAAGTCAGCTCTTGGAATAACTCTTGTATTGAGCTCTACCATGATGTTATTGTGATAGATCTTAGGTGGTTCAATAGAGATGTAGGTTACTAGCCTATTACCCCTTTGTATGCGAGAAGGTTTAGATTGATAAGGATTCCAATACACATCATTCCAAAATTTAGGTTTAGATGATTGAAAGATGTTGCTAAGAGCTTGTCTTGTCCTCTTATATTATAGCCTAACCCAAACCTATTAATTGGTAGCTGATACTATGGTTCATAAGGATTTTGATTCCCTTGCTTGAATAAGCCTAAACTATAACCATGCCAATGGTAAAATTTGAAGTAGCGCAAGGCAAACTTAGGGTTAGACAAATAATGAACATTCACCATGAATGGTTCATCATCATCCTCATCTATGGGCATGTGATTTGCATATTGGTCAAGCCCTTCATAAATAAAGTTTGTTTGGTTGGGTAGCACCCCTAGTGGTACCACCATCCCTATAAGAAAGTGATGGGTTTTATTTCGGTCCATGTCCTATGTAGTTTTGATAAATGATGTGAATGTCATGTTATGTACTATATATTCCACTAGCCTAGGATTAACCGAATGTACAGTCACCTGTGGTGTATATGACCCTACTAAAGAAGCAAGTGAAGAAGGCTGAGGTGCCTCCTCGACTTGATTTTGAGCATCCCCTTCATCCATGGGACTAGGAAACTCAACAATTGCTACCTTGGGTGCTTGCTTTAGCTCTTTTTCACCCATAATTTTTGTAAACTTCTTGTCATTCATAAGCATTTTGGATGTCGTAGGCTTTTTTGAAGCTCTTGTTGTGTGCTTTGATAGTTGCAGTGCTGTTGTGGAAGGTCCTACACACACTCCTTTTAATTTACCTTCCAAATTTTTTATAGGTGACGTCGACCGTATATCCAAATGTGTTGAGGGAAGAATGGAATCTCTAGGTAAATCAACTAAGTTCACATGTTTAAATGGCTCCTCATCATAAGAAACCATGTGAACTTGTCCATCATGTATATATTTAATACGTTGATGTAAAATCTATGGAACACAGTGCATTTCTTTAATCCAAGGCTTCTCTAGGAGGATGTTATACTACATGGTGCCTTCTATCACATGACAAATCACAAGGATGGTCTTTAGTCCAACTTGAATCATAAGAACTATAGTACCTACCATTTAGCATAGTGCATCGTAAATGCTCTCAAGGTGAAGGTGGAAGGTACAATGTGTGACTTTATAACTTCATATGTGTAAATGCCTTGGTAGTAATAATGTTTATTGATGACCCTATGTCAATAAAAACCTGTTTGAATGGTGTGTGATTAACACATACAATTATATGTAGAGGCAGGTCCGCTATAGCAGTAGAGACCATATTAATCTTGTGATCATTAAATTGAATCACCAATTCATTGCACTATTGTACATGTCCCACGAAGTTCATAAATTCTTCAAGGTCCTAGCACTAAACTTAAATAGACCTTAGGATTTCCATGAGCATATCTCTATGCTTAGGAGATTATTGAATTATTTCATATATAGACAACTTCATTGGAGTTGTTTGTAGGATTTGAACTAGCCTACTCTTGATGGTCATCATCGATCTAGTTGGTGGGCTTGGAACATTTTGTTCTTGCCTTTGACGGGGCATAGCTTGCACTCTAATCAGATTTGGAGGAAAATTTAGTTGCTCATACCTCCCTTGTCTTGTGAAAATATTGACCATATCGATGAATCCTTGAGTTGGTAGTTCCACCCGCACTTGATTCACATGACCAAGATTGTTCCTCGATGGCTCATGATTTAGCAAGGGGTTTTTAGATATCCCCATATTTTTGTTTTATGGAGTCTGAGGGTTGTCCATAATTAGCTCACATTGTTTTATCATATTTTGCACTACATGTTTGAAACTATAACATCCTTCAATGTCATGTCCCTTCATCCTATAGAAAGTGCAATACTGATCATCCCTATACCCTATTTGTTTGGGTTGATTAGGGTCTATTAACTTGATATTTGGTAATTTAAGGGACTTGTCCTTGCACAGTTGATGGAATATCGATGTCACCGACTCTAAAAAAAGTGTGAACTGGTAAGGTAAGAGCTGTTATTTATTCTTATTATTTTTGTTATTTTTGTGCTGATCGTATCACGTAGGAGGAGGTTGGGCCTGATAATTTTGTTGCTACCCCTTATCCCATTTCTAAAGGTTTAACACCACTTGGTTCACATGGGTTTTCTTGGCCTATTTATTTTGATTTTGGGTGTTCCTCTTGTTCCATTACTTCTTGCTCTGAAGCTTCAAGTTACCCTCCTGTAACTTGATGTCCTTGATTACCTTAACTTGTTCTAAGGCCTTCTCAAATGTTTGATATTGTTGCAATTACAATAATAATGAGATGTGCTTCACACAACTCTTTGTAAACATCTAAGTTAGCTCTATGGTCAGAATGGAAAATAACAACTTTGCCATTAACTTTCTCCATATTTTCTCATAATCCATGATTGGCTCATCATGATGTTATATTAAAACAACTAGATCGGATAGGTTTACCTTCTTCTTGATTCTAAATAAGAATTAAAGAAATGCATTGACTAGATGTTCAAATATGGTTATTATGTACCTCTTAAGTTGATTTAAAAACTCTTTGGCAGGGCCTAAAAGGGTTGTGATGAAGGTTATCAGCAACAGAGCATTATTACTTTCTATTTGAAAGCACATAACATGTTCCTGTGCATCCTCCTCTCCTTGAAATTTCTCTAGCTTTGGCATATCGAAGTGATCAGGAATTGTTGGAATGGACACTGAAGGGCACAAAGGCTCATTATTAATTTTGTTGAAGGTTGGATTTTGATAAGTCATCCATTATTTCTCTATTGCTCGAACCTTGTCTTCCAAGGTCTGATAGGTATTCTAATATATAATTTCCTCTTATTTGAGAGGTCTTTGTAGAGCATTTGGAGGTAAATTATTTTTCGGTTTAGGTTGGGGACTAGACTCATCCTCCATGTCCTCTAAGGAGATCTCAAGATATTCCTGTTCTCACTCATCTCCTACTACTTCTTCATACTATGCATGCCCACGATGTTCAAGCGCTTAGCGCTGCATCATGTTTTGGGTCATGTGGCGAGTATGAGTTTCAATGTCCTTAGGGAACAAATCAGGCTATGAAATAGTTTGTCTTTGAGTGCACTCCCTGTACTCACTCTTAAAAGGTAAATTGGTGTGAGCCAATTGGTCCTCTCTATCAGCATGCTCCTTTTGATCAAGTATGCATTGCTTACACATTCATTAATTAAAAATATGCTACCTTAGAAAAATTTGTCTCTAATTATTCTTATTTTTGAGGTTCTCATGCTTTGCATGAACATCTTCCAATTGATCTTGGAAGATCTACTGTCATTATTTTAACACCAGTTTCTGTGATTGATCTATATGATCAATCGTATGCAGTCTCTAGTGGATTCATTCTATTTGAGAAGCTTTATCTAACCTCCAATAAACTTGTTTACCATGCTTTTGCATTTTTCTATGTAGATATCATTAGTGTTTTGGTGTTGTCTGTACTCTATGCCCATGTGGGTAGATGGGGTAAGCATACTACGATAATGCTTAGAGCATTATTTTGGTTCTCTGATGGTCCTACATGTGCTATCACTATGATAACTCATAGAATGAGAGTGCACAACTGAGGGTTTATGTCCTATCTACCCTAGGACTCTATCAAGACCATCCAATTGTCTAATGTGCCATGGATCATGTGGTGACGTACCATTGACTCTAAATTTAGACATATCAAATGTGAACTTACCAAGTTCAATGTTGTTTGGAGTCTATGTGGGCCTATGATTTGAAGCAACCCTCTCTTCCTGCCCCTGAATGGGTATATTTTCTACTTGTATATTTTGAACTTGTGTGGGCCTTGAGCGACCCTTATTTCAAGTATGAATGGGAACCAACTTGGTTATAGTTCCTTCCTCCATGATGTACTCTTCAATAGATCCAGTAGATCCACAAGGTTTACGATCACGATATATGCTCCCATGCTTGAATTCCCCATGTTGGGATCTTCCATACTCAAATATATATTGTGAAATGTGTACATTGCCTCCTATAGGTGGGGTATTCTGATGATAACCCCTGAGTGTAGAGTTATCCCCTCTAATGCTCACCGAAAGTTATTTGGGAGGATCTTGTTATTGAGGGTTCGACATTTTGTGTTATGCATTGGGTGGAACTTTAGCTTCAACTTCGGTTCTACATCGAGATCAGCCTCTCCATGTTCTAACCATGATGTGTATTATCACATATGTATATTTTAAAGAAAAAAACAAACAAGAATGATTATCTCTTTTAAATTTGTGTTTGGAATTTTTTGAAAATTTAAACTACTCTCATCATATTTGAAATTATTGATGTAATACTAAAATAGTTTAAGGTTTTTACTGATATGCTCATAGCTCAACAACTGGTAATGAAAGTCATGGTCACGTAAATCCTCCAAATTATGGAGATGAAATCCACACCTGGTAAGGGAGCATAGGTCCTGTCGATCCTCACCTAGCATCCTATATGCAATGATACACCCATCTGAATATGAATGCATGCTATTTTGTATGGTTAGAACAAATCTTGGAATTGGTATTGGCCAAATAATTGGGTTTGAGGGAGTTGGGATAATGGATGTAAATCATTGCCACCATCATTGAACACTACTAGTAGTTGTATATGACTTCCAACTCACTAGTGTTTAGATGTTACGTGGTGTGTGTGTGTTCATTTTAACTTTGTGAAAAAGGGAAAATGCATCACCAAGCATACAATGCTCTTTCCTATATACCTAATGATAAAAACGTTTTAATATTTAGAAAGATGCATCTAATTATTGAAATGAATTTAAAAATATATATTTAAATGATGCAATTAAGCCTCTGATTGGTCCACAACAGGTAATCTCTACAAACAAACTCTAATTGTTAGCCATGGGATAAAACTACATGTAATAGTGCTAACCATAGGACAAAGCCATGGGCCAAGAAATTAGCTATGTTTGATAGGCACAGCTAATAGATCTAGTTGTGGATGTTAGGTATGGATGATAGACAACATGAAAATTTTATTGAAATTCATTTACCCTTATCGTTTCTCTATGTTTTTTGATCACCTAATGTAGTAAAATTAGAAAAAATGAAAAATGTAGAGGATCAAAATTACCTGGATTCCTCATCTGATGGAGAGATAATTCACATCTTGCCTTCTTTTTTGATGTTCTACTAGCCATAGTTTTCAGGTGCAGCTAAGACTGTGCACCATAGTTGTCAAGCACATATAACACCTACAATAAATAACATTAAAAATACATCAATTCTCATAAATTTTGTGGGGTTCCTATCATGATGGCTATCTGTAATGATCTAAAAAGCATACACCTAACTAGTACATCAATTGAAATCGAGTATTAAAGTAATAAAGAATGGACAACAATGAATTTAACAAGAAAATAAGATGTATTTTATTAAAAATTTGCCAAATCCCGATTACAAATATGTCCCTCTTAGGGATACTCAATCTTTGATACAATTGATACAATTTTTAAGACCCTCTAAACAAAGGGGTGGTGTAATCCACAGACTTTTTATATGGTACATGAACTTCTTAAGGCCAAATATAGCCTTATTATCCTTTGGTTGGAGGTATATGTTGCCTTGAATGCCTTGAAAATTATTAGGTCCTATAAACCTTGCATTCAAGAAACAACATGAAAGGGGTTAATGACAAAGGAGACCTCTCTTGATGAGGCTTTTGAGATAATTGCATAAATTGATGATAAATAAAGCAATAAAGCATGTAAATCTATGAAGATATGTAATAAATCACAAAATTACTATAAATAATGTGGAGAAATTATGAAATATAACTATTATGCATCCTAATTTTCCATTAGAACTTGAAAAGCATGAAACTTTGAGAAACTAGTCTAAATTGATAATTGCAAGGAAATGGAAGCAAGTCTAGCTCTAAATATTAAATTAATCGGTCAAATATATGATATAATGTTAATCTATGCTATATTAAGTTATTTGCATAACTAGAAATGGAAATCTACTACTAAAAAAAAGGAAATTAAAGATCAAACCCTCATCGTGGGTCTGAGGTGTAGCTAGCACTTTTAGCCATAACTGGTAGCTGAGACTGAGCCAAAAGTATTCTTGCTCTTGTAAGAAAGGATTGGATCTTTAGTTTCCTTCATGGAATTGATGATCAAGGGTCACATCCATGTCCTAATATGGATTGGCATTTGAATTTTATAATATTTGCATTCGATCAACTTGATTTTGCAATTGATGCTTCTTAGTCCTTTGGAAGCTTCATTTACGGATTCATGCTTGTCACTCCACAATTGGGCAGCATTTTGACTCTCCTCAAAGGTTTTTCACTTCACTATATATTTTAGTAGAGCTTCACTGTATTCTAACTCAAGATCATTCCTGAGTTATCCTCAATTTGAATGGGGGTCTTATAGCATTCATAATACCTAATATTGGCTTGCTTGGGAAGCCAAGATCAAGATCCAGGAGGTTGGATTAGCTGGGAGGAAAACTCTCAAAGCTTCCCGACTCAAAATAATTTGACCTTTGTTTCCCAGACCGTTGCAACCAAATTTGGCTCAACCAAAGATTCAAAATAGTTTCAGTGCTAGTCGTGGCTCTCAGGTGTAGCTAGCTCTATTAGCCATAGGTGTCAGCCATAACTAAGGCTTATGCCAACTCTACCCAAATTGAGTGGTTAAAACCACTAATTTACCTTGGAGTTGTCCAAGATCCTTTATATGGTATTTTAGCATGCCCATATGAGTAGTCCCCTACACATGACACATTTTAGGTGTCTACACCAATTTTTGTCAATGAAAGGATTCCACAACCCATGACCATCTAACCTTGAACAATCTCTTTTCATTATCATATAGACTTGAACAGTCATCATCCAACCCATGCATAGAATTCCAAATGAAATATGATACAACCCTAAACAACATAGCACAATAATAGAATAAAAAATCGTAGGAAAAGAAGGGTAAGATCTATTTATGCTCTATTCAATATTGTCCTTTTATAGATATCCATTTATTTTTGCATTTTTGGTTTTTAATTTGGATTGAAAATCAAGCCTCACCTTGGGAGGCCTAATAGGAATTATTGACCAGTTGTATTTCACTTGTGTGTAGGTATAAACATCTTAGAGTGAGCAGACCCAAACACCAACCCAGACCCAGATGTAGTAGTATAAGACACTAGTGATCGATTGTTCGACCCTAGACAATCAAAGATCGAAACTATTTGACACATATAATTTTAGAGCACACAACCATAGGCCCCCCTAATGGTTGACATCTAGACATGGATCCAGGTAACCAAATGCAGATCCATTAGATGTAAACGTAGACACAAAATAAAATGTAGATACTTAGATCTAGCAAAAGCAGTGGTCATAAGAAACTCACCCCTTTAGTGCTATAATGAAAAAAGGACCTAGGCACCATTATTGTTTGTAAAATGGAATCAATCCCCTAAATTCTTGTATAAGCCCTAGGAGGGTCAATATTGTAATCATACAAGATGAAAGGAATAGACAATATAATACATAAATATTTTATTTTTTTATTCATTTAATTTTACATGGTGCATATTTTTATCGTCTATAATATGTATCATTATGAAATTATTATTGTGCTTAATATTTGAAGATAAATGCTATTATTTTAGTAATAAATAATTTTTATGTAAAAATAAAATAGGTTTGTAACAAGATATATAAGAGCAAACAAGGTTCATAACATTGACAAGGTCCAAGAAATATTGATTATTATATAGATTATTATTGTGAGGAACCAAAATATGCATAGAGGCATTGGTCTTTGAGTTTTCCCTCAAGTATTAGCCACACTCAAATGGGAGATATTGACTATTAATTCATCATTTTTGCATTACACACTATTATATTTGGTAAGGGATTTGGGTTTACCAAGGGCTTAAATATTTTCCTAAATCTAGTTTGATGTGTTCAACATTGACAAACACCTAGGTTTTATTCTATCCTATAAGCTAATATTTAAGACAAAAATGCAATGTAGTATGAAGAAAAAGGTGCATAAGACAAACACTAGCCTATATAAAATTTTACATTGTGGAACACTAAACAAGACAAGAAACTAGACTCTTTATTTTTCTTTTCTTTTATTTGAAACAAGGGAATAATTATGCAAAACATATAAACTATCCTAATGCAAAAGATACATGTGTTTTTTGAATGAATTCCTAAAAAATTAAATTAAAGGTTCTTTTTTATTTTTCTTTTTCATATGTTTAAAGACAAAAATATAAACATATACAAACAAAAAATAGCCTATGCTACTTAATAAAATAGGAGGATAAGGTTATACTTACATGTTTCATTGGTTGAAGTGAATATGTCACATGTATTTAAATCCATCACCTAATAAATACACCACCTAAAATATTTTTTCTAGAAGATTTGCTAAAAATTGCAAATTAGATAGAATAAAGGATAGATCAAAGTTTTGGGGTTTTCTAAATAGCAAGAAGTGTAAAAATTCTTGATTATCATAGTTAGGCCTTCTATTATATACACAAAATAAAATTTTAAGCTTGAAAATAGATGTAGTAGTACCTATCACAAATTCACCACTAGAAAGTCTTGTAGTTGGCAAATTCACTAACACTGACAAAGATGGATTGACAAAAGGTAAAACAAAGAGTGGGGTTATCAGGAAGGGCAACCAAATGCACAAGGGTAAATTTGATAGGTTAAATGTTGGGCTGTTAAGAGGGTCTACAGTTGTGTAGGCATAGAATAAATGTACTACCTAAAAATATATAGGTGGAAAATTCACTTCTAGAATAGAAGAAGGAGAAAGTATTTTAGATTGGAATCTTGAGATTCTAAGTGTTTGGAGTGAATACATTGTCTGAGTAGAGTATAGGTGGAATTTTTGCTTTCAATGGTAGAAAAAAAGAGTAGGCCCATAAAAATTATAGGGCATTGAAAAATGTGCTTAGATAATCCTAGGGATGATCTCCTATCCCATAGATCTCTTGAAATACCTACATAGTTTATTAAATACTTGATAATGCAAAAAGACTTATAAGATGCAAAATGGTAAATATAAATGAATGAATACACAAACAACTAATCTAAAATATAATTATTAATGAACTAAAATAGATTAGATATATGGATAATATAACAAAAATCACATGTGAAATATATCCTTCCTTTCGAATCCCAATCATTTGCTTAAAGATGACATCATGGGTAAATTCTAGTAGTAATTTGTTACTCGAGAAAAGTGTGATGATATGAGACTATGGTGGCAATTATATGCATAAATGAGATATCTATATGCTATACCAAGGGGCCAATTTATAGAATTAGACATCCTAAAATTTCCCTAGAAGGGGATGGGTGAGGTGTCCTATTGACTAGGGTTGATTGAGATTGATTTGGCTAATTGGATTAAGCAAATTTAGCTATCCCCGTTATTAGGGCTAATTTGGGCAAGTGGATTAAATTTAGTCATATTCCTACCTACTTTTTGTTACCTACAATGACAGGCTACTACAAGTAGGGGTATAATTTTGGTTATCCATTAGACATGAATTTTACATATGTGAATTTTCTACTAGTGAATTTATTTGTCCAACAAATTTATAGTTTTGATCATTTCAAGTCAAATATGGTGAGGTAGGTTGATGAGTTTGGGCTGGGTATGAATATTTCAGATGGAAATCATATTCACTTGCTATAGAATTTATCTCTAAGATGTAAAATTCATTACTAATGAGTTTTGATTATAAATTATAGGGTTGAGGTAGTCATCATGGTTAGGATGATCATTTTGTGGAATTTTTACAAAATTTGTTAAAGTTAGGTAATCCAAATTTAGGTATTTATATTTTCTACATTTTGATGTATTTAAAATAAATGTGTTAAAAAAATATCTATAGTTGCTCCAAATTTTTAGATAAGTAGGGTCTTTGATATTTAATTGATCCTTGTGGGACAACACACATAAAAATTCTCCTACAAAAATGCAAAAAACTACCCAGGATTTTATTGGGTAATATTCTTACCGCAACCAAAAGGAAGAGTCTAAACTAATTTTACTCCTATCTTGAGTGCCCCATCAAGTTTTTAAGGGACAAAATGAGGTCTCAATGCTCATTCACATAAATATTGGAAATAAAGCATAATTTCATGAAATAATTGTATATTGCAATACAAAATGTAGATGCAAAATTAAAGTAATCTCACAAAATTACAAAAAATCACAGACCTCTTCAAAGGGGAAACCTCCTTCAATACTTTCATTAATTTGCAAAAATATACATTAGTTCATAGATCCATATATTTTAAAGATACACTTCATGCAACCCTAACCTAATGCTCAAGAGTTGGCTTACATGTAAAATGTCACTTGAGCTACAATATTCTACCAAACATCAGTAACATGAAATGGTCCCACTTATCTAGGCACCTTGTGTGGAACATACCATTAAAATGTATTACAAAAATAATATTATAAATGGGTCCCCACATTGGAAGAGGATCATGACATAATCATAGAGACCTGTGATTAAAAAATATATATACTTAAAGGTGTATATGAGGAAACTGATGATGTAGCTAATGGAGAGACTCCCAAGTGGAATCTTCTATTTGGAATTCATTCCATTGAACAAGAACCTCAATGATTATCTAGTTTTAAGTGGGTGTGATATTTGGTCCAACATGTGTTCTATCTCGATACAAATAGAACCTTATTCATCCAGTTTGGGTAAAACAAATTGAACCTATGTATGATTACCCATAACCTTCTTGAGAGAGGACACATGAAAGACAAGATGAAGCTTGGATGTTGATGAGATGACAAATTTTTAGGATGTTGCACCAATATACTATAAGATGTGGTAGGATCCATAGTACTTGGTAATGATTTTTTTGAAACTACAAATCTAGAGTTATGATTTCTTATATGCTTACAATCAGAGGATAACCATATCACTAACTTCAAAGCTATGCTAAAAATGGTGTTGATCAAATTTTTTGTGCATCTAGTTTTGAGCTAGTTCTAAATTCATGTTCAGTTGATGGAGGATTGTGACATGTTGGTGGATATTATTTTTAATGAATTAAAATGTAGGAGGAAGGTGTTAATGGAGGCCATCCATAAACTACTTAAAAAAGGGTAACCTTGGTCGTAGTGTGATAGGAAGTGTTATACAACCATTCGACCAAGGGAATCAACTTTGCTCAGTGTGTAGAATGATCAGAGGTAAAGCAATGAAGGTAGATCTCTAGACATTCATTGACAATCTCTGCTTGAACATTTATTTATAGATGATAGGCTAAAATATTTTTGGGTTGAGTTCCCTATAACTTAAACAATTCTTACCAAAAATTACTAGTGAAAGTATGGTCTCGATCAGAGATAATAGATGTGGGCATGCCATGAAGGTATACAATAGAATCTAGAAAATTTTGGATGATGACTGAGGTTGTGTAGGGATGTACAAGGGAACAAAAATAAGTATACTTTATTAGACAATCCACTACCACCAAAATAACTAATTTGCCTCTAGAATTAGGTAAACCTTCAATAAAGTCCATAGAAATATTTTTTTAGATGTGTTCTAGAATAGGTAAGGGCTAAAGATTTTCTAGGGAAGGTATAATTTCTCCATTCATCCTCTAGCATATGTCACACTTTACCACAAAATTTTGAATGTTCTTATTCATACCCTTCAATAAGAAAGTCACTTAATCCATTCAGAGGTCTTGAGGAACCCATAATGGTCTGTAGTAGGTGAAGCATGTAGCTCTTTCAAGATGAGTTCTCATAGTTGAGAAATATAGTAAATAACAAGGAATTGGAGGTAAATTACATCTTGTACATCCTAAGTATAGCCTAGACATGAGGTAGGCACTATTTGAAGTGTGGTAATAAAAGTTTACAATCACTAGTTCTTGAGCATGTCCTCGCAGAGAGATGTTATCCACTGAGGAATAGGTGAAGATATGGCACATAGCATACTTTGAGCCTCAAATTTATGTTAGATTACATCCACCATGTTGTATCCTTACCTTTGTTATATGTAATCTCACAATCATAGCCCATGATTTTAGATATCCACTTTTGTTGTTTTGGGGTGGTGAACTGCTACTCTAGAAAGTAATTGAAAATTTTGTGGTCTATTTTCATGGAGAAATGATCCCCAATGAGATAGGGTTTCCAGTGATTATTTACATGCAATATTTTGAGCATATCCTTTGCATAAGTTTATTTACCTATATTTTAATTGGAAAGTATTTTTCTAGTGAAGGCCAATGGTCATCCTTCTTGCATCAACATGGCTCAAATACCATTTCCCAAAGTATCTCTTTCAATTGTAAATGGTTTGGATAAATATGACATTACTAAGACTATAGTGGTTATCATAGCATGCTTTAGATAAAGGAAAAATTGGTTAGCTAATATTATCTATGTAAAACAATTCTTCTTTAACATGGCCATTAAAGGAGTAGTGATCTTGTCATAGTTGTAGATAAATTTTTGATAATAGCCTAAGTCCCAAAATTCCATAAAATCCCATAATATTGAGAGGATTTGGCCAATATTTAATGGCTTGAATCTTCTTAGGATCAAATTTAACTCCATATTTGATGATAGTGTGTCCCCAATACTCTACATTGGTCAACCCAAAATAAAACTTAGACCACTTGGCATAAAGCTGATGTTGAGCAAAAAGCTATAAAGTCTGATCCACATGGATGAGATGCTCTTCCCAAGAGCAACTATAAACCAAAATATCATCAAAGAAAACTAAAATAAATTTATGAAGGAATGGGCAAAAAATTCTACTCATGAGGGTCTAAAATGTGGAAGGGAGATTTGTCAAGCCAAATGGCATAACCAAAAAATCATAATGATCCTCATGAGAACAAAATAGTATTTTTGGAATATCCTCCTCAAGTCATATCTATGGTAACCCAAGCTAAGATCTAACTTGGAAAAAAATATAGCACCATGTAGCTCATCCAATAATTCATCTACCATATGAATAGGGAATTTATCCCTAATGGTGAGCCTATTGAGCTTATAAAAATCTATACATAACCATAAAGACCCATATTTTTGTGAACCAATAATATTATACAAGAATAAGGACTCTTACTAGGCCAAATGACTCCATATTTTAAACATTATTGTACTAATTTCTCTATTTATATCTTAAGTGCATGAGGGTAATGGTAAGTCCTCATGTTAAGTGACACACTACCAGGTACTAATGGAATTGCATGATCATGGGAGTGATGGGGTGGTAATTATGTTAGTTCTACAAAGATTGCATCATGCTTTGTTAGAACAATTTATAACTTTGTTGGAATTTTTTTCTTGGTTGAAGAGGGTGGTTGTATAGAAAATATTTAAGTGATTACCCCATGATAAGATTTTTTAATAGCTTCTCCATATTGTTTGAATTGATAATCTAAAGATATATTATTTGTGAGCCACAAAGAGTGTAGGACCTACCATTCTATAAAAGCAACATTCATAGCTTTGCAAAGTTTCGTGCGATGGTTCCTAAAGTACCTAGCCATTGAGCTCCTACCATAATATCACATCCCCCTAGTTGAAGAGAAAACATATCTATTTTGATCTTATAATCCCATAGCTTCAACTTAATATTACAACATTTACCTTTACAAGGCAAGGTTCCACCATTTGCCACCATAACCTCAAATGAGTTGTATGTATGTATATCACAATTGGCTTGCTTGGTGACTAAGGGATTAATAAAGTTGTGTGTGCCTCCTAAATGAATGAGGATTGTAAGACGTTGGAATTTGAAAAATCCTACTACTTTCATTGTTTGTGGGGTAGTAATCCCTAGAACGACATGGATGGAAACTTTTGGGTTGTGGTTCTTCTTTTGTGTCACCCTCATCTTGGAGTGGTTCCTTTGATTTTTTTGCTTCATCCTCAAGTTGCTCACTACTTTATTAATCCTTTACATAAATCAAGAATATCTTCTTCTGGATGCACTTATGCCTTCATGTATATTTTTTAATCATAATTATAACATAAAACTTGGGCACATTGGGAATTAATCTCTTTGATAGTCAAGCACTTATAGGGGGTATATTTATGTTTAGCATGTGATATTAGAATGAAATGATGGTTTGGCTCATGGAAATTTAGGTGGCCTCCTTTGAGCTGAATATTTTTCTTTAGCCAACCATTCCAAGCCTATGGCCTACATTATAGTTTATAGTTTTGACATCTTGACCTCAACATTTAGATCATCCTTCAATCCATTGATGAAACAATTAAGAGAAAATCCTTCATTCAAATCCTTGGTCTGATTAGAAAATTTATCAAATTGGGTCTAGTAGTCATGAACTATAGAGATTTTTCTTAGTTTTGTTAATGCTCCTGTGAAATCCTCATACTCATTGGGGCCAACACAAGTGAGTAATTGGGATTCAAAAACTTCTCAAGAAGGGTTAGGATTTGTGTTTTGTATCTAATGATACCACTATAAAGCTTCATATTCAAAGTTGAAATATGCCATAGTGATCCAAAAATATTTAGGGACATTCTAAAGTTTGAAAAATTAATCTACACAACATAATCACCCGTTTGCATTATTTTTGTTGAACTTAGAAAAGTCTAATTTAGGCATCTTAAAGGGAGCATCATGGTAAAAAAGAGTGAGAGTATTTCCTATACCTATGGGTTACTTTTCCTTGATTTATGTGGTTAGTTTCATTATTTCTAAAAACCATTATGCCATCCTTGAGTTTTTTCTTGACCTTAAGTAAGTGTTCTTCAGAGGTGGCTTTGGAGGTTACGTAGTCACTTCTCAAACATTGTATTTCATCCCTCATTAGATTAGTGTCATTGATAAGGATACTAAGTGTGACGTGTATTTTCTATAAAGAGGTAAGTGTAGTTTATTCTATGTATTTTTGGCATCCTTGAGTACCACTAGTCATTTTGATGTGATTTAAACCACTACCATCGACTTACTAAAAATAGAATTATGGTTCCAATAGTTACTATTTTTAGTAAGGATATAGAAAATCATGTTTGGGTACTATATATCAAAATTATCAACTCAAAAATATGGTTGTAATCAACTATATGACACAACATTGGTTTATAGCACCCTAGAATTTTTATCTATTTTATTTTCGAGGATGCTGGTGTTGTCAATTTTCCTGCTGGAGGCTTAGTTCAAAAGTTAGGTTTTTTGTCAACCAATCCCTTATAACATTATCCTTGCACTACTAGTTACAGATATTATATTTGTATTGGATAATATTGACATTGTTTAGTCACTGAACCTATGGTTTCCTATACTAAAAATTATTTGTTTGACTCTGTCACTGACAATTCTTTGTCTGCTATAATTTTGACTGTCATAGACAACTGTTACAAACACAAACAACTAACAATCCTGAATTGACTATTACTATTCTCAAAATGAAGTGATACCTAATTGTTACTAACAATGGTATAGTTTATCTTGACTATTTCTATTACATTCACCCACTCTTTCAATCATTGCAAGCAGTATTATGGTGATAGGGAAGTCTCTTCTATATGCTCAATTTTTGTGGGAGGAGCTTTGGTTGCAGGTTAACAATTCAATAGAACAGGATGGTTTTTCTAGGTTAGATTTTAATAGAACTAGGACATGCTAAGCCAAGATGTATGTAATATCCATAGGCCCTCTACTATACCACAATGACAAATGATAGTGCTTGGACCAATATTTTAGACAACTTCTCAAGGAGGATTTCATCCATACCCTTGAGCACACTACCTACCTCTCTAAAAATATAGGAGGGTAATATTTTTAGATGCTATATCTAGTGTACTATGGATAATACAAGGCCAAAAAATATTCCTAGGGCTAAAGGTTTCTCCTAATCCTAGGTGGTCTCCTGATATACCCAAATATACATGGGAGCTCAATACTATAAATAAGTGTTGTTTGAGGCCTAGGTATTGGAGCCTAATTTCCCCTCACTTAACTAGAAATTTTATGGGTAATATAGCTTAGCCAATAATGATAACTCCATGATATTTTAAAACCCTCAATATATGGTTTCTAACCTAAGAAACAATTGCAGGAAAAAAATTGTATTTTTGTTTATTTTATCTCTTTTTAATAAAATAACAAGTACAAAATGGAAAAGATAGGAAATGTATACCTAATTTTTGTAATGGAAGGGAAAGAAAAATCATAGTCACGATGGAAATCGAACCTAGAAAGTGCTCTGATACCACTTGTTAGGAAACTTATATTAATATTAAGCTCATTCACATAAATATTGAAAATGAAACATAATTTCATGAAATAATTGTATATTGCAATATAAAATGTAAATGTAGAAATTAAGCAATCTCAAAAAATAACATAGAATCACAGGACTCTTCGAGGGGGAAACCTCCTTCAATAATTTAATTTATTTGTAAAAATATTCATTCATTCATAGACCCATGTCTTTTAAAGATACACTTCATGCAACCCTAGCCAAATGCTCAAGAGTTGGCTACAAGCAAAATGCCACTCAAGCTAGAATCTTCTACTAATCATCATTTGCATTCTTGATAATGGTTACATGAAATGGCCACACCTATATAGGAATATTGCATGCCACATACCATTACAAAGTATTAAAAAAAACATTATAAAGGGGCCCCCATGTTCGAAGTGGATCATTACATAGTCATGAGTATTACAAAAATAGTGTTAGGATGGGGTCCTAACAAAATGTTATCCATCTTCCTCCCTACTTGTTGATTACCTGGAATGATTGAGATGATGAATGGTGCAAATTGTGCCTTGATTAGCTATTTAGGTAGGTATAGAATTTTGGCTATGCATTAGACATGAATTTTCCACCTATAAATTTGCTACTAGTGAATTTGTTTATCCAATAAATTCACAAATTTGATCATTTCAAGTAAATTTTGGTGATGTAGGTTGATGAGTTTGGGTTGGGTATGAACTTGTTATATGGAAATAAATTCACTTACTAGCGTAATTGCTTCTAATATGGAAAATTCATTATTGATAAGTTTTGGATATAAATTCTAGGTCTAAGGTAGTCATCATGGCTAGGATGATCATTTTATGGATTTTTGACGAAATTGGTTTAAGTTAGGTAATCCATATTTAGGTATCTATATTTACCCCATTTTTGACATATTTAAAATAAATGTGTCAAAAAAATAGCTATAGATACCCCTAATTTTTAGATAAATATGGTCATTTATCTTTAATTGATCCTTATGGGGCAAAACACATAAAAACCCTCTTGCAAAAATGCAAAAAAAATACCTAGGGTTTTATTAGGTAATCTTCTCTCCACAACTAGAAGGAAGGGTCTAAACTGATTTTACCCCTAGATTGGGTTCCCCCTCGAGTTTTTGAGGGATAAAATGGGGTCTCGATGGAACTTGAATAGGCTAGGCAAGAAATCAAAGAAGGGAAACATTTTCCTCAAATAAGGTAAAATAAGGCAAAAGGCATGAGGAAAGGTCACTTTCACTATGTAAGAGAGGATAAAGGTGATCTAGAGAAGACACTAGGGCTTAAAAAATGGTGCAACACATCCAATGCGTAAGCTAGACTTAGTACAATGTGGATTCATACTAGTTGGGACCTAGGGACAAGTATGAGTCAAACACATCCATTAATTTTTGTATTTTGCATTTTTAGATTTCGAATGCCATGGGTGATAAATTCGTACATGCATTGTGAATTCACCATTGTGAATTCACCAAAATAAGTGAAAATTTCATGAAACCTTAAGTGTCAATGAATTCATGACAGGGTAGCAAATTCATTTGATAAAAAAATTTGCATGGATTTAATGAATTCAACACTTGTTAGGAAGGAAAGAGATTGCTTTATTTTTTGAGAGGGCTAACTCTTTTTTACTCTCTTGTGTTTATAGGCAAGATATTTTAGAGTTCCAAGATTGATGATACCATTTTCTAAGGTCAATAGTGGATGCCATAAATCCAATAAACCAATAGACCTAATTTGTGTGAGGGCCCTTCATTTTGTGCAGGTTATACCGAACCCTCCACCAGGTGGTTTACAAGGATGTCAAGAACTTGGTGTGCTACATACTATTGTAGGTGTGGGTATGGGAGAATTTGGATACTAGGTGACAATTTGGAATCCTAGTATACCTGGGGGATTTTTATGCTCCAAAAAATTTGAGATGGTACCATGCCTATGAGATGGTTTGGAGACCCTTTAGATGAGTTTTAGTGGTAAATTGGTAGGTGATTGATGAGTCGCATGTATATTAGATAATATGGCACCCATGGAGGATAAACATAGGGTGGGAAAATGATACCTTATAGTTAACATGGGTGAGGATGACTATATGGCTATAAGTATCCCAAGAACAATTTAAGTTATGCTAGTTATATAAAATTCTTTGACATTTTGGCCTTCCCTAGAGGTTCCTATGATAGGAGAGTTGTGGTACTAGTGGTTCACTAGGGAGAGGGGGTTGGGTTTCAGAGACTCTATAGACCTTGATATCTTTATGTATGAGGATATAGATGATCCTATAGTGATTATTTTAGTAGATAAGGATGTAGGGATGCTACTAGGGTATTGGCACTAGTATAGTTAGATTCATCCTATGAGGGTGACTTCGATACTACAACAACAAATGAGGCCAAATTGATTGTAGATTGTCATATTTGGATTATTATAGATAGGTTGAGATAGATAAAGAGGGATGGATCTACAACTACTCGAGTTATGTTTATTCCTCCTAATGCTTTGATTCCAAAGGCTAGGGTAGGACCTAGAAGTAATACAAAGGAGAGGGCTTAGGGTAAGTGAGAGGCTATGGAGAGGAGGTTGTGATTGGTAGAGGATGAGCTTGAAAAGATCAAGAGTTACATTACATATTTTTTATGATAAGTTAAACTAAAATGGAAGGAAATTTGTCTCAGCTAGAGTAGGTATTGATAGAGTGATGTGTAGCTCAAGATGAAATACATTAGGCTATTTTTAATAGGGATTAGAGGGACTAGGATATTGCATAATTGAGGCAATATTTTGATGATGTTATAGAAAGAGTCATAGTAGTAAGGTCTAGGAGTAGTGGTATGGTTATGATGATCATAATGAGCCATTTGGCATAGGTATAGGCTTAGTTAACTAAGACTTAGGATAACTACGTAGTAGATATGGAAAGGAGTGACCACTATAGAACCCTATACCATGTAATAGTCTCTCCAAACTAGAGGTATCCATCCCCTACTAGGACATGATATTGATTTTGATTCTACATCAGGTTAGTGACTAGGGTGTCTCAATAGTCTATGTAGTTTCTTGCTCAACCTACTAAGGGTGGATTGGCTATCTAGGCTTGGTTGCTATAGTTTTGGTTACATTTTTTTTAGCCAGGTGACATAGAGTACCGATTTTGATGTAGGTGTCTAAGCCAATTAAGTTGAGTCTGAGTGTATTATTTTAATTTATTGTGGTATACTAGACTAATGTATGATGGATGAATTATATATATATATATATATATATATATATATATATATATATATATATATATATATATATATTTACATCAATTATTTATTGATATAATTTGTGTTTGAATGTGTGGTGAGTTTATGTGATGTGAAATTTGATGTTAAATTTATGATTGTCTAGATAGATATTATAGAGTAACAAAGATATTAAATTGTTTCCCAAGGGTGGTTTCTAGTTTTTCCACCCTTGGGATGTTTCAAATTTTAAATCCTTGGCTCTGTTTTATTTTCCCGCCCATGGGAAAGTTTCAAAAGGATTTTCGTGGTTAGGACAGTTTGGTGCTTTCTCCCGGCCTTTTTCAACGCCTTGTGTTTCAAATTTGGGTTTCTGGCGGGCTTTCCCTTCCTGCCCATTTTTCCTTTGGCTCAAAGGAAGATGTCTTCCTTTGGCACAAAGGATTGCATGTTCCTTATTTTTTTCCTTTGGGCTGACCTTGCCTAACTTTTTGTCCATCCTTGGATAAATTCCTTTTGTTTCATTTTGATGTTTCATGTTGTATTATGATCCTTTGTAATTAGGTTTTGGGATCCTTGACAAAAACCCACTTTTAATATAACAAAAAAAAAAGGATAGACATGATAAGAATGGGTGATCACATATTTAGTTTTGGATTTTATTTAGAATTTTTAACAAATAATTTGAAATTAGAGAAAAAATATAAATGTTGAAGGGGTAATATGATTTTGGAAAATTTTCAAGAATAATTAATGCCAAGCAGGAATGCAAAATATGAATATGATTATGAAAATTTAGGTCAATGAAGAGGTTTAAGTGTGATTTAGAGCACTCAGACAAAATTTGATATGATTTCAAAAAATTTCATTTTGTTATAATAAATCAATTATAAATTAGAAATGATCTCGTTTTGTGATTGAAGGTTTGGATTTTGTTTGTGGAGTATAGGAATGTCCTTAGAATGGGATTTTTGAGGTCAAGAAGAAGAGAATATTTTTTCATAAATATATTTCATTTGCAAAAATAAGGTTACTACATATATATATGTTTGCTTAATTTTATTGACCCTTATAAGTCAATTTTTTAAAAGGTGCAAGAATGTGATCATTGGTCTGAGGTATAGACCAATTGATTAAACCAAACCCCATAAGGGGGAAAAGGTACAATGTTTAGATCTCAGGCCTTGTTGGAATGAACACTTGTCCCTTTCCTGATGATTTTAGTGGCATAAAAGATTTAAAATGATTGTAGCATGGTGGTTATAGGGGTGGACTACACGAAGAGCTACATGGTTGCTTCCAGGAGGGACAATGTAGAATATTTTGGTAGCCATAAAAGCCAGAAAAACTACCCAAATTCATGGTAGCTATAGATTCCACCATGTAAATTCAAAAAAAGAGAATGTGATCATTAAAGAGTGTCAATTTGTATCATTTAAAAGAACCTAACAAAATTATGTTTATTTTATATTTTTGTGTTGTTAATCCCTAAGTGGTGGTATGTATGCATGATTAATGACAAGCACTTAGGAGACTATGACTAGTTGATTTTAGGTAGTCTTTGCCTTTGGATAGTTTATGACATTAAAATTTTGCTTGCTTCTAAGTAGTGGCTCTTCTAGCCTAATTAATGGACAAACATGTAGATGAGCTATTGATTTTAGGTAGTCAATACCCTTTTTTATGCTTTATATAGTCTATGTCCATATAATACAATGTTAGGGACAATCAAATTCCATATGATACAATGTTAAGGACAATTAATATCCATATATTACAATGTTAGGGACAATCAATGTCCATATGATACAATGTTAGGGTTAGTCAATGTCCATATAATACAATGCTAAGGATAGCCAATGCACTATAATACAATGTTAGGGATAATAAATATCCATATGATACAATGTTAGTGCTAGTCAATATCCATATGATACAATCCTATGGTATTGGATAGTTAATGTCAATATAATACAATATCAAGGACAATCAATGTGCACATGATACAATTTTAGGGGTAGTCAATGTCCATATGATACAATGTTAGGATAGTCAAGTTCCATATGATACAATGTTAGGGAAAGTTAATATCCATATGATATAATGTTAAGGACAATCAATATCTATATGATACAATGCTATGGTACATTTTCTTTGGAAAATAAATATTTATGTGATAATAAATGCTATGGTACTATACAATTAGTGTCCTTATTACTTTGTTGTGTTGGATAATCTATGTCTTGATTGCTATGTTAGACAATCTATGTCATAATTACTATGATAGATAATCTATGTCCTGATTGTTGTGTTGGATAGTCTATGTCCTAATTGTTGTGTTGAATGGTATATGTATTGAATGTTATGTTGAATATTCTATGTCTATATTTATTTGATTGTGTTTAATACCCTAGTCATGGGGCTTATTTAGATGATTCTTGTGAACAATATCTTTATAGGAGATATTTTCATTAGTGATATTGATGTCTCAAGATATTTGTCATTTTTCACATTTATAAATTTGATTATTTCAAGTGGTTTATTATGTTTTAAGTAAATAGGATTCCTTTTTCCACTCACTTGAAATTTTAACAAAGTGAAATGTGATAAATTTATCTAATATTTTGCTTGAGCTCCTCATTAAGACCTATTAAAGAATTGAATGTGCTTCTTCCATCACCTGGTAGGAACTAATAAGAGAGATAAAATAAAGAAGTTAACTAAGAATTTGGAGGTTAAATACATCCTTTCCTACAACTTAAGAGAGATAGATGTCATTTGGAAAGTAGGTGATAGTTTTTAGAAGAATATAATTAATTAATATTTTTAGGAATATGTGTGAAAATGGAAGCATGCAAAGTTTTTTCTCTAAGAAA
Source organism: Wollemia nobilis (assembly GCA_028583015.1). Lineage (NCBI taxonomy): Eukaryota > Viridiplantae > Streptophyta > Pinopsida > Araucariales > Araucariaceae > Wollemia > Wollemia nobilis. Next base: position 13,292,246 of record JAQPPZ010000020.1, read on the forward strand.
TATGAATCACTTTGAACTGATGGTAGGCACATATGCATCATATGATAGCCAATGGTTAAAAACGATCCTAGCTGTCATGATGTTACTACATACATCATCACAACAAGAATACAAGCAGTCTTATGCAAGCATGGAAAAAAGTAGAGCAATAATGAAGTTTAATAAAGGACAACTATCTTTTGATACCTAATGCAAATAAATTTATGCTTGATTTAGGTTCTTTATTGTATCTAGACAACATCAATATGTTTTTCTATCATCAAATATCTTTTGTGAATATAAGAAGTTGCATTTATTCGGAAACATGCAATTATCATAAAAAGAGTGCCCAAGAAATTGGGTAGAACATGAGTTATTTAAACCATGGGTTTTTTTTGCTAATAATAGCTTGACAAATAGCACACCATGATTCCTAAGCTTTAAGATACATGCCAAATATTATGCTAGTCTTGTCAAATCTATTGTAGGGTACACAACCAATGAAGTAAATCAATGTAGATTACTCAATCACAAATGTACAAGTAGATAGATATTGCATAATAACAATTGATCAAAAATGTAACATACATGTTATCCTAAGGATAGGGATCCACTATAATCAAAGACCTAATGTAAATATAATGCAAGTGTATGTTATATTGACAAGTTATCATCATTGCATCATTGCGAAATTACCTAATTCTAAATGCATTAAGAAATCATGCAACTATGCAAGCATGTAGCCATGATATTAATATAAATTATAAAAATAAAATTATGTATATAATATGGTTGAGAAGAATGTTTATTTATGACATGGGTACAAGCAACGAATAACATAATATTTCAAGGAATATGATGAGAGTTATTCCATGTCAACAATTTTGACATCATGGGCTTCTGTACAAAAGCCATTAATATCATAATAATTTTTATCATCCCCTACTCAAAAAACATATGTTAGGGAGGGATATGCATCACACACAAACAATGCAAACACAAATTCTACTAGCACACAATTTTTTATATAGAGGTAATCATTGCATCCAAATGGAGAAAAGAAAACTATTTACAAGATAAGCCAATGTCTTAAGGGTAGGGACCCATTAAAATCAATGACCTAGTGTAAGTTCAATGTGTATGAGCTAACTTGACTAGTTGTAATAATTGCATCATTACAAAAATCCCCTGATTACATATGCATCAGATAATAAAGTATACATGCAATATGCAATCATGCAAAATATGTAGGAAATCCATCATGTATGTGAAATCATCAATGATTATTAAGGTTTAGAATAAGTTATTTTAGTGCTTGTTATTAAGAATTGATTATGTAAGGTTTTTAGAGATTACATTTCATCATATTGCCCTAGTTTGTTATAAAAAGAAGGTTGTATGATAATTTTGATAGATGCTTATACCCAAGTAGGATATCTAACCCAATTATCCAATATCATTAGGTGTAATGAACACTTTTTAGGTATTGGATAATCCTTTAATTCATCCATACTAGGTATAAATATGGATTTGATATAATATGATATTATGTTATCACTTAAAATTTTTGATAGATCTTTATATCGAAGAAGGGGGTTTGATAGAATCATTCCTCACTTGTTGGGTGTGTAGGTATGCTAAACACTTGTCAAGCATCAAATTATTATTCCACACCTTATTTCTAGGTACAAGGATGAATCAAACTAATAAATTTTTTAGAGATGGTTTTTAATGAGGTTTGATTAATCTCATGCTTGTCTAATTAGACCGTGGGATGGTCATAATCCTATAGTTCCATTGATTGGAATGCATGTAAGTTTTTTTGCAAAGTTACAAATTAGTAAATCTATAATATTAACCATCCCATGTGGTCTACTAGATAAGTTTGAGTGTGCATGATGATTAATTTGATAATATTTCTGAAAAGAATATGATTTATAATATTAATTTATGATACTTATGTTGATGATAAGATTGAAATATTGTTAGTTTTCAATTTCTTGATAGATCCCTACATAAAGGAAAAATATTTTATAGAATTATCCAATGCTATTGGATGCTCTAAGATTTTTAATTAATTTCCATTAATTTAATTATTCTATCATATACTATTTATAGTTGTAGAGATATATCAAATGATAAGTGAGAATGTTGTGATAAAATATGTTATATGATAGAAGAGATAGAATAAATTTTTAGGGTGGAATTTGCTAGCCCAGACTGCAATTTTTATATGCCATATATAAATTTGCTTTGTAGGATCAATATTATTATAGAGTGCTCAAAATGTTTAGGAAAAATATGATAAAAACAATATAATGAATATGTTGAAAAAGTGATGATATGTGTACTTATAAAGAGTTGCTAGAGATATTAGCTACCTCAACAACCTAGATAAAAAAAAATCTATAATAAGATCTATCCTAACTAGGATAATCATGGATATTAGTTAATCCCTAAAATCTATATGTAGGCAACAAGAAAATGAATGCAAGCAAGTGAATTAGTATTCAATTATGCCATAAATAATTTATGGTAACAAGCACATAATCAAGCAAGCAATGAAAATCTAGGTATGTAACCCTCTAGATATTTTATAATCTAGAAGTATAAGCTAAGGTGTTGAAATTTAGTCATGCTATGATTGATAATTATTTTAATAATTGTGCCATCAATATCTCAACTTCATTTAGATTCCAAAATATCAAGAGGATGAGGAAGAATTTTGAGGAGTCATTGAGGAGGTCCACTATCTTAGTGACCTATTACAAATGCAATGTAAGTGACTTTATTTACTAGATAGGATAATTATTACCTAATTGTGGGCTATCCCTAATTATGTTTTGGGATGAGTAGGTAAACTTGTACAATCATGTAATCAAGCATGCGAGAGTAAGCAATATATTTTACAGGCAACCATGCATACAATCCATTATGCAATTAGGCACATGAGCTAGAAAAACATGTAAATTCAAGCATAATATATTTTTATTTACATTATATTTATAGGTTCTTTATATTATTTAACATATAATTTGGATGAGTGATATGTTCTTAACCCATATTTAGCTATCACTATGAATGGGCCTATCTAAATAAGCTCAATTTTTCCCTTTAGATCCTCTTTAACATTACTATTATTTTGGTTTATTTAAGAACTAATTTTCCTATTTAAAAAGAATTATGTCACACTCTTTTTCTATAGGCTTTATTAATTCAATGGTGATAACCCATAAATTATCTAAGGCATGAATCCACTTTTCATCAAGTCGTTCCAACTGGCTAAGATGAGCATGGCAATACTCATCGTCAACAAAGGCATCCTTCAAAAATTCAAAGGAATGAAATTTATTATTTGAAAAGGAAAATGACCTTAGTTCCATAGACTAAGGTACAGGGTATAATACTAGTTGGATTTCTAACACTAGTATGAGACACCCATAGGGAAATATATAGTTTTAGATCCCAATCTTGAACTATTTTGCTAATAATATTCTTTAAAGATTTTATTAATTTTTTGTTGGATGCTTCAACTTGGCCATTACCTTATGGATAATATGGTGTTGACCATTTATATTGACTTTTAAATTTTGCACAAAGCTTGGTGTAGAGGGGGGAAACTACCCTACCGTGTATAATTCTCAGTTGGATATGTTGGAAGACGAGGTGACCATGGGAGTATGTTATAATTCTACACTCAATGGGAAACTAGGGGAACGGTTCACTAGGAATGATTTTAGGATCCATTCCAAGTCCCAAATGGAATGTGTTTGAATGTGTCAATTAGGAATGCACCTATGTATAGCCTTTCTAAAACTATACTATGAAAAGGAAAAGAACAATGCAAGATACAAGATGCAAGAAGACAAGATCTAACCCTAAAATTATTCTTTGTTTGAATTATCACTAACCCTAGGATTGCAAAGCAAATATTATAAGCAAGGGTCCAAGAGAAATACAAAAACAAGGTTAAAATCCTAAATGCACACTAGATGCCTTTATTATTTCAAATGTCTAGAAATTTAATCAAATCCTTTTCCTCACATGTGATCTATATTTTGAACATAATTGAATAAAATGCAATCAACAAACAAACTAGAGATCTACTAGGGTAATTATATGATTCGATGGTTGTTCCAATATTTTTATTGCATCTAGCAATATCCCACAACTTCAATCCTACAAAATAGCTTCACAAAATCCCTAAAAAAATATGATCAACATTAAGGGACCTGCTTAGGCTGTTATATGACTGAAATTGGAGGTACAATAGTCAAGTCATCTATGTCCTTTTAGCTGAACTTTAAAATACAAAAGTAAAAGTTGAACTTTTTGGAAGATCAACAAACAAAATACAATGTAGTAGAAAAATATGCTGAACATAGTATATATTGTGCAGTTATGATCTAAATGTAATATGAAATACAGATCTAGGGTTTGATGATGAAATTTTTCCCCTAAGCTGAATGCAGGAAAAATCATACCATGTATATAGTAGCCACAATTTCACTATTATGAAAATTATGCCTTGTAATTATGGGGTGCAATTTTGCAAAAGAAGAAAAATACAACAAAAAATACAGATAAATTAATAACAGTTGTGAATTTAGCAATGTGTAAATGCAAATGAGAAAAAACAACCTGGTGGTAGAAAAATAGTATATAAAAGTATGAAGACCTCCAAAATAGTAGACTCCTACTTAGGGATACAACACTTATCCACCAAGGGAAGAAACACATAGTCAATTTAACATAAGAGATCTCCATAAAATCTAAAATATTTCACAAATCACTTGGCACTTCCAACAAGATCTTGTTAGCACTTGTCTTAAAACTTGTTGATAGCTTGTTTAGATTGCTTAGATTATTTCTTGGAGAAAAATAAAGCTTCAACCCTCTATTTATAAGATATTTAAAACAATAATGGGTAATAAAACCAACATCAAAATAGGTCAATTTTAAAAGTTGGTGTTTTCTAAGAGAAAACCCTAGCTAGGTGAAATCGTTCCCTGTAAGGTCTGATCATAATTTCATCAAAACTAGGAAAAATGGGGGGAAGATAAGGGGAGATATGCCCAAAATTTCTTTGGGTAAGTTGGAGGTTCTCTCTAAGGATCTATGGAAAATGACTTACTAAAGTGAGTCAATTTTTTATGTCTACATTTTACCCCCTCTTTGATGCATTTATGGCCTAATAAATGCATCAAATAAATATGTAGACACCTATGGGTGGAAGGCAACAAACAAAAAAAAAAGAGTGTTTAGTTTAGAAGAAATGAGTGGTGTAAAAATGATGTTATTCTAAACACTTTCTTGTTTTTCATACAAATCGAGGCATTAGGGAAATCAATGGCTCTTAGGATAGGGTACCCCCTTGAGTTTTTGAAAGAATTTGAAATTCCTAAGAAAAATCAAATTGGAAGAAACAAAAGAAATAAGAGTTAAAGGAATTTAAAGGGAGAGAAGAGAGGAAAAGAAAAGCATAAAGCGAGAACAAGAAAGCAAAAAAAGGAAAAAAAAACGTATGTGCTCATGTGTGATTTATTTTATTTATATTTATATAAATTTTTATTATTTTGTGTATGCATGATGAAAACATACATAATGGATGTAAATGAACTTAAATGAATGAGAAGGAATGATATTAATATGACTAGAGTCAATGCACCTAAAATGCAAACCTAAATGAAACACATGGATGAAAAATAAAGCTCTAAAGTGTCGAAAGAAAAAGGAAAATGACTAAAATACTATAAGGGTGTATGTTTGCAAAATAGACAAGGTGGAGCTAGACCCTCTATGGGTGTAGTGCTCACTAATATGGAAAAAAGAAAAATAAATACCTGCTAGGATGTATGTTCACAAATGAATGAGATGGAGGCTACCCCTTGTGTGTGGCCATGAAGCTATCTCGTATGGGGTGTGCTATGTGTGAGTGACGAATTACCAATTAGTACATGATAGGGGTGTGATGTGTGTAATAAAGTGTATGAACAAGGCCAATGGAGTAGTATGAGAACCATATCCCTTGACTTGGAGTGATATAAGCAATGAAAACTTTCAAGGTCAAGGAATAAGGAAAATATGAGATGCGGGTGAAATTATGGAAATACAAGAAGGTAGACCTTAGGTTGGGTATTCGCTAGGCATAAGAGCCCTAGTGAGAGTGCAATGTATGTGAGCTACAACATAACTAGGTTTCATCACTATACATTATTGTGAATCCCTATAAATCTATATGAACAAGTAATCATGCAAATATGAGTAGGCAAAATGAAATGCAATTATGATAGGTAGAAATGCAAATGGAATAAAATGTTAGGAAATCATGCAAAGTATGACATGCAACCAGGTAAAATGATCAAGCAAAAAAAATGCAATATGAAACTATATGCAATGTGTAATGTAGATGGTGGATCATGCATAATATCTTTTGAGATGCATTATGTTCATTGATTCTTTAAGTTATTCACCATATAAAGAAGCTAAATGATAGGCACCTAAGACAAAATTGGTATTTATGACAAAGGGACCTAAATCGATTGGCTTAGAACTTACCTTCAAGATCATAATGAGCATTGGTGTTCTTCTAGTTCTCATTAAGGATAATATCCCCAATATCAAAATAATTATTATAAAATTTCTTAGAGTAATATCGCTTGATCATATTCTGATAGGCTCACAAATGCTCTAAGGAATGAATGCACTTTTCATCCAACAACTCCAATTGGTGTAAATTATAGAAGTGGTACTCATCATCAACTGAGGCATCTTGCAAATATAAGCATAGTGAGGGAACCTCAAATTCAAAATGAAATACCATCTTAGACCCATATAGAAAGACATAGGGTGAGGTCCCTTATGGGAGTATACATGCTAGTACGATAGGCCCACAAGGTAGGATAAAATTGGATATTCCAATCATAATTGGTCTTACAAACCAACTTCTTGAAGATATTGACCAACAACTTGTTGGATGCTTCGACTTTTCCATTAACCTAAGGGTAATACAGAGTGGATGAACTATGCCGAATCTTGTACCTAGCACAAATTTTACAAACATCCTTGTTCTTGAAAGGAGTGTAATTTTCAAAAAAATCACTAAAGGACCAAAACCTACAAAGGATTTGGTTGAATATGAACTTGGAAACCTGAGTTCCAATAATTATGGCCAAGGACATGGCTTTGAACCATTTAGTGAAGTACTCTGTCATTGTTATGATAAACTTATGATCATTAGATGACATTGGGTTAATCTTCCCTATAATTTCCAATCCCCATATATAGAATGACCAAGGGGAAGAAATAACCTAAAGGTGCTGAGAAGGAGCATGGACAAGATTTTCATGGCAATTAAACTTATCACAACATTGAACATGGTCACATGCATATTTCTCCATGGAAGGACAATAGTATCCCATATGAAGGAGTTTCTTAGCAATAGCATTTTTGCTAAAATGGCCTCCACATTATCCTTCATGAGCCTCACCAAGAGTAAACCAAGCTTCATTAGAGTTAAGGTATTGTAATAGGATACCTTCAAAATAATATCGATACAAAGTATTGCCAAGTATAACAAATAAACATGCTCTTTTGTGCAAAATCTTACACTTATTGACATCTAAACCATCCTTTATAAAACCATCCTTAAGAAAATTAAAGATGTCAGTGTACCATGTATTGGAAGGGGAATATCTGATGGTAAAAATATTTAAAAGGACAAGACAAGAAACAAGAAATGTAGGTTTATGAAGTTGTTTAATGATAATAAATGCTTTATCATATTCCAACTCCAAAGGAAAAAAGGATGCAGTAGTGGCCATGGCATATACATGGTAGTTTGAGGATCAAGGGATAGAATCTATGGTAACCTTATCGAACAAAGATAGAAGCTTGGTGAAAATATATTTGTATGGTTTTAGTTTATCATCCTAAGTTTGAAAACCATCATTTATTTTATTAACCACAAGTTGATATTCACCAAAGACCGAAAGTAATCTAACCTACAAATCTAAGATTGCTTTAATACCAAGGATCAAAGCCTCATATTTTGTAGTATTGTTCATGAATGAGAGATGAATCTTGAAGGACAAAGGGATGAGTTATTTTTATGGGATAACTAGAATGACTCCAACAATAGTGCCCTTTATATAGTGGGATCCATTAAAAAATAAAGTCCAAGACTCTGGATCTTCAACTCTAATGCTGAAGCACTCATTGGTAAACTCAACAACCAAAGGATGGTAAGCTTCTAAGGGAGTTGAGGCTAACTAATCAATGATTACCTAACCCTTGATAGCCTTCTGACCTATGAATTTTAGGTCAAACTCATTAAGGGTTAAAACCCACTTAGTAGCTCAACCTAAAAGGTGGGGTTTAGACATTAAGTAGCACAAAGAATTAAACTTTTCCACTACCAATATCTTATGGTTGAGCATGTAGTATCTTATATTCTAGAAAGTAAAAAAAACAACAAGGCAAAGCTTCTCTAAGGGAGTGTACCTGATTTCATAGCTAACTAAAGTTCTAATGATATAGAAGATAACATGTTCCTTGTTTTGATTAGCATGTTGAGCCAATAAGGCATCCAGAGCATGAGTTATGTCTACTATGTAAAGCATTAGATGCTTACTAGGTATAGGAGAGACTAAAATAGGCAAGAAAGTGAGATACCTTTTGAGGTCACAAAAATCTTTTTGACACTTGAAATCCCACTGAATGAATGAATGAATGAATAGCCTACTAAAGGGTTGGAAATTATCAGGTAAGTGGTCTATGAATGAATGAATAGCCTAAAATTTACCTTAAAGGATATGCAACTTCATTAGGGTTTGGGGAGGAGGCATGTCAGTGATAGCCTCTATCTTAGTGGGGTATACTTCAATACCTTTTCTAGAAATTATGAAACCTAACAACTTGTCAGATGTGACTCCAAACACACATTTAGTGGACTTAAGGAAAACTTTGAAATTCTAAAGCCTTTAATGATTTTGTCGATGTATGTAGCAACCTAAAATATCATCCACATAGTCCTAGAGAATATCATGCATAATGTTATGAAAAATATAAGTCATAGCCTACTGATAGGTGGCACCAACATTTTCTAAGCCAAAAGGCATGAATTTCCAAAAGAACGTAGCCCATGGAGTGATGAAACCTATATTTGCTTGATCCTTAGGGGTAATCATAAGATGATTGTATCTTGAGAAGCCATCCATGAGAGATAACATCCTATATTTGGCAATGAAATCTATGATATGATCTATGTTGGACAAGGGAAAAATCATCCTTGGGATATGCTAAGTTGATGTCCCTAAAGTCCATACATATTTTGGTTGTTCCTTACTTCTTAGCTACAAAAATTATGTTGGAGATCCAATCAGAATAGTCGATGGCTTTTATAAAACTGACACCAAGGAGTTCTTGGAGATCGTACTTGATCAAAAGAGTGACCTTATAAAGCATTGTCCTAATTTTCTACTTAAAAACTTAGCACTAGGGAAAAATACCAAATAATGCATAACAAGGGAGGGTTCAAGCCCTAGCATGTCGACATATGACCAAGAAAAAACATCGTGAAATTATCTTAACAAAATTTTCAATTGCTCCTACTCATCCATGGACAAGGCTTTGCCTAACTTAAGGATTCTAAGGGTCTCCTCAGAACCTATGTTAACATCTATGGTCTCAATGAGAATGGATGATTCATCCTCAAGAGGATGTAAGGTAGGAATCACTCCTACTTGCTCAATATCCTTGTGAGACATAGAACCAAAATCCTCTTGAGAAATAGAAGACTCAACATATGCAATGCAAGGAAATGACCCATCAAAGGATATTCCACCATAAAGAACATAATGCTGAATTGTATCATAAAAAATATTGCTTTTAGCATAATCCCTTGGGGTTACAACTAACAAATAGAGAGAAGGTGGGCCCTCATCCTCAGCACTCCACTCCAATCATTGATGATATGTCCTTAGAAGAGGATCTTGATGAGAAGGATTGACTTTATCCTATGATGAGATATTATTCCACTCACACATTTAGATTTTAAAATTTCTCAATTACGCAAGAGATCTGATGGGTGAAAATTAGATTGAGCTTGTTCAAATAGTGAAAAATATTCAAATGAGTGAGGATCACCTAAAATGGTTATAAATTGATTCTTAAGTTCAAACTTCAAATATTGGTTAAAGGTAGAAGGGACATCCCACATCGCATGGATCCAAGGATGTACAAGGAGTATATTAAAATATGCAAGGCAATATACCACATAGAACATAATATCTAAGAACTTAGATCCAACCTTAAGGGGTAGGGGTATAATGCCATAATCTTCTTGGGACTAATTTTTTAAGGTTTTGATGATAACATCAGATATATTTATATATTCCTCTTTTAATCCAAAATTTTTTAAAATTTGATAAGTACATAAATTGAGGGAAGACTTGTTATCAATCTGAACCCTCTTGATAAAAGTTTCCCTAATAGATGCAGTGATGTAGAAAGAAGAAACCCCTTGTAATTTTGAGGAAGAAATATCATCATTTGAGAATGTAATATGATGTATCCCAAAAGATCTTAAATAATTAGGTATAGCACTAGGGGTAATATCTACAAGGATAGATTGTTGTCTTAGAAGTATCAACAAGGCTTCCCCATGAATATGATAAGTTTGTAAAAGTTATAAGAAAGAAATATTGGTTGAAGAACTCATCTCCTATTGATATTTTTAGGTCTAATGATTCTGTTCTTGTTGCCTTGTATTTTCTGCTATCATACCAACCATATTATCATAAGGAGGTGGTAGATTCTGATATGAAACCTGATTATGTACCTACTACCCATGATTATGTAGGATATCTTCAAATATTCCCATATCTTGATTAGTTGTGGGTGCTTTTTGAGTAGGAGGTTGATTTTTGGGTGGGCGAGAATGTCCTATGACAAGGTGACCTTCATCAATCAGGTCCTAAACCAATGTGTCAACCTCTTAGAAAATTTTTCCAATTCCCCTCTACTCTATGATACTCACATTGTTGAACAACTTTATACCAATTAGTTGTGGTATTATGTTACCTTATGGAAGGTAAATCAATTATATTGACTTCCAAAATCTACTTTAGGACCAGTACCATAGGTATGTTGAGTCTTGTTAAATTCCTTTGTGGAGGTTGTGGAGGTTGTCTAAGCACCATATTTTGTAGGTTGTTAAAAATACTATTAACTAGCCTACTATCCATTACCCCATCACCAACTACATGCTTGTTCTTATACTAATTTTTAGTGGTCATATATTCTTTCACTTTAAGTTGTTCTCTTCTAATAAGATCTTACTCTACCTTTCTTGATAGGTCAATTACTTGATCAAAATATTTGATACTTGTAGTTTCCAATGCATAAGATAATTGCTCTTGCAAATTTCCAATAAATACCTCAAGCATGTCTTGAGGAGGTAAGGCATATCTCAAGCATCCAAGTAGACTCCTCCAAAAAGATAGAAATTTTGAAAAAATTTCCTCTTTACCTTGTTTTGACATGTAAAAATATTTTAGGGTCACATTATTTTCAACATAAGCACCAAATTTTTGCATAAACAATTCAACTGTCTCTTCAAAATTCCTCAAAGAACGGTTGGGTAACTGATAATACCATTCTAATTCCATATCACCAAGACTCTTAGGGAATGTATTTAGCAACAACATGTCATCATTTATGATATCATGGCAAGCTATTCTAAAAATTGTCAAATTCTTAATTGGATCTTCCATTCCCTTATAAATAGGCAAAACAAACATGAAAAAATTCTTAGGATAGGGCTTAGTAGCTATGATAGGATCTAAGGGATAATTGCACATGTCTTTATAGTTGTAGGTGAAACTAGGAGGTTGAATCATATCCACTATTGAAATCAGTTATTTCACCATATTAGATAAAATTTGCACCTCTAGATTGTTGTTGTGCAATACCCCTAGATTCCTTAAGATATGGGTATAGGTAGTCCATTGAAAGAATACTTGCCTCATGTTGGAGGCATTGATACTATTATGATATGTTGTATCTTGCTAGAGAGGATAACTAAAAATTGGTGGAGTAGAAGAAAAAATATTGAGATTAGCTTAATAAGGAGAAAATTGAGTATAATATTGAGATGAACTACTAGTTGGAGGAATTTGTAGAATCCTTCCAATGTTGGTGGTCATAATAGTTGTATATGTTGGGTTTTGAACAAGATTATCATAATACAAATATTAAATCAAGGGTTTGTTATGAACATATTTAGAGAAAATGGTTTGATGATGAGATGTTTCAACTTCCTTAAGATAGGCTTCATCTTCCATATCTTTATCCAAGGCATCCTTATGATGCTTGTAAAATTTCCAAACATGTTCAAATAATTATAAGATAAGGTTCCCATTGGCCCCTTATTAGGATCAAGGTTTTTCTAAATATATTTACTTTATTCCTCTTCTAGATTATAATTTTCTCTATCAATTTGATCATCTTCTTGGAAAATCTCATTAGACTCTAAAATCCTTTACCCAATCCTAAGGTTAGGAGCCCTTAGGGGAGAGAGAAAGGATAGAGTGGAAAAGGAGAAAAACTAACAAAATCACACAATATTTTAAATATGTTTTTAAGTGTTTTCTAATCTAAAAAAAAAAAAGTGTTCTTGTTTAAGGTTTTCAAGAAGAGCAAAGGAAGAGGATTTATATTTTTGCCACTAAGATGCACATTCATGTTGGGTTTACCAAATATGTAGAGAGGGAAAACTACCCTACCATGTATTATTCACGGTTGGATCCACTGGGAGTTGAGGTGACCATGGGGGTATGTTAAAACTCTACACTCAGTGGGCAACCAAGGGAAGGGTTCACCAGGAATATTTTTAGGAATTGCTCCATGTCCGGGGTGGAATATGTTTAAATGTGTCAATTAAGCATGCACCTATGCTTGTCCTTTCTAAAACTATACTATGAAAAGAGAAAGAATGCAATATACAAGATGCAATAAGATAAGAGCTAACCCATTATTTGTTTTAATGATCACTAACATTAGGATTATAAAGCAAAGCTTTTAAGCAAGGGTCTAATAGAAATGCACAAAAAAGGTTAAAATATTAAATGCACACTAAATGCCTTTATTCTTTCAAATGCCTAAAAATTTAATCAAATGCTTTTCCTAATCTATGATCTATATTTTGAACATAAATAAATAAGAGCTAATCAAAAAATAGCCTAGATATATACTAGGGAACTTATCTAATTCGATGGTTATTCCAATATTTATCTTGCATCCAAGAATGTCCTACAACTTCAATCCTACAAAACAAATTTATAAAAACCCTCAAAACATATGATCAACATTAGGGGTTCTACTTAGGCCACTATATGATTGAACTTGGAGGTGCAACAATTAATCTCCCTAGGTTCTTTTAGTTCACCTTTATAATGCAAAAGCAAAATTTGACCTTTTTGGACGATGAACAAAAAAATACAATATAGTAGAACAATATGATGAATAGAGTACAAATTGTATAATTATGCTCTAAATGTAATATGAAATGCAAATCTAGGATTTGGGGGTGAAATTTTTCCCCCAATATTAACATAGGTGAAATCATACCCTGTACGGGGAAACCACATTTTTTTGTTGATGAAATTGCACCCTATAATTATGGGGTACCATTTTTCAACAAAATGAAAATGCAATAGAACAATGCAAATAAACTAACAATAGATGTAAATTTAGCAATGTGTAAATGCAAATGAGAAAAAACAACCTGGTGGTAGTGAAAAAGCAGACAAAAGGATGAAGACCTCCAAAATAGTAGACTCCTCCTTAGGGCTCCAACACTTATCCACCAAGGGTAGCAACACATAGTCAATGTAGTAGAAGAGATCTCCACAAAATCCAAAAGCTTTCACAAATCACTTGGCACTTGCAATAGGATCTTGTTAGCACTTGTCTTAAAACTTGTTGGTAGCTTGTTTACATCACCTAGATTCTTTTTTAGGGCAAAATAAAGCTTCAAACCATCTACTTATAATATATTTGAAACAATAATGGGTAGGAAAACCAAGCAAAAATTGACATAAAAAAAAGTCAATTTGAAAAGTTAGGGTTTTATAAGAGAAAACCCTAGGTAGGTGAAATCATGCCCTGTAAGGACCAATCACGATTTCATCGAAACTAAGAAAAAAATGGGGAAAATGAGGGGGATATAAGCCCAAAATTTCTTTGGGTAAGTTAGAGGGTATCTCTAAGGATCTAGGAAAATGACTCACTCAAGCAAGTCATTTTTTTGTGTCTACACTTGGAAATATCCTTATTCTTAGAGGGGGTGCCATTATCTAAAATGAGCTTGTTCAAGATACATTATCATGAGAGAATATAGTTCAAGATAAATTTTAAAACTTGAAATGTTATGCAAGAGGATAAGGGCATAGCCTCTATGCACTTTGTGAAGTATTTGGTTATAGTAATGATAAACTTATGTCCATGGGATGACACAACAATTATATTGCCAATGATATCCATACCCCAAGTGGAGAAGGGCCAAGGATATATCATGGATTGAATATTTTGTGAAGGTGCATGGATAATATTATCATGCTTTGGGTACTTTTTACATTTTTGCATGTAATTACAAATATCCTTTTCCATAGATGGCCAATAATATCCCATGTAGAGGTGTTCTTGGTGGTGACACTTCCATTGAATTAATGACAACATAATCTATCATGGGCATATTGAATGACTCATTTAGCTTCATCAAAATTTAGGAACCTAAAAGGATTCCATTGAAAGAGTATCTGTACAAAATGTATCTAACTATTATAAACCTACATGTTCATTTTATTAGCTTATTTTATTCATTTTAATTTAGACTTTTGAGCAAGATAGCACTCTTGAGAAAGGTGTAAATATATTTGTACAAAGAATCAAGGATAGGATCTTATTATATTGCAAATATTTCTAATGGTTCTTGGCATGACTATGAAATTGCAGGTTGCTTTATTTGGGAAATGATAATTATTTCGTATTCATTCTCAATATCTAGAGGTATGAGTGAGGTAGCTACAACCATGGCATATATCTAACAATTATTAGAGTGTGGAATTTTTTTGATGGTTAAATTGTCAAAGTCATCCATAAAATTATCCATAATTTCCTTATATGATTTATGTTTATTATCTTTATTCTGATAAATAGTGTTAATCTAGTTTCTCTAGAGGGGTGATTCTAGTTTTCTAGCTAACAAGCGTTATATTGATATAGTACATCATGCTTTCTCTATATTGATCATCATACGAGGGTTCTAATAATATATTAGAACACTATTTCCCAATTTAATTTAGTTCCCTTACTCAAAATTTTAGAAAATGGATGATATTTATCCACCAATTGAGAGATAAACCTCCTTATAGTTTGCAATCTACCTTGTAGGCTTCAAAGTTGTGTTATGTTTTTTGGTGGTGGAATTTTAGTGATAGTATATATATTGTTTAGATATACTTCAATGCCATATTAGGAAACTATAAATTCTAATAGCTTCCTTTAAGTTACTCCAAATTTGCACTTGGAGGGTTTTAAGCAAACTTTGTGTTCTTTGAGTCTCTCAAAGATATGCCTAAGTATTTAACATGATATTATCATTTTATATATCATTCAATAATATTATAGACATAATATCTGATGATATCATGCATCATATCATGAAATATATATTTCATTGCATGTTGATAGGTTTCTCCAACATTTTTTAAACATAAGGGCATGACCTCATAACAAAAGATACTCCGAGTAGTGGAAGCTATCTTAGCTTGGTATTTCAACATAATTTTAATTTTATTGTACCCAAAATCACCATCCATTAAAGATAAAATTCTACAACCTTGATGAAATTAAAAATAATGTCTATGCTTCGTAGAGCAAATTCATCTTAAATATAAGCTTTGTTTGTGTCCTAAAAGTCAGTGCAAACATGCACATCACCTTCCTTTTTTGCTATGGGTACTATGTTGTAAATCCAATAAAAGTAACTGATTTCCTTGATAAAATTGACTTCCAAAATATTTTGGAGATCCTCTTTAACAAGTAAATTAATTTTAATATGCATTTCCTTAAATTTAGTTTTACTAGTTTAATGTCTAGTTTAAAATTTAGATGATGGACAACCAAGGATGAATCTAGTCTAGGCATATCTACATAATACCATGCAAAGAAGTGATCATTTTTTTTCAAAAGCTTTATATATTCTTCATGATATTCTAGAGTTAGGAACTTTCATAATTTCATGATATTTGGATCATCTTGGAAACCTATGTTGATGCCAATAGTTTCCTCTACTAGGATGCCAGATTCATATTCTAACTATGAAGGGTTGAGTAACACTTCTAAAAATTCAAGCTCTTTGGGTTCTAAATTCTATTTATCAAGGTTTGGTGACTATGAGGGATGTGCAATTAATGAAAGAGACCCTTCACTAGAGATAGATTCTTGATCAAGACAATCTACATGGGTATCTCTAGAAGGGTTGTGTGGTAAACATTTCACCTCATAATCATTAATAGTTGCTAAGAGAATTTTTATTGGTTAAAGGAAATGCTATGTTTCACTTGATTCAACTATAACTCATTTTTATTTCCAAGGATACTTTTAGGGATTTCATAGGACTCTTGGCTATTTTAATTGATAAGCTTAGGATGCATAATGATTATCATGCTTATGTGAGTAAATTTTGAGAAGAGATTAAAAATTTGAAGAGGAGAAGGTTCAATATCCTCATCCTCATCCCAATCCAACCCTTCCATCAAGGTGATCTCACTTTGGGGTTTAATAGAAAATAGACATCTCCCACCATCACTACTATATGATAATAGAATAAATCCAAAAAAAGTTTCTTTGGTTTGGGGTAGAAAACAAACAACGCTTTCATATTGTTGCCTAGGACAAGGTTTGCATAACTAAGGACGAATGAGGAATTGGCCTAAGGACAATTCATCTTCTCAACTTGGATCTCATGTCCAAAAAAGCTTGGTGCTTGGTGACTAATGTATGTAATGATTGGATTACAATTTTTAAGAGAAAATACCTATAGGAAACATACTTCCGAAATTACTTAGCCCCAACAAGAGGATTTATCTTTTGGAAATCTATTTTAAATTCCAAATATTTTATAAGAAAAGAACTAATATGGAAGTTAGGGTATGGTCATAACATAGATTTCTGGAAGGACAAATGGATAAGAGGAGAACCCCTCATTGAATATCCTATTCTATCTAGGCTGAAATATTTCATGGATGCCATGATGGGACAACAAGCCACTGACTTCCATAGTTCTGCTAACAACAAGAAAATATGGAAACCCCTTAGGATCAATTCTCACATAACATAAATTTTTTCTTTGTAATCATTTTTTAATCTCAGCATTATTCCTTTTGGCAATCCTAAGGATCAATTATTTTGGGAGCCCACTAAGAGTAGAGATTTTTTAGTCAAGTATTCTTACCAATTACTTATGATCCCTAAGAAGCCCTTATTCCCTCATCAAATTATGTGGCCTAAACATCTTGTCCCCAAGATTCCCTTTTTCTCTTGATTGTTATTTCAAAGTAAAATATTTATGATTGATAATATTCTCAAGAGAGGCATTATTTTACCCAACATGTGTTATTTGTGTCTATCAGATTCGGAGTCCTCTCATCACCTTTTCCTTACTTTCCCTTTCTCCTTGTCCATCCTCAATAGTCTCCTCCAAGCATTTCATATCATTTGGGCCAAGCCTAATACCATTGTCAAACTTTTCCTCCAATGACCCATTCCCTTTCATAACCTCTACTTCAATTCCTTTGGACCACCTACCTCCACCATTTCCTATGGAAAATATGGCTTAAGAGGAATCATAAAGCCTTCTACAATATCAAGTTGAATCCTAACTCGATCACCAACAAGATTCTCTCCTTTTCCAAATAAAATGCTCTTTTTATACCTCCCTCCACTCGCCCTACCTCCAGATTTGATATTTACTTAGGGTGCTCCTTGAACCTTCCTTTGGAGGAAAAACCAAACCAACCTCAATAAAATAGCAGAGAAAATTCTAAGTGGATACCTCCACCAAGAGGATGGTACAAATTAAATTTTGATGGACCTGCCAAAGGTAATCCTACAAAATCTAGTGTAGGGGGAATCCTTAGGGACCACAATAGGAAAGTCATTTTTACCTTTATCGAGTACCTAGGAATCCAGATAAATAATGTTGCTAAAGCTAAAACTATGTGGTGAGGCTTAGTCCTTGAAAAAGATTATCCTAGTAAGATAATAGTTGAGGGAAATTCACTTATTATCATCAATTATCTAAGGAACAATAAGAGACCTTAATGTAGGGTTAAGTATTACATTGAGAAGGTGAGGATCCTTATCCTTAGTAAAAAATAAACCATCTACCAACACACCTTAAAGGAATACAAAAGGATTGTACATAGTCTGGTGAATTAAGGGATCATGGCTAATAGTCTAATCACATGGATTATTGGACTTCCCAAAGTGGTTAAAGATATCATGGACCAAGAAAATGTAAATAATATCAAAGATTAATCATTTGACCTTTTTTTTTTTGATGATCTATTACAACTATCCTATTTTTTTAGGTGTTCATGTCAAAATCTCCTATATCCAATGCATAACATTAGGCACTTTCAATGGTTTTCACCAAGATATAATCTCTATCAACATTGTGATCAAAGCCTTCCACATCAATGTCTTCCTAATTCACCACTTGATCCAAGGTCAGGTTTATTTTTGAGATTGCTACCATGCTGGTCTTGCCTTAACTCCCAATGTGATAGCTTGCTTAAGTAAAATATTCATTCAAGACAAGCAAAATATTATTGAAATCATGCTTGATGAAGAGGATCAAGACATCAACGCCAAGGTCCTGAAGTGGTTCATCATCATGACCACTTTGAACCTGTTGAATTCCCTTACTGACCTTTGGTAGGCCCTACATCTTCTATTATTCAATGAACAATTCTCGAGTCAGGAAGATTCCAAGGTAGACAACATCAAATCTGAGGATACGATCAAGGATGAAGCGAAGGAAGATGATAAGGAGGATGAAGAGGATGTTAAGGAGGATTATATTTCTTGTCTTATTTTTATGTTTTTGAGGCTGCCATGCGTGGTGCCAATTTTACCTTGTGGTGGATCCCAGGAGGGGCTATGTCCCCCTTCTCCTTTTGATTGGGTCTTGCTCGGGGATGCATTCCCATTTTTTCTCTTTGAAAATTTTCAACATATGATATTTTTGTAAATAGGTTCTAGAGTCAACCTTTTAAAAACCATAAGAAATGAAATGTTTTAACTTATAAAAAAAAACTATATGAGAAGGGGTAAGGTGACATTTTTTGGGGATTGGTCATGTACCCTAATCCCTAATGACCTAACTAGACTTCATGTTCTAAAGGTTTTTTATACTTTTCTCATGAGGTCCAATCTATTTTTCTCGATAAAAAAAGTTATGAAGGATCTACTTGGGTATAGGATAAAGGTTGTATAGATAACATGCAACATATCTATATTTTGTTATATGTAAATTGGTTTCTCTAATTCTCTCCTTGTTGGTTTTTCTTATGAAAATGAAGATGCAACTTCTTATTTGCACCACCATTCCTTTTTTGGAGGGCAACCCTAAAGAGTGAGGTGATGGGAGTAGCCTAACAAGGTATAAAGCTAATAACTAATTATACCCATTATTGAGGTTAATATGATTAATTTCTTGAGCCTCAACATTTTTCTTACCCTTTATTATGGATTAAGTACTAGTTTTTTCTCCTTGTCTAATACTGATTCCAAAATGTAGAGAAAATTTTAAGGTATCATCTATAAAAGGACAAAAAATATTCAACAAAGGGAAAATGTGGGCCCTTGAGTTTTTTGACTAGATGAATTACTAGTAAACAAAAGGATCTTTGTCAACCATAATGCTATACAACTTACCCTGATATTAAAATTTCAAACATCGATGGTAAGTTGAGGGGATGACTTCCATTGCATGTATCCAAGGCTTTCCTAGAAAGATGTTATAGTTTAAATTATAGGGAATCACATAAAAGAAAGTGTTTAATATGTGAGGCCTCACTTTTAATGGAATAAATTTAGTTATAGTGGCTTCATGTTCCTCATTGTCATAAGATTTTATGATAATATCATATTTCTCTAGATCTTCCTTCTTAAGCTCTATTTGATAAATGAACTTAATACAATAGGCATTTAGACCAAACCATTAGTGAAAATGATCCTCTTAATGTATTGCTTATTGATGTTACATGTGATGTACAAAGTGATATCTCCTAGCATAGGAGGGGGTGGAAGGTCATACTTGAAAAAGGATATAGTTTCATGGTTCATACTTAAGAACACTACCACACTAGCCAAATAATTAGGGATAATATTTTTGGATATGGTTTTCTCACTCAAAATATTAAACAGGTTTTCCTTATGACTTGAAAAAAATTTCAACTTGAGTATAGATATTTTGGCTGGTGTGCCCTCTAATTGTTGTTGGAGGTTGGAGGCCCTCCTACCTTTGTCTTGGGTATTTATAGCCAAAGGTGATTTTTTAGAAGTGGAAACACATCTAAGCCACAAGAACAAAGTAATATTAGGGTGTGTTTTTTAAGGTTGTCCTCTTCCTCCAGCTTTTTATATAGTAATGGTGCTAACTTGAATTATTCCTATCAAGTTCTGATCTGGTGGGAAAATGTTCCTATATTGAACATGATTGATAGAATTTTGCTCATGTTTAGGTAAGGGGTCATGAAATATCCCCATAACTTGGTTATAGGATGTTATTTTTTCAAGACCACTAACCACTAGATAACCTTAATTGATAAGGTCGTGTACCACATGACTAATAATGATATATTTATTCATATGGTAACCATTTGTGCAATGAAAAATGCAATGTTGATCAACCTTGAACTAGGGAATCATTTTCCTATCAGGGTTGGGAGCTCTTATAGGTGGTAATTGTATCATCTTAGCATCTAAAAATTGGGTTAAAACTAAGGAAATTTATTGGTTTATCTTGGTAAACTTCCCTTGAGGCTACTCTTGAACCTTAGCAACAAATTTTTGTAATGCAACAATGATATTAACATTTCCTACTTTAGGATTTTTAGCATGGCGAGAGTCAGTTACACCGTCACCCACACCATGCTTATTTTTTTACTATCCTTTTATATTATAGGAAGAGAAATGATCTTATTTCTCATCCTTGAATTACCCCTACATTGAAGGGAAACTTATACTTATTTTTTAGGTCTATACATCTTGGAAGAGGATATGCAAATACTTTTTAAGGGGTATGAAAGTTGCTCTTTTAAAATATGTATAAAATAATGGAATAGATATTTTTTGGTGGGATAAAATAATTTTTCCTAATCAAATCATTCCAATGGGTAATGAAATCAGTGAAAAACTCATTTTTATTCTACTTAAGTTGATATAAATCATATACAATGTGTATTTCAATGATATAGGTGGATAAATATTGGATGAACATCTCTTCTAAGTCACCAAAGTTCTTAATAAAGTAACCAGACATTTGGAAATACCATTCTATTGCCTCACCACTAAGGCTCTTAGTGAAAGTATTTAATAACAATGCCTTGTCATAGGCTATGTCATGGCAAGCAACTTCAAAAACTCTAAGGTGATATATTGAGTCACCTTCTCCCTTATACATGCGAAACTTTGGTGCTACAAATTTCTAAGGATAAGGTCAACTAACTAGAGCTAGAACTATAGGTTAATTATAGTAGCCCTTATAGGAATACTTATTTCCTATGGGTCCTTTAATTGAATCCAATTGTTGTTTGAATTTTAAATTTTCTTTAACCAATTGTTCTTAGTGTTTATATCTTGGAATCCAAGATAAGGAACTTATGTTATGAATTTGGGATGTGAATTAGCCAATGGATAATAATGAGAATATGTGTGAGTGCATCCAAAGAGGATCATGTTATTATTTCTATCATTTTTTGGAATAAAAGGGCTAGTAGAGTGAATGTTAGTGGGAATGGGTATGCTAGAGAATGGATTAGAAGAAATCACATTTGAAGAATTAGCAATACTAGGAAAGATATCCATATTTTTAACTTGTGGAAAGCTTAAGAACTAAGAGATGTGGTGATTTAGCCTACAAGGATCTATATATAGAGGTATGGATCCTTAATTTCTAAAGGAAGATAGGATATTTAACAACCTTCCTTCTATAATTGTTACAATGATTGAGTATCTCTAATCTATTGTGGAAGTTCTAAGAGAAGTTACTCCACAACAAAAGTAGGTATATCATCCACCTTTAATATAGACTCCATAGCTTCCCTATTTACTTGTATTAATGCAACTAGATGATCCATGTAATTATAAACTACTTCCCCTTGTTAATTGTGAACAAGAGAAGATGTTCCAGAAGGAGGGCTTTCTTCTTCTTCTTCCTTGTTGGGTTTCCAATCATGGGTTGATTCTTTTGAATTTTAGGTGAAGCACTCAAATTTTGTGCTAATTTCCACATAATTCTGAGTAAGGCATGGGGGTTTATAAATGGTCAAATAAAGAGAGATTTAAATTTTATTATAGTTTTGTTTTTAGAGTTGCTTAGAGAAAAAAGTGATGTTTTTATAATATTTATATACCCAATGTGAAAAACACACCTTATGACTCTCATTATCCTACCATAATATAATTACTAGGATAAATAACCCTCAAGGCTCATACAAAAATTTACTCAAGGGGTTTTTTACCTTCCTCCTAGTAGGACTAACAATTTGGTTATGTTCTTGTTATCTTTGTTTAATGTTATTTACTCTATAAAAAAATATTAAATGGTATTTATTGAAGTGTAGTAAATTTTATGTTGATTAAATATAAGGTTCTAGATCAAAATATTGTGTTTTGCAATGCATTTTATTTTAGGTTCACCAAATATGTGGGGTTCCAAAATGTGCACAAAGATACTAGCCTCCAAGTTTTCTCTCAAGGGCCAACCACACTCAAATTATAAGGACTTGCTAATAACTCATCATTACTATTCTATGCATTGTTATATTTGAAGAGGGGTTTGTGTTCACCAAGGACTTAACTATATCCCTAAACTACTTTGATGTGTTCAACATTGAAAAAACCTAGGTATTTTTCTATCCTAGAAGCTAATATGTGGAACAACCCAAGTCCTACCCACATGGTTGTACTAAACCAAACCTTCCTATTGGAGATAAAAATGAGAAATTTTGGATGGAAATAGTGAATAACCAATAGTACTTGGTATATGATTTTATCTATCATGGGTACATTGATCACTACTGACGATCGCCCAAGTGGTGGAGACTGGCTAGAATTTGAAGTTTGGTACCTTAAGAAAACTTACTCTCTCATCCTGAGCTCTAAGTTCTTGGTAAGGAGTTTCTCCTCTAGGGCCCATTTCACCTAGAGGTATGACTCTTAACTCCCCATTCCATAGCGTGCTATCACAAAATCACACTAGGAGTAGTGTATGCATACCATGCACTAGACAAGTTTTTCACCTTCTCTGAAAAAACCATTTAGGGTCTGCCAATTCCATGACTTTGACCAAGTACACAAGTTTAGATATGACTGACGATGAGATGTCCCATTCCATCCCATCGTTGATCAAACTTCAGTCGACCAAATATCAAGTGCCCCCACATAGTACTATGTAGAATATAGCCTACGAGTGATGCCCATTTCATCCTCTTTTACCTCCCATTATGATCCTCCTATCAAGAGTGCAACTATTCCTGCTTAATGCTAACTAACCTTCTATCAGTTTCCATGTAAAAAAAAATTACATTTCCATTCCAAAATTACTTTTCGATTTCAACCTTCCCATTGGTTTCTCTATGTTCCTAGAAGATAGGATCTTGTGAGTCATGTATATAGGTTCCAAAACTAAGTAGACAAGTTAATCATTTTTTTATTAATTTTATATATATGCACAACTTAATAGGTTCCAAAACTAAGTAGACAAGTTAATCATATTTTATTAATTTTATATATATGCACAACTTAAAATAAACATAAAAATATAATCTATTTTATTAAATATGTATTAAGTATAAAATCATTGATAGGATCTTGTGAGTCATGTCTATAGGTTCCAAAACTAAGTAGACAAGTTAATCATTTTTTATTAATTTTATATATATATGCACAACTTAATAGGTTCCAAAAATAAGTAGACAAGTTAATTATTTTTTATTAATTTTATATATATGAACAACTTAAAAGAAACATAAAATGTAAGCTATTTTATTAAATATGTATTAAATATACTATCTTTCCCAATTTAGACTATAATTATTTTTAAATTAATTTATTTTCAAAAATATATAGTTAAATCACGTGTTTTAAAATAATAAACTTCCTACCCAGGTGTTGTGGGTGAGTTGGAGAGGAGAGTGAAATACCCCAAGGGAGGTCCCAGGTTCAAATCTCCACCCTACCAGAAATCTGAATTGGGTATCCAAAATCCAATTCATAATGTTGGTGCGGGCAGGGTCGGGTGCGACTCCCGGGTGACTTTGGTGGTGTAGAACCCCCTTTTCGTGGTCTAGGTGGCCCCATAAGGGATTTTTTGCTTAAATAATAATAATAATAATAATAATAATAAACTTCCTATAATAATAAAATACACAACTAATACTTATATTTTAAGAGAAGCTATTACTTTTAATTTTGAACAAAGTCTTTATTTCAATATATAAATCATAAATTAAATCAATAGTATTTTTTTTAAAATACCCCACTGAATAAAACACTTCACTATGATAAAAATAAAGTTATCTACAAGCAAGAATAATACGATCTTCAGATATACATTATAGGCTTTTATCATTGCATTATCCAAAAAGCAACACTTTATAAAATTTTATTCAACTATCTCCTACGTCTCTTTTTAATAAATGCTAATGGAATTTTACAATAATCAATAGTGTTATCTAATGACTAAATAGTGTAAGATAAATTAAAATTAAATGGCTTTTGGGGAATACAACATCCTAGCATCTAAAGTTCATATCTAATTTTACAAACACGTTAAACAAAAGGACTACATCAAGTTTTCTCAATGAAAGTTACTGCTACCCAAAATTTTTCTCTACTTAGCAATGCATACAAGTCTTCCACTATCTGCTATAGACTTCTTGATACCCTAAAATATGGTTAGACATCATATTTTAACTGGCGATGCTCTCAAAGTGATTTTTAGGACTTCTTTGTAAGTTTTTCAACAGTATTCGATAGAAGGATTTCAAAAAAATCTACCTAATTGCAATAATCATAACACTCTTTAACAAATCATGTATACCCATAGGCATAGACATGCAACCAACACAGGATAAAATTTAAAATTTAAAAAGCACAAGAAACTCCCAAGCTTCCTTTGAAGAGAAGGTACGACACCTCTAGAAACTCATTTGATTTTTCTATTATTCCCTTGGGAGGTTCTACTTTGGACAACAAATTCTATTACAATAAATTTAAGGCTAGACAACTTCAATAATAAATATATATATATTTTAATTTAAATCTATTTCCAAGTGTTAAGTAAATGTCCTTTTCAACAATCTAAAGTTGCACCTAACATATTTATGAAAGTAGTAGGTATTTAATAGTATTTTTATCTTGAAAAAATAACATAATTATACGATAAAAACCTCAAGTTCAATTTAGAAAAGATGATGATGAATCATTTGACCTGAGATTTAGAATTTTTAGGTTAAATCAAAAGAAAGTGCCAATTCCCAAAACAATACACCAGCGACTAAAACTATAAACTTGATTTCAGATTTAATACACATAAAGACATGAATCACCATATTAACATTTTGTATAATTGCAAGTTATAAATACATTGCCATATATTATCATCACAGAACAAAATTGTCAATGGAAATAAAAGAATTCAATCGAATACTTGGACTATAGTTTGTATTCATTTCTTAATACTTTTAATTTTCATCTCCCAATATGATGCAAATTATCTCTCTTTATCCCAGTAGCCACCTAGGCTACCATTTGTGAAACAAGCAAAGTATCTCCAAGATCGAAGAATGCTCCACAAGATCAATCACACATAAAAATGGTAAACCCACAACACAAATATTGAGTGGTAAAACCCTACTTCAAATGAAGAAAGGAAACATCCACTATGAAGCTCACTATATTACTCAATGATTCAATAGGACAAGAATACTTCGATGTTATGCAACAATATGCATCAACATAAACTACAACACAAGTCAATATGACAAGATATGATAAGATATGATAATATGTAGTAGAAAACACCCCTATTTAAAGAGAAGCTTTTCCACTACAAACCTAAATATTATTACAATCTAATATTATCATAATATATCAAATATTATAAAGTGCTTTAGTTACTTTCTAATTTTATCACAATATAATCTTTGAGATATGTGATAAGTGGCATCTATAAAATATTAGAAAGTGATTAGTTACTTTCTAATATTTGCTAGAAAAGGGAAATAAATTTTTCCCAAGAAATTAAATATTCCTAGCACCCTTAATTTATTTATTAACTGGGTGGGAATATTTTACATAAGATAGAATTATATTCTAATTCAAATATTATTCTTTAGACTTTATATTTTAGTCTAAGAATAATTTACACATTGTTGCGTTACATATTCCAATAGTCCCCCTTAATGCAATATTGGGGAAAGGAATTATGAGACAAATAAAAATTCTCCCCATAAATATACAAATGGGAATGAGAATCAAATGATTAATATAGTTACAATGAGATTCTATGACCAAGAATGGTCTACAATAAGGCACCAATACAAAATGGTCCAAAATGAGACTACAAGCCCCCAACACAGTAGCTTAAGATACAAGCAACTTACAAAGCCATCCATCAACCACAAGTGGTTGCAAATGATAAGAATAAACCATCACAAGGGTGTCTTCAGTAAGTCTACAAAACCCCAAATGGAAGTACCTATAAGCTACAAGCAGTTCAACATAAGATCAGTTAGATACATCATCATAAATATATTCACCACAACATATATGAATATCGAAAGATGATAAAAAACTGATCTAACAAATAGTGAACTATAAGTCATCACAAAAATATGCCAAGTCATACTTATAGTCACATGCTATATAGTTGATCAAAAAATATCATGTATAAAGTTGCATAAAGCAAACAAGGAGTACCATGATAATGCAAACTCTAAAGTACCATATACAAAAGTAGCACAAGGCTAACAGAAAAGTAACATGTACAAGAGTTGCATAAGATATATGAAAATAATAAAGTGTGCATACCGGTTTAATAAAGCCAATCATAAAATATCATGTACAAAAGTAGCATAAATGCTAACAAGAAAATACCATGATAAACCAATTCCATAATGCCAACTACATAAAAAAATATGTACAAAGTTGCACAAGGCAACAAGAAAGTACCATGTAAAAGAGTCGTATAAATAAATTGCATCATATACCATAATTGCACAATGCCATCTACAAAGTAACCATGTACAAAAGTTGCACAAGGCAAACAAGAAAGTACCATGTTCAAAAGAGATGCAAAAAGCAATTATACCACCAAAGATCAACTCATATATTTAGCACAAAACACCTCATAAGGATGAAGTTGTCATAACACAAGTGTAACTACAGTTCATTCCTCCTTGAGGACATCTTCACCAAACAAAGTGAGTCCCTCAACTTACAAAACTGCTCCTTGGGAAGAGGTTTGGTGAACAAATCATCAGAATTAGAAGATGATGGGAAATACTCCAACTGAATAGTCCCATCCAATACCTTCTCTCTAATAAAGTGGGCTTATATTTCAAAGTGAGGACATCTCATAAGGATGAAGTTGTCATAACACAAGTGTAACTACAGTTCATTCCTCCTTGAGGACATCTTCACCAAACAAAGTGAGTCCCTCAACTTACAAAACTGCTCCTTGGGAAGAGGTTTGGTGAACAAATCATCAGAATTAGAAGATGATGGGCAATACTCCAACAGAATAGTCCCATCCAATACCTTCTCTCTAATAAAGTGGGCTTATATTTCAACATGCTTTGTCCTTTGATGCATTACAATATTTTTAGCCAAGAAAATATCTAATTGCTCATGAACTACTATAACCATATTGCAATAAAAAACTATAACCATATTGCAATTGAATAAACCAAGATCAACTTGTAATAGATTAACTTGCAATAAGAAGATAACTAACCATAAAAATCATCTTGCAACAAAATAAACTAACTTGAATTGAACCATAAAACATTTGTTAAATGTTAGATAGTCAATAAGTTAGTGTTCATTTTAGGTTTTGCTATAGCCTAATGAATTACCAATTCATCTCACCCAAGGTCAACCAAGCTACCCAAAAGGGTACAGGTATGAGGACCCAAAAAGAACTTGCTACCGATAGAGCGGATTCCTTTGGATTCAATAAATGTTTAGAAAATATAAACTGTGTTGCAAGATTAAGTAAATTTTAATCAAATACTAAAGTTGTGGTTAGGAATTTGATTCATTTTTAACCTTGATTAATATGAAAATTAGTAAATTGCAAGTTAGTTGGTTAGTAAATTGTTTAGTAGCAAGTTAGTAGTTAGATTAGTTGAGATGCAAAATGTAAGAAATATGAACAAGAGATAGTGGAGACAAAGCAAAACATAAATACACACACTGTCTCTCTCTTTATCTCTCTCTCTCTCACTCTCACTTTCATTCTCTTTTATTTTCATAATGAGAGATACAAGTTACATTAATTTACAGTATGCTTCAAGAAAATACTGGAGAGAGATTAGAAGAAATTAATAAAAGTAGGGGAAGAGAGTGAAAAAGTTGATCCAAAATTGCCTTGTATACTCCAAAACATACTTGGATAACCTTGCAAAACAAGAAAACTCACAAACAACCATTGTTAATGTGAGACAAAAAATATTGCATTTTAAGGAGAATAATAATAATTATACTTGTATCATCAAGAAAAATATGTGGTCATGATGTAAATTATTTTTTGGGAGAGATGAGGAGCGGTGGAGCAAAAATGGTAGGCAAGAATTTTGAACCAATGAAAGGAGAAGATCTATAGGTAGGGCAGAAGTTGTAGCTCGAAAGGAAAATGATTCCCTATTAGCTCAATTCAAAAAGGATAAAGGTATAGATCCTCCAGATAAACCCTCAGACAAAGGGTCCCACTGGGGTTCGAGAGCTGGCAACAAGGGCCCAACCTTTTTGGAAATGCTAAAACAAAAAAAGGAGCCAGTCAGTGAACTACCACCCCTAATACCAAAAAATAATAGGTTAACTATGCCAGTGGAGATTATGGAAAGATTCTTGGATATGGAGGCATCATCCTTAGTTGGCAAGTTTTTAGGAGGAAGGTTGGACATTGAGACTATTCTCTCATGGGTCGCAGAAAAGTGGAAAACTTCAAGAAGCTTAGAAATCATAGCCATGTCAAGAGGTTTTTTATGATAAGACTCAACAACAAAGATGATGCAGAGTGCATCTTGACAGGAGGACCCTAGTTTCTAGGAAGGTGTAGCCTCTTTCTAAGGAAGTGGGGGGAGGATTTCAACCCTAAGAAGCAAAGCTTAATATAGCACCCATTTGGATCCGCTTACCAAACCTCCCAGTCTAGTTTGTTAATGAGTAATGGCTTAGTGGAATTGCAAATACAATAGGAGAGCTCATGGTAATAGACCATTCAACTTGGGCAAGGACTAGACTGATGCATGTCAGGATCTGTGTAAATGCAAACTTGGATTTTGATCTACCTTCTCAGGTGGAACTAGCATATGGAGAGTTTCTAAGGATTCAACCTATGGAGTATGAGAACAAGCCAACATTTTGTAGCATGTGCAAAACCCAAGGCCACCTTCAAGCCCAATGCCTGAAAATAACTTCAAAAAAGGAAGCCATGAGCGAAGGTTTTCTGGGGAAAGCTAACAGGAGAGAGATCCCAAAGTTTCAAGGATCGCGTCTTAACTTGGAAGGATACAGACAAGTTAAGAATAACCAAGATGACCAAGACAACATAGAACTGGCAAAAATCCATGAGAAAGGAAAGCAACATAATGAGGGAGGCAAAAATCATAAGGTATGTAATAAAGATCCCAACTTGAACATGTTTGATATCCTAGAAAATCTAGAAGTTGAAAAAGAAAATAGTAAGGATGATACCATTAGTTTCAAGTTTCCTGAAACCCTAGACTCCCCATCCAAATCGGGACCATCCACAGCTATGACAAAAATCCCCAAAAGCTATGCTCAAAATGAAGAAAAATTTCTAGGTCATTTTAGTTTAAACATGGAAAAAATAGAGTCAAGAGTCGAAGTTGTGGAAACAAGAGCCAGGAATGTAGTTCCTAATCCGGTAGTGGAGCAAATTATCCCTTATCAGATGAGCCCAACGGTAAAAGGTTCCTTGAAGGAAAGCCCCCTATTTAGGAACCAGATAGGAGAGGTGAACCAAAACAAGGTTGAGGATGAAGAGGGAATTGAAAACCCCCAAAATGAGGAAGAAGGTTCAATCCCTAGACTATCATAGTATATGCCCCCTCATTTCAGTCCAAAATAGACTAGAAGCACTACCAAGCTTATGATAGATTATGGAAGTGAAAGAAAGAAAGGGATAATATCTATAGTAGAGCACTATAGAATGAGAATCAATGAAGAAATTGCAAACGAAAAGCAAATATCATTGTTACAGCAAGCTATTCCTGGACAAGATAATAACGAAATTGACAAACCCCCTTTGGATCAGGGAAGGGGGCGGGGAAAAAATATCAAACATTCTAAATGAAGGTTCTCCAATGTAATGTGAGAGGCCTAAACGGCCCACCAAAACATAGGATGGTGAAGTCTATAAGGAAGGATTGGAATCCTAATATCATTTTTCTTCAAGAAACCAAAACAAATGCGGCACAATCAACACTTATAGCTAGAAGTATTTGGAAGCAAGGGGAAGTGGCATTTCAATAGGTGAGAGGAGCATATGGGGGCCTCATGATCTTATGGGATCCTATTAAAATAAAAGGAAGTATTATTAAGCATATTATTTCATGATTTTGATACTAATAAGAATTGGATTATGTCAAATGTTTATGCCCCCACCTCTGTCCAAGGGCGGTCTAAACTATGGGAGTTTTTGGGGCATTTGAGCCAAGATTTTAAAGACATTCCTTGGGTGATTGGGGGAGATTTCAATACCCCCATTTACCCATATGATAATAAGGGAGGATCTGGGTTACCCTCAAGGAGCATGGAGGACTTCAATGAATTCATTAACACAAATGAATTGATGGATGTAAGACTAAAAGGAGCCAAATTTACATGGAGTAACAAGAGGATAGGAAGTCAGCTGATTCAATAAAGGTTGGACAAGTTTTTTTATCCAAGGAAGCTACAACAATGTTTGGTGATTCAATGTTACAAGCCCTTCCTAAATGCGCTTCAGACCATAATCTTATTCTATGGGAGGCATTTCAGGCTAACTCCTTTAAAAAGCCATTCAAATTTCTGTCAATGTGGGTTAAACATTCGGACTTCAAGAAACGAATAAAGGAATGGTCGCAGCAACCTATCCAGGGAAGTGCTTCCTTCAAACTATCTCAAAAACTTAATATGGTGAAAAACAACCTTAGAATATGGAATAAAGAAGTCTTTGAAAATATTTTTGAGAATAAGAGAGCAGTGGGGGAAAAACTGAGAATAATATAAAGCAAAATCCAAAATGGAACCTATGATGAGGCGACAATGACTGAAGAGAAGGAAACCCTTTGTGAGTTTTATAATATTTTAGCTTGTGAAGAGATGTATTGGAGGTAGAAATCAAGGGCATTATGGCTAAAGGAAGGGGACTCTAATTCAAAAAATTTCCATGTTACCACATTGAGCAATAGAAGCAACAATAATATTAGAAATTTAACTAAGGTGGATGGATCCTCAACTCAAAACATTCAGGAGATCAGGGACGAGGCTGTTAATTTTTTTAGTTCATTATTGGGTGAAGAACAGGCCTATAATGCCCAAGAAAAGGACTCTCTCCTTCAATTCATTCCACAACTCATTGATAAAATGATTAACGAGTCTCTTACAGCAGTTTTTTCAGACGAAGAGATCAAGGAGGCTTTGTTTAACATGGATCCTGACAAAGCTCCTAGGTCGGATGGGTTTTCATCGTGGTTTTTCCAATTTTGTTGGGATATTGTTGGAGCAGAAGTTATTGCTATAATAAAGGAGTTCCAAATTTCAAATTATATTCCAAGGGGTTTCAATTCAACTATCATTGCTTTGATCCCTAAAGGCCCCAACCCCAAGACTATGGATGAATTTAGGCCGGTTAGCCTGTGTAATATATCCTATAAAATTCTGTCCAAAGTTTTAGCCAACCATTTGAAGAAAGTTCTACCGGTTATCATTGATCCAAGTCAAGGAATTTATGTACAAGGAAGATCAATCTTAGATGGAGTTATTACTGTTCATGAGGCTATTCATACAGTCGCTCAGACCAAAAAAGCACTTAACATTCTATGTTGTTACAACATAGTATGTTTGGTGTGTTTTTCTTAGGTATTTCTATTTATCTTTGCTTGACTTGCTTTTTCCCCTAACATTTTGCTCTCTATGTGTGTTACAAGTCTTTAATATCATCAAACGCTTTCACATCACCAAACTGAGGCTCAATTCATTGGAGTTTAATCACTGCTAGTCACCCCTATCGATTGGTGGAAATCACCACTACCATATGGTAGTCATACCTACCACTTGATAGTCACCCCTATTGACTGCTACCAATCATCAACACCCTACCAACTATGGATCTTGAGGGTGTCTAAGATCTAGAAGCAACCAACAAGTTTTTTCCATTTTATCAACATCGTAGGCTTACAAGTTAGGGGTTTATAACACCTAGTTTATCATAGATCATCATTATCATTTTGTTTTTCTAGCTTAGTATAGGAGTTCAATCCTTTAGGCTAGCATAGTATTTTAATCCATTAGCTTGTCATAGGTGTTAAATCTAACTAGTACAGTAAATTTTATTTGCATTAGATAGTTTGCTTTATCCTTTTATTTGTAGTTTAGGTACTTTCCTTTTTATTGGCTTAGGTTTCTTCCTTTTAGTAGAATAGTTATTTTACTTACCTTAATTGCCTTTTATTTACATCCTTAGAATAGCATAGTTATTTCCCCTTTTATAGTATAGGTTGTTTTCATTTGCCTAGAGTAGCCTCTTTTGCTTCTTTGGCATAGTTGTAGTGCTTACTTACATAGTATAGCTTATGTTTCCATTTACTTAGTTTAGTTGCTTCCTTTAGCATAGTAGTTTAATTGCTTAGTCTAGTTGTTTTTATTTTCCTAGCATAGTTGTTTTTATTTTATTAGCATAAGTTACCTTTTTTCATGTTCTTAGAATAGCTTCCTAGTATAGTTATCTCCAGTATCATAGCATAGTTGTGTCTTTATCTTTCTAGAATAGGTGTTTTTATTTCTATAGTTTAGTTTCTTTACTTTCATTAGTATAGATTGATTTCATTTCATTAAATTAGGTTCTTTTAAGTTCTTTAGCATAGTTGTTTTAGTTTCCTTATCATAGTTGTTATAGTTTCTTTAGCATAATTGCTTGCAGTTTTCCTATCATAGTTGATTTTGCTCTCCTAGCCTAGGTTGTTTTCATTGCTTTAGAATAATTGTTTTCATTTTCTTAGTATAAATTATTTTTATTGCTTTAAAATAAGTTATTTTCATCTTCTTAGTGTAGGTTGCTTTCATTGCCTTAGAGAAATTTGTTTTCATCATTCTTAGCATAAGTGCCTTCATTCCCATTGAATAGTTGCATTGCACTTTCTTAGCATCAATGGTCCTTCTTAGAATAGTAATTTCAAAAGCACCTTCATTGTTGTCATAGTTTAGATTCATCATTATCATTTGTCTTCATCATTTAGCCTAGGCCGGGTTAGAATCAACCATCCAATTATTTGTAGACATCATTCAAACCATCCTTATGCTGTTCTTTCTTTTTTGTAATCTACCCCTGGATTACAGTCCCAGTTGCCATGTGTGACCAGGCAGTCACCAACTACTTCTAGCCAGTTGCTAGCTGCTTCTAGCAGTCACTAGATACTTCTAGATAGTCATCTCACCCCTACTAGTTGGCTCTGTAGACTGGATTTCTACAAACTATTAAGTCTAGGGATATTTTGAAGTCTTCCCCTATCATTTCATGCATTCTATAATCAATCTCAATATATTTTTTTTCCAGAATCATCCTTTTCAAAGGTACGTTTTCATAGTCACCCCTCCTTTTTATCCCTAGGGTTGCTTGTTTTCTCCATTAGGAATAACCTCCCAATTTAATCCTAGCCTAGGTATTTCTGTTCAACATATATTATGGAATAAATATCATCCTTATTTTAAATAGCATCCTTCATCATCGTTATTTCTAGGATTAGTTGCATTATTATCATAAGCAAGTCTTAGGCATAGTGTTTTCTTGCATTATTTTTTGCATCTATTGTTTTAAATTTGCATTACAAGTAGGCAACAAAACATAAAACACAAAATAATAAAAACAAACCTCACACAATTGCACATTATTTGTTGCATTATTTTTTGTGAGGATAACTAATCGGTGAGTTGGAATTCATCCCCAACCATCGATTACCCTTAGACATCCTATTTAGTATGCATAGTTTCCTGGACTTCACCACTAGGATATTGGTTACCCTTGGGACTAGCCCAGGGTAATATTAATGTTAGATGCCCTTTTACCATGGGGCTTAATAATTAGTGGAATTGTAGTTATCATTTTTTCTAAGCCTTACCGAGGGTTAAGCGAAAGCTCGATTGGGAAAGTAGCAGGACCTAGACAATGCGACCTTTATTGGAGGTTTATTTTATCTCCTTAGGATACCCAAAGACAAACCCCCATCCTAAGAAACCTTTCTAGTTTTTTGTGTTCTATTTATCGTCAGAGTAGTGGGCATAAACACACCTTTGTAGATTCCACTCCATCCATCCATTTCTAGCTCATAGGCTTAGGAATACATCGAAACACACATAAACAAAACAAACAAAACCAAACAAAAACAAGAAAAATATTTCAAACCTCCATCCACCTCTGCTAAAAAATCTCAAAACATACAAAAAAATAACAAAACAAAAGAAAACACTAAAATCATTATTTTTTGCTTGATTGCTTGCTTGCCTTTTTTTTTGTGTAGATAGTATTTCTCTTTCACAAAAACTACCTAAACCATCCCTAAAACCTTTAAAAATCCCTCTAAAACACATATTTGTGTCTCCCTTCCACCAATGCCCTCCATCCTTCCATTATATATCATCCCTAACTACTTATGGTGCAAACCAGAAGCCAAGATCGAGTCCAATTGCATCCTATAATAGAGCATTATGACCACATCCCTCCTTCATCTACTCCTCTGAATAATTCAAGTGAGATATTTCTCAAATTACCTAGTACCTCTCCCACCATCTATCATAATCCATATCCAACTACCAAATCCCATCCTAGTCCATCAGATTCAAATCTAGGCCTCATGTCTCTGCCCCCTCAACCACTCTATTAAAACCCCTCTTGAGAGGATCACCTCATACTTTATACCCTGACCTCCTCATCCTTACCACTTCTTCCTCCTCTTATCCCATCACCTTATACTTTACTCTTGATGATAGGGATTAATATTATATTATCCCTTTTCACATGGATCATGATGTATTGCATTTAATACTCACATTGATCGTGTGTATTAAATGCCAACTTGTAAATGCAGACATGCCTATAAATATATTTTTGATTAATGTAATTATTAGTTTTCATTTGTGCCATTTTGCATTGCATTTTAAGAGTGTTTTATACATCATTGGTATTAGAGCAAGGTGCAAGGGTTTGGAGAGTATCCTCTTCCTGAAACCAGATTAGTTCAGAAAGGAATGAGAAAACCAACCCATGGATCTTGAGTGATGAACATTATTTTTCTTCTATGAACACCTTCATGTGCTTTCGATCTTGAAAAATCTTAGCCTGGGTCTCTTTGAATATCGACCCTCAACTCTTGATATGAACATTTATCTTGGATTTGTCATTTATTGACCTTATTTGATTCGAGATCATAATTCATGATATCGAGTTTGACCATTTTGCTTATCAACTTTACCACAAAATTTAAACAATTCCATGCAAAAATTATTACCAATATTTAGTAGCTTCAATATGAAATCATTGCTACAACTTGTTGGGAGTAAAAATTATGGGATATGTTATTGATACAAATGGGTTACAATATATAGGCATAAGCCTATATGAAACACATGACACTTGTCAAGAGAAACTGACAAGTGTCAAGGTGAAGGCATAGTGCACTTTAATTCTAACATTCCCCCTTAAAGTGCACTATCCTAACTAAAGAAAAAAAACAAGTCAACATTAGGTAACATTCCCCCTTAATGTTGACTTCTCTAAAAGCAACCTATCATCCTCTTTTATTGCTGATTTGGTCTAGGCTCGTGCTCTTTGTGCTTGGATCTCCAACTGTGAATAATGCTAGATTCACTGTGTATACATCTCGATCTGTTGCCTCAGGGTCAACCACTTCCATGGGTATTTTGCCACTGGGTCAGCCATCTAAGTGCCTCGGGGTCATCATGGGTGCCTCAGGGTCAGCTACTTTTGGGTCTGTTGCCTTTGCAGGTCATCGTCAGAGGATGTTGCTTCTCGTAGGTCACTGAATAGCTCCACCATTAATATCAAATCCTTTCTCATGGTGAACTGAATCTAGAAGGTGTCGGTCTCTGCCAAAAATGCACCTTTATACAAAGGAAAAACGAGCCATATAAGAGTGTTGGTCTCTGTCGAAAATGCACTCAATACAATAAAATGAGCCATAGATCCAAATATTGAGGAGAAGAAGAAAGAAGAATAGAAGAGAATCTTTTGAAGTGTCTTCGTCTGTAGTCTTCAGAAGTAGATCCGAAAAAACCTTGGATACAATCTAGGGTGTCTATGTCTATAGTCCCTAGAATAAGTGTCCTTATGGTAGTCTCCTCATCTTATTGGAATGCATGGGTAACCAGCTGCTGCATCCGCCAAGTAGAAAGAAGAGAATACTAGATACTAGGTTCACTTACAAGTTCCTTGGGAGTGTCGGGTATAACTGAGAGTGCACTCCAAGGTAGAAAATATTTGAGGCTAAAAAACTCAATTGAAACAGCCTCAAAATTACAATATGACACCACCATTGTGTCTGTCATAGAAAAACATTTCCAACAACTATAAATACCCCTATATTTGGGTCTCATAGGGCCTTCAACTTGTAGAAAAACAAATTGCCTCTCTAGGCAACAAAACGTCAAGAATAAAATATTCCTGGCATCGCACTCTCACGGATTAAAAACAAATTTCAGTTTTCCCTGTAGGAAAAATTACAAGGGCCATCTAGGCCTTCCACTTCCATGTGGAGAAAAAACATTAAACTATGGGCAATGAGGCCCATTGAGTTCCTCCACTTAAAAAAATGATGCAACCCTTAGTTTAAAATATATTTAAATCATCCCCTTACAATTTACATACCCATACAATCTCATGAAACAATGGTCCCTCTACTTTTAAATAAGTACCCCATTCGTTTTTATAAAAGGTGCCCTACCATGATGCAAATATTAAACTAAATTGTAAGAAAACTAAGGGACCATTAAAAACACATAATACCACTAAGGGACACCACAACATAACTTTCATCACAGAACATCCACGATGTCCATGCAATGATGCTGCACACTTGCACTCTCATTGCCACACCGATCGACTTCAGCGTCCATGCCTCTCGCGGCTAGACGACCATGCCCTTCTGCCACCCGGCCACCTTCGCCACGTTGGCGCTTGAGCTCTTTCATGCCGTCAATGCCAAAAACCTTATTCGCTTGTTTGTGGCCATTACCAGGTTTTACAACCACTCACACAGGCTGAATGCACATCAAAAAAGAAATTATTAATGCTCCACTCAAATCAGCTACAAAGCTGTGATCACTCCAGTTACAAATTAACGGTTACATGCAGATTGGCACCAAATTTTGTAGCAAGAACACGGTTTTTTGACAATATTTGTGAGAAATAGACAAGTTTTTGGAGAAGCGGATGTGTCCTTCTAGCACCTGGCAGCCGCTCCCTCTCTCTTCCTCCATCTTCAAACTCTCTTGCGAGCCGCATCTGGCTGTCCAAGATCTAGCACCCGTGCGGCCGAATCGAACGACAAGTAGCAGAAAATCGAGCAGCATTGCGCACCAGAAGGACAAAAAGATATTCCATGATGATGACAAAGGATATTTTGCTGGTGACAGCATTTCTGTTGCTTGTTCTATGCCAACCTCAGTCCCAGTCTCTGTGCCCGTCTTCGTTAAGTGACATCATTGCTGCTTATCTTTCGGCACCACCGTCATCTAACGCGCCTAGTTCTGCAGAGGCATTGGCTCCCATTCATGCAACAACTTCGCCATCATTTTCATCATCATCACCGTCATCATCGATGCTTGCTGTGAAATGCCATCGCTGATGATGCAGTGTGGTTGCAGGATGAAGGAGTAGGAAATCTATTTAGGAAAACAAACGCTCAGTAATACCAAAAAAAAAAAATGATTTTAGCCACCGATGGATAAATTACGTTGCACCCAAAGCAATAATTGCTTCTGCTTTTCAAAATATGAACAGACCAAGATGTCGAAACTTATGACGACAATCAACGACTCGCACAGTATGTTTCTTGCCCATTACATGGCATGAACAGTGGGATCGATCATCAAAGGACCCCTCGACAAG
This sequence comes from Wollemia nobilis, assembly GCA_028583015.1. NCBI lineage: Eukaryota > Viridiplantae > Streptophyta > Pinopsida > Araucariales > Araucariaceae > Wollemia > Wollemia nobilis. The sequence goes on from JAQPPZ010000020.1 coordinate 13,331,151, forward strand.
ACGACTTTCGTGGGTGGTTCGTCGTAGCTAGCAAATTCTGAGAACATCACTTGGGAGCCCATATCTACAGTAGTAGGAGGAGTATTTTGATAGACATCAGGGCTTCAAACACATGGCTACAACGCTCCACTTATCATCAAAGCGTGATGATCTGTAGGGTCCACGAATCTCTCAATGGTTCTGCCATGTACTCCACCACGATGTCATACATACCATCCAAAATTATTAAACTTTAGGTCCATCATTCACTTTAAATAGTGATGATTTGTCATCTGTAAGTTCACTCCTTCAACTTGATTATCGTTCGCCATGCTTCGTTGCCTTCAAATACATCCACCTGAACATTTTCCATCACAAAAAAAATGGCAGCCATGAATATATCTTCAACTTTTGGTTTCTGATCCATCCAGAAAGAGATGGAGAGCATACTCCCTTAGTATCCAATAAAAATGGGGTTCAAAAAAAATGAGAGGTGAGGGAGGGGAGGGAGGATTTCCATGAGGGAAATCCCCCCTCAAGGGTTTCACAGGCAGGAGAGGAACCTGCTCTGATACCAAATTTTGGGAGTAAAACTTATGGGATATGTTATTGATACAAATGAGTTACAATATATAGGCATAAGACTATATGAAACACATGACACTTGTCAAGAGAAACTGACAAGTGTCAAGGTGAAGGCATAGTGCACTTTAATTCTAACACAACTAATGAAGATATCATTGAAGAAGATTAGGATTCCACCCTTGATCTAGAACTTGAAGAATTTGTAGCCACACCTGGATTCGAACCAGGGTCTCTAGGTGATATACCCAACATATTTCCACTAGATGATGTGGCTCTTGATGTGGATTTGAGCTTATTTTATGCTCTTGATGCCAAGATCGAAGGTGTTTCACTGTCTGTCATGGTTCTTATGATTCCTGCATCTTTACAACATAGGAGTTCAAATATCATATTTTTGACCATTGATCTGTTGCCACTATTGCTTGATATGGTTCCATTCAACCCCTGTAGCTCTTGTTGTCATTCTTTGGTGGCTCCATCGCTCATTTTCACTAGAACTGATCTACCATTATCTGGAATCGATCTACAATTTTAAAAAATTTATGGCTGATCCTTATCATTTGTTGCTTGTCGCCTGTGCTCCTATTTTGTGTGTTTCCAAGCACCACTGTGGACACCACCAACATCGTCGCCCACAAAACTGGCCACTTATCTCAGCACCATGTGCCTTTGACTTTTGTTGTGGCCTCCTTTGATGGATCACGTTCTCCTTATGTTCAAATCTATTCGTGGACTTCAACTACAACACTCAATTTTAGCTCGATATCTCCATTCCTTTTTTGTGATAATCTGCAACACTTCTATCGAACACTTGCCTACTTGTTTTTGATGATTTCATACATATTGGCATCGATTTGCATGCACAACCATTACTTCAAAGTTTTTTGATAGTTTTTGCACCCATCTAGTTTTTGCGATCTCCATAGCCAATCATTCGTATTTTCTCACTGCACTCCATCACCGCTATTTCGTTCACAGGCAGCTCAAGATCATGCCACACATAGATTTTGATCCTCGGTGAACCTATCTGGTAGATATCCCTTGAATTTATATCACATTATAACCTCTCTATGAGATCCAACTACCACTATCTTTCCTAGTGCATGATTCCTTTCTTGGCACGTTCCTACTACACCCAGGCACCATTACTATCGCTTCATTGCATTTTTGGCTACCTTAATTTGATTTTGCTAGACCTTTGTATGCTTTACTACATTTTCACCCTATCTGGTGTTGATCCACCAATTTTTTAGTGCAACACTGTTAATTTTTGGTATTCCGTGCGATGATATGAACCCTTTGGATATTTTTAGCATTCACATCAGTTTCACAACATTTTTTGGTACCAACCAACCATTCCGACGACCACATACTTTTACGGTGACAAAAATAATTTTTTTTTGCAAATATTTTGAGCTTTCTGGAGATAGTTCCACCTTTTCATCTCCCTCTTCCATTTTTTGGCAGCTACAAACAACCCAACAACAAATATTTTTTATACTTCCTAAGGTTTACAGACACATCCAACCATCCCAGTGAATTTTTACCATTTTCGATGACCTTTTCACATTTTCCCAGTAGCTAGGGTTCATTTTCAACATCCCAAATTTTTTTCGGTCATCGTTCATGCACGAGAAAAATAACATGGGACTTATCCCACATGGCCTATGTCCCAGCCATTTTCTTGTTTATTTGGTATACCTCGCACATGCAAGTAGCCAGTGCTCGAAGATGAGCGCTGGCTATCATCGTCATCCCTGTACCCATAATACCTAACCAAATCATGTTTGGCACCATATCCGTGCTGCCCAATATGTGTCACTTCCAACTCATAGCCGCGTCAACACCTTCAGCCCTTGCTTCAGTGTCTCGATCAGTCAACTCTGGAATCCTGTCAGTCATGTTAGTCAACCGTGCACAGGTGTCCATGTCCATCCCATATGTCTAATATTTTCTTGATGCTAAGCTGTCTAGGAGTCCATTTCAGTGCTAGGTCAACTTGTGAGTCAACGTTAGTCCCAATAATTTTTGTGTTAATTCCTATACCCTATTGCGGTCACTATCATCCAATCCATCCGTTGTGTCAGTCCAAGCCCAAACACATGGTTTTTGTGACACATGTCTACTTTGTAGCTAGTGCCCCCATGTGCTAGTCCATCTATTTTTATCTTTCACTAGCCGTTGGCATTGGAATTGCCAAATAAAACAACCATTTTCTAGCATACCATTTTCATTAAATCACATTTATTAATGCATGATAAAACATTAAAAACAAAAATTTAATCGATTCTCCATCATCCATCTATGCACACCTCCAATTTCTATTTGGTATTTTTGGCCCGTGGTTCGAGGTATATTCGACTGCATCTTCTTGACACTTTGGTTGCTGCTTTCTTCTATCGATTTTAGGAACCAAATTTTAGCTGCCCACTGACATAGAAATATTTACAGTCATTGGAGAGCATTTTTTGAGCCTGAATCAGATATGGTGCCAGTTTTTGGTTTTATGAAGACCTGTTCAAATTCATCATTTGGATCTTCTTCTTTTTGTAACAAGAGTGTATTTTTGGTTGTACCCAACACTCTTCAGCTACCCATATTTCTCTTCCACACTTGTATGCATTGGGGACCGATGCTTTCTCGATGGGAAGAATGATAGGGATTAATATTATATTATCCATTTTCACATGGATCATGATGTATTGCATTTAATACTCACATGGATCATACATATTAAATGTTGACTTGTAAAGGCAGACATGCCTATAAATATATTTTTGATTAATGTAATTATCAGTTTTCATTTATGCCATTTCATGTCATTTATTAAGAGTGTTTCCCACATCACTCGGCCCTTTGTGAGGATCAACCCTTGTGACCTTACCACTCATCCTATCCTCTCCACCCACCTCGACCTCCTCCATTTTCTCATCCCTCCCAACTTAACCCTCACCATCTCATTCGACCATCCACACCTATCTTACCTCTTCCAACTCTACCTTTAAATGATCTACAACAAATCTCAAACCAACTTACAAACCTTACTCTCAAATTAAGTCATCAAGGTTCCTCCACATCACCCTTCAAATCCTTCCCAATCCAACCCTTCTCCACTCCATATTCTTCATCTTGACCCTCCAATCGACCCTTGCATCCTCGTTACCCATGGCATCCCTGGAATCCCTTATCAGAGCCATGGTAAACCATATTCCAAAGATTGTATGATGCAAAAGTGATTGCTCTACCTGACATATACCTCCAAAAACTCAATAAGTCCAAACCTAAATGGTACAAAGTCAATCACTTTTGTGTCTATCATGGTCAAAAGGGCCATGACATTGAGGAGTACCGATAATTCCAACTTGTCCAAGATCTTCTTGATCATGGGGAATTAACAATATCACCCCTATGATTTTCCTTCTCCAATGGATCCTTTCTTCTACACTTTGTAATTCACCTCTTTTACTCGTTTTTATTTCACATCACAACCACCAATTGCATCCATCCACCTCAATCATCCCCCCCACATCATCTTATTGCTTGATTTTGATGACACTATCTTATCAAGGCTATCACGAATCTTGATCAATATCCAACATCTATTTTTCGAATTAATGTTTGTCCAAGAACCTTTCCTAAGACTATCATAAACCCTACTATGCTGTGTCTAAATGCAGACTTTCTCTTCTCAATTTAAACTCTAATCAACTTTGATTTGCTACATGCCGTCTATACTACATCAAGGTGGCAACATGTAAGACCACTTACAATCAATGTTAGAATTGTGAGGGAGCCTACCATATGGTTGGCTCATTGTCCAACTCCAATGTGCTCATCAAGCTATTAATGACAACATTAAAAGATATTCACCCCTTCCATTAAGGGGCCATCTTAAATTGATCATGATTTGAGACAATCTCATATCTCCTTCTTAGAGTGTCATGCCAATCCACATTGCATCCACCATCAACCACCATCATTATCCTATCCACCATGGACCCCATTTTTCCCTTTCTTCTTCATCACCTCTTTGAATCTATTCTCATATTCTTATTTTATAGGTTCTAAGCCATTATTTTATGATCACGCTTCAAGCGGCTACGTACCTATGACTGGTTTCTCTTTTTCATTTCTTTTTCTCTCTCTCATTCCTTCTTCTTCTTCTATTTTCCCAATTCCTCTCCTCTTATTTACCCCATTCTTTTTCCCTTCTTTAACCCTCCTCATTTTATCATTTCTCTCCCCCTCTCCACCTCATCTCTTGCCTAGGGGAGTCCATCATTTTTCAAAGCTATCTGCTAACCTGGGGGAGTCCATCATCTAGATCATCCTCCTCCTACTTTTCCCTTGGTTTGGGGGGGAGTGGCAACCCCTTTCCCTCCAATTTTATTCCACACAATAACGACCAAATCACCCATCATCTCTTTCATCTATTATTCTTCATTTTGAGCCAACCATTTAGTTCTGTTGGTCTATTTTGCTAAGCATAGTTCATTGTGTTAATCAAGGGCATTGATACAATCATCCATCCTCTATTAATTCCCATGTTCCACTACATCTATAACATCTTTTATCCATCATGTGGTTTATATTTTTTTTATTACTATTGCCATAATCATAATCTTCCCTCATTAAGTATACCCACACAACTTGTTTCTTCCTTGTCTTAGGATAGGATAATTTATAGGTTAATTATTCAACCATACCTAGTGACTTGATCAACCTCCATTGACTACCATCTGGTCTTTGAGTTCTATAGGCCTTTCATGGTTACCTCAGGTTCTCTTGCAGACCACACACATATCTCACATATTAATCACATTTTAAGTTTAGGGAAGATGGAGCCATATGTAGCTCTAGCCATAAAGTGAATTATTTCCCTTGCTCACACTATCATGTGCATAATCCAAACCTAAGGATTCATACAACAAAAAAAAGAAGAAAATAAAAGAAAAAGAAAAAGTAAAAGAAAAATCAATAATACTATTTTATCATGGATCCTTGGGTATTTTAGACATCTCCATCGAGGCTATAGATGCCTGGCTAGAAGTGGAGCAATGTTGAAGGATTATGGGGTTATATCCATAGAGGCTATAGATTCTTTACTGGTAGTGGAGTATGCCCTCCACGTGGTGACATGTTTGTCACATTAGCAACCTTATTTTGTACAAACCTATGTATGCTCGTGAATGGGCTAGCTTATAATAGCTTGAGTTAGAAATAGTTAGTCATACCTCACTCAAAATAAGGAAATAAACATCACTACACACACTTTGGTCCTTGAGATAATTTACTCCCTAGGATGGTCTTAGTATCTTAGAGCACCTTATTTACTAGTAGAGCAGATTTATCAATGTCACTAGGATGTTTGAGTTCCCTAAAAGCACTTCTAGATTCTCATTTTCTAGGGCATGTGAGAGGACTTGTATTGTCATTACCTTCCTCGTATTTAGTTGTGTTCCCATTTCCCATTTGTGTTGTTATCATCCATATCTTGGTGTCATTCACTCTATTTATTAAGTGTGTTCAATACCTTTCCTTTTAGCTCATTTTCATATCATTCTAATTATGTTAGTGCCCTTGATTAACCAACTAAACCATGCATAGTAATACACATACAAGTATTTATCGAATGACTATCAGACATGCATTTATACATCTTGCTATTATATTATAGCTATCACCTTCACTTTCCTCTATATCTACTCCTAACTATCTCAATCATTTAACACATGAATCATCCATCACACATCAAATCATAACACATAATTAAAATATTCACATCAAAATCATGTATATATATGTGTGTGTCATGTACCTCATGCATCATTGTCTAATCCTAGAAGCTACAATCAAGCTGGCCTTCAGATCTATCCTATGCATACATCCAAAACTATGGCTCATATGTCAAATGATCATTTCTATTGTTGTCCTCCAATTGTCTCACCACTCTCCTTCTATCCACCATCTCTATAAACACTCACAATTAACCCACTTTTCATCCATTACCACCAATTCACCTTTGTACATCTACCCTCTAACCACCCAAGCCAAATTTACCTTTCAATGACCTAAAATTCAACACTTATCACTCCCAAAAATAAGGTCATATTTGAGCCACATTTTAGCCTCTCAAAGCTTCTCCAAATTTCCCAAAACTACCACCATTAGACTGGGCTGAAAAAGAGATTTTCAATGGCTATAATTTTATCCAATTCTAACGTCATTTGATCCTCCAAAATATCAAAACACTATACTTGGACCATTTTGGTAGTCATTAGGGGTGGTTGACCAACCGTAAGGGGTAGTTGTCATTGCCAACTACCTACCCCTAAACAACTCCCCAATGACCAAATTTTCCTCCTTTAATCCTCAAAATACCAACCTCCATATCATCATATCTTCCTATCACACAATATCATTTTGTCAAACATCCAGGTATGTATGAATCTTTCACAACGAATCAATCAATCAATCATCAACCAATCATCAATCATCCATCCAATCACCACCAACCCTCTTTTGATATGATAAAAGTAAAATTATTCGATCAATTAATCAACCCATCCATCCATCCATCCATCAATCTATCAATAATAGTGTAGATTTAATTTATATCCTTTACCATTTTTCTTAGCATAGGAATTAATTTATTGTCCTAGCTTACCTTTAGCATATATTTTATTTTCCTACCCTAGATTAGTTTTAGCTTAGGATTTACTTTTTTGCCCTTTCCTATTTTATAGTATAATCTTTAGAGTAGACTCAATCCAAAACATCCCCCATTTTGGCCAGGGAAAAAAGTTGAACAATCTCATCATTAGAAGATCCTCATTCATCTCAAGAAAAAGTGAAGCCCAATTCTACTTGGGAAAAAATAGAACCATCCACTATCACCAACCCAATTATGTGTGGGCAAAAGCAGAACCCCATTATGCTAAGGTAAAAGCAAAACTAGATTGGTTTACTTCCTTGTTTTTCTAGGTTAGGTTTACTTTCCTATGTTCTTAGTGTAAGTTTACTTGCTTGCATTTCCTTGCTTTCCTAGGATATATTTACCTTTACGTCCTTTCATGCCTACATAGCCTAGGTTTTAGAGTGAACCTCATACCTAGTGATCTACTCTAATGCACCTGACAATTGTAGTGATTGGTTATCCATGCAATCTAGTAGAATTAGTAGATTTCCATAAGGACACTCATAGTGATCATAGTAGAATAGCGTTACTTTCATATCCTTTACTACTTTCCTAGCATATATTTCCCACTTTCGTAGCATAGATTAACTTTTTATTGCTTTCATAGATTTTATTGCTTTTGTAGATTAGTTTACTTTCATGTTTCGTAGATTAGATTTACTTTCATGTTTTGTAGATTATATTTAATTTCATTTTTTGTAGATTAGATTTACTTTCATGTTTTGTAGATTAGATTTACTTTCCTATTTTGTAGATTAGATTTACTTTCATGTTTCATATATTAGATTTACTTTCATGTGCATAGAATAGATTTAATTCCATGTTCATAGATTAGATTTACTTCCATGTTTGTAGACTAGACTTACTTTCTTATTCCTAGACTAGCTTTAATTTTATGCCATTTTATCATCCCCATAGAATATATTTACTGGCATTTCAAGTGAACCTCGTACCCAATAATCTACTCTACACACCTAGTGGTTACAACGACTGGTTATCCATAAAATATGATAGTATGAGTAGATCACCATAAGTACATTCATATTTTTCAAAAAAAATCCACCAACAACAACTGTAATGTCCCCTCCCATTTCTCACCAAGTTTCACTCTTTGACCATCCCATTCTTCTATCACCCATTCTACTTTTTGTCAAGCATTTCATCACTGTCGTTCGCTTCTTCCTCCATCAACTCATTACATGAGGGGTAGATAATATCCATAAAATTCTACCTCAAACAAGTCCAATACTCAAACACCCAATTTGGAGTTGCATGTGTCCAAGAATATTTTCCCAAGGCTATCATTAAATCCCTTATGTTCGGGCAAATTGTTAGAGTTAGAGTCTATTACATCATTTAGATCATGTAAATGTACCTTCCTAGGTACATACTTAGAACATTAGATTGCACAGCTAGGTAGAGTGTTGGCCAAGGAATCTATCTTCCATTATAAAAGGGCCTCTTTGTAAGAGTTTGACAAGTAAGTCAGTAGGTAGTTTTAGTAAAACTAGGTGACTCCATTAGTGTTGGAGTACATTATAGTTCTGTAGCATCTTGCACGAAGTGTCTATTTCCTCCATAGCAATATTGTATTCATTTTCATCATTTATATTTATAGCATATTTATGCAATCTCGTAAATTCACTTTCTTTTATATTTCTACATCTTGTGATTGCCATCTCCCATTGCAATCCACCTCAAAATCTAAAAGTGGTATTAGAGCCACGGTAGGTATAGTCACAATAGAACTAGCTATTATAGAGTGAGAGGTGAACCACCATTATTGTTGAGCCTGCATTTTTCTATGAACCTAATTTGCCAGAGTGGACAGGCTCTTGCAAAAATATTAAGAAGAATCAAGGTGGTACGAAGAGCTTTGAGAAAGTGTTATTGCTAAAATAGGGTCAGTCATCATAACTTTGATTTTTCAAACTGGATGTTCCATTGAATCCATTGCATGTGAATTTCATTAATATCGTTTGGCAGAACATACTAAAAAGAGAAATTCTGAAATTTATTGGTATCAAAGTCTTCCCACAAAGTTACAAAAAAAACTCATGAAGATAAGGACTCAAAATTTGATCCACTAATTTGATGAATCAACTAGTGAAGCTCATCTAAGAGATCTGAGAAGTTTACTATTACTTGAAGTTTATTTTATTACAAGGAACTAATCCTCAGATGATTGGGGCACCTCCTAAAATAAAAATCTAGGATATTTCAACTTCGTTGCCTGAAGGTTGGAGTGCCTTCATAGTGCAGATATTATTTCTAAAAAATATTACTTTAAAAGAGACTCTAGGAGGAGTCATAGTGAAGTCTAGAGATTGAAGATCTCTAATGACAAAGTCAAATTCATAGCAGAAAAGGCCACAAAAGGCTTGATCTAAGAAAATGCCATAGAAGCCTTAATTATTAAAAGTTCAAAGAAACCTTGATCTAAGAAAAGACCATAGAAGCCTTGATCCTAAAGAAGACTCCAAAAGAAAGTACCTAATTCAGAAGTAGATTTTGATTTCAATACTAATCATTTATTACAAGGAAAGGAGATTCAGTAAGTTGGGAAACTTCTTACAAGAAATTTAGGAAGAGTATTTTATTCAAAATCAATCTAGCACCTAAAGAAAACATGAATGTGAAGAGATCTGGTGAAGATCTCATTGAAGAGGCTTCCAGTTTTGGAAGGACAAGAAGGACTAGGAGAGCCCTGTTGAAATCTAAAAGTAGCAGAATCAAGTGATTCAGGAAGGAGATCTCAATTCCATAAGTTGAAGAAGAAGGTCTCAAGGAAGACCAAAGTAGCTGCAAAGTCAAATACCTAGGAGAGGTCTCAAGGAAGACCAAAGTAGTGGTAGATTCAAAGACCTAGGAGAGGTCTCAAATAAAAATGCTTTGAGAGCCTTGTTGCTAAAGCAAGATCATCAAAAAAATTCCTAGAAGAACTCATTGGAGAAATTATCCATCAAGGAGAAACTATTTTATAAGGGAAATATTTGGGACAATTATTGTCATCTAACAACAAGACCAATCAGGAGAAGAAGAACTGGCAAGGAGTGCTAAAGAAGATACAAAAGACCTCAAGATATTCAGAGTCTTGAGAAGAAGATCTTGCTTGAAGTCAAAATTCGACAAGAAGACTTGAAGAAAAAAGGAGTTTGTCAAAGCCGAGAGACTTGAAGATTGCATTTCAAGAAGGCATAAAGATTCCTTTGAATCCATAGTAGAAAGGAGATCAAACCACCAAATCCCAAGCTCGTGAAAAAAATTTTGAGATCTCTTTTTGGTGAAGGAGGGGCTATTTGGAAAAGCTAAAAAAAATTGTAGAAATCTAAAGCAAAAAGCTTGATCTACATTCTCTACAAAAGCTGTCAAAAAGGTTAGAGATTATTGGTGCAAGTGAATTCATTAATTAGATTACTCAATAGATTTGTTAAAGCACCTTATGTTAGATCAAAAGTTACAAAGAGGAAAATTGTATTACAATATTCAAAAGTTCAAAAGAAAAGAAATTCTTTTTAAGGTTTATTTTTACAATTAGGAGTTAATTTCTGAAGTTACAATCAACTATCTATCTTATATCTTGAAAAAAGAAGACTAGATCCTACAACTGTGTTTGTAGTGAAATTCAAAATAATTTATTCTAGATTATATTTGAAAGGTTGCAGTGGAATTGTTAAAGGTATTTTTGAGAAATTAGTGGAGCAAAATATTGTCACGTCCTCGTGACAACAACCCCAAATTTTTTTTTTTTTTTAGCTATCTTCAGCATCTCTGTTTTTCTTTATTAAGCACTACGACACCAACATAAGCACTGTAGCACTAGCGAAAGTCAAAAACACGTCATGACTGATCACTATGGTAAGGTAAATCATGACCACACTGTTCAGACCAAATTACCACTGCACTGTGTTTTTCTTCATTAAACACTGGGGCACTCGCAAAAGCACACTGCACTTATTTTGATAAATATTGCTTTGTAATTGCCCATCCGAGCCTTCATGTAGCTATCATAGGGTCACATTTTCCAGTTTTGCATATTGGTCAAATTTGGTTAGACCAAATTTTAAAATGAGTGTGGTCATCTACCACTATGTTTGCCCGCATATGAAACGCATTTGATCCATCTCTATAACTTCCTTTATAGCATCATCTATATGTCTTCGTACTAGCTGGCTGCCATTGTCATGATGTAGCAATGCCAAATTTATTCATGTAAATGCCATAGTTTTTTTTTCAATTGTTCCTGGGATAATAAATTTTTTCACATTCGAGGCATGTCATGTGACTAAACTCTACTGGGAGATTTTGACAAAGAATTTATGGGGGCATCTACTGGTATTAGCATAGAAATGATTTTTAAAATAACTGTACACATAATTAATAGAAAAATTAACACATACCTGGGTGAATTTTGCAGATTCTGATTTGTATAATGTTGGTGGTGTGGAAACTTCTTCATGCTGCCTATAATATTGGTGCACCAAAAAATAAGATTGTTGTAACGTTGGTGCTCCTGGATAATTTTTATTTTATTATTATTTTTTCTTTGGCTGCCTTCATCCTCCATACTGCTTATCATATCTGTTGTTCTTCCTTTGAGCATTGATTGAACAAAAAACCTCACTAATCAATGAAGACATTATTTTTTATGAGCGTGAAAATATGGAAAATGATGCAGTTTTGAATTTCCACTGACAGATCTTTTCTATGTAGCTTCAAAAAGGTAAAATAGAAAATATAAAATTTTGTGCCCATATGTATTGCTAATAGAGAACAGAAAATAGACCATGGAATTATTTTTGTGGTGTTCTCCTCAAGCAAATAATGACAAAGTCCAGTTATTCTACATAAGTCATGCACCAACTTTCCTAGAAAATAGGGGAATTATTTTTATGAAAGTGAGTGCCATATCCTTGATGAAAAGAGGCAGGGGAACTTTGTTGTACATACAACTGCACTGTATGCATTATTTCTATAGGTGTGGATTTTAACAAGTCTAGCATCACAACCATAATTTACCACTATTTTTTTTAACTTGCTAGAGATTAAGGTCCACCCATATCCTCTCCCACTTAAATTGGTGATGCCCTCATCGTCAGTAACAGGTCCCTCTGTGCAACAGGTCTGCATCCCTCTAAAAATTAGGTCCCACATTGATCAATAGGCATCCCCATCCTAGGGAGAAGAAGTTTGAGCACTTCTAGGTATAAAATGAGTCAACTTTCTTCTGCAACACTCTTTTATTTCATTAGATTCTCCACAAGGCTATGTTTTTTTAAAATAAATTCTCATAGAAGTTAAGTTTCTCTATCAATAAGCATCAAGGCACCCATAAATACATGAGATTAGGCACCTGATTGAGCATAAAGGTGCCCAAAACCGCATGAGATCAAGGCACTTTCTTATGTATGGAGGCACCTTATTACTTTTGATAAGTCAATAGTCACTAACGTGTCTACTGTTGCAGAGTTGATCAGGCCCTCCAAAAATTTTCTCATGCTGCATCAACATCTGCTTCGTCCAAGCACAGAGGTGGGTACCTCTTACCTTTGCAAAAATTAACACCCACGTCCATGCCTAGATGGGGAATATCTCCTTCAGATGGAAAAAATCAAGTTTCTACCTCCTAAAAAAAATGTGCAGGTTCATGGATGCTGAGCCAGTTTAGGCCTTGTCTCCCAAGATGTCTATTTTTCATACAATCAAGCTATTTCACCTGCAAAAAAAATTGAGAAAAACTAAAATGCAGTTCAGTGCAATCTGTGCCTATTAGGCACTAGCTCTTAGGATGCCTATAGATTGCATGTAAGCACTTTACCTACAACACATGAAAGTAGGAAAAATAGGAATCATGACATCTGTGCTTGTTAGGCCCTGGCTCTCAATATGCTTGTAGCTTGCATGTGGTTCACAATTTCCTGCAAAGCAAAAAAAAAATTATGCTAAGCAGGACATGTTCCATACGGGTTTTTTTTTTTAATCAAGGCGCCCTTGACGCATGACATCAAGGTGCTTTTTTTTCAACCGTGATCAAGTGCCTTTGTTGATGGACATTGAGGCACCGCTTAAGGAGCAAGGCGTCTTCTTGAGTAAGGCACCTGCTTGGTGCCTACTTGAGTAAGGCACCTACTTGGCACCTACTTGAGTAAGGCACCTACTTGAGTACGGTGCCTGCTTGATGCCTGCTTGAGTAAGGTGCCTGTTTGGTGCCTGCTTGAGTAAGGTGCCTGCATCGAGAGTAAGGTGCCTACCTTGGGAGTAAGGCACTTGCCTTTAGAGTAAGGCACCTTCCTGAATATTAAGGTACTCCTAAAAACTATTGGTATGGTATGGGGTCTCCCCCATGTCGATGTCACTTCACGTATAAATCTCACTTCACAAAATATTCACTGACATCTCCTTATTTGTCTATATCGCACTTCATGTTGTCTTGCAAAACATAAAAAAAAACTAAACTAAAGGCATTAAAATAAAATTCTAACTAATTTTTTTTTTCATTTGTTCTGCCATGACTAGAATAGATCTTGGCTCATTTTTTTTTCATCATTTGCATCAAAGAACAAAATGTCAACTGCAACAATGTGAGCTAGTGATTCTTTTTCATAAAATGAATGTTGCCATAAAAACTGTAATATTGGCACTGTGCATTAAAAATTGGAAGTTGTGCCAACCAGGTAACTATGCAGCATGGAGTGCAAAAATTTGTGTCCCATATACCACTATTAGAGGATTTTATGATAGCCAACAACCCAAAACTTTGAAACACCAAGCTCCTCATCAACAACACAAAAAATATATTTTAATCCTGCTCTGACATGTTTCAAGAGTATTGAACTCTTCGAATGCATTTGCAGGGATCAATATTTGTGCATTATTATTTTCTCACCGTGTGCTCCTAAATGCATCATTTTTTCAATTGAGTAGCCTTGACACATGTGCATCTGAATCAAACTGATCTCCCACTCTGAATTATTTCCTTCATAGGTAGAATTAGAGCAGCACTGTGATCCTCTATTTCTTGGAGTGAGGATAAATAAATCCATTCACCATCATCTACAACATGTGTCGGGTGTTCATATGTGACTTTTTATGAGACACATCATTAAGATTTATGTGTTGTTATTTCTGGCCACTATGAGCTCCATTCATATTATTTATCATGCTCAGGCACCATGTGGCCTTCTTGCAGATATTTGACATCCGATTACTTCTAGGCTCCTCCCCTACTTTATTTAGTTATCGGTTAGAGATTTCTCATTTCTCTTAAATACCAAGCTGGTCCTCAATAAATAGGATACTCTCTTCCAAAAAGTAACAAAATAAAACTTTGTTTTTTATTTGCTCTTAACTTGGAGCCTTTTTAGTAGAAGATATTTTTTTCTCTTTTTTTTGTGAACATTGTAAACAACGTTCATTGTGCTATTGGTGGCAATGATGAAGGTGGGGTCCCCCCATGCCTACATACGAACTAGTATTCTAAAAATCATCTCCTTCTTTATCAAGTAGTTTGATATGTTGTAGCATGAGAAAATTATTTTCCTTCATGGCCTCACAACCAAAATATTTCAATGTTACGATAAAATGTGCAAGTCAACAAATGACTATTTGTGGGCTATCAAATTGAAGAAAACAGGGCATAAAACGTGCTAATTTTTGATTCACCAGGTCACCTTAAGCGCAAGTGAAGAGAATACTCCATAACAAGATGTTCAAGGTTCCACGAGCCTGGGGGATGGAGGGACGGGGGGACGGGAGGATAGGTTTTAAGGGATGGCAGGGGATGGTAGGCTGATTTTAGGGGATGGCTCAGGGATGGATGGGGGTGACAGCTGGTATAATACTATAAAAATTGATTTTTTTAGAAATCTAGAATAATATACACATTTAGAATTCTACACCCAACAAAAATGATATTAGTAATCAATTATGTAAGTGCAACCATTCATATTCATATTAGTTACTAACACATAAGTGGTATTAGGATATTCATATTAGTTACTAAGTGCAACCATTTAATTATTTCAAGTTCAACAACTATAACTTGAAGGTTCATCCAAGGATATCAAGTGCAAACAATATTCAAACAATTGTTCCAATCTCTTGAACTGATGTTGTAGAACTTAGATTTATTTGGAAAATTGATGTGAGGTCAGACAATTTTGAATTTAGTATGGCAGAACTCATTAAATATCTATGTAGATCAAGTGAGTTTGATAGGATTTGAATTATTATTATGTCTATCAAAAAGCAGCTGAGCTACCTAAGGAAAATTGTCACTCCATGATTTTTGTGCACTTTGTGGAAAGTCCTTAATGTGGGTCTTATTGAAGCAGAAATCTAGAATTCAATGGCTCAATGAAGGAGATTAAAACACAAAATTCTTCCACAAATCTCTTCTAGCTCGTAGATCTCACAACTTTATTTCTTCCCTGAAATCAGATTCTGGAGATGTCGTCTATACTTGGGATGGCATGAGCTCTATTGTTATCGATTAATTTTCCAATATTTTTGCTGCTACTCCTCTTGAATCAACTTCTCAACAAAATGTTCTTCAAGCTATCCCTTATCTTATCACTTCTAAGGAGAACTCTATTTTAACTGCTCCTGTTACTATCAATGAGCTTCAACATGTAGTTTTTAAATTGCAAAAAGGAAATACCCCAGGTCTTGATGGTTTTCCCATTGAGTTCTACCAAGAGTTATGGGATATCCTTCATGATGATTTATTAGAGGTGGTGGAAGAAGATAGGAAAGCCAAAGATATTTTGAATGTTATCAATAAAACTTATATTACTCTTGTTCCAAAAGCTCAAGAGGTTGATCACATATTAGCTTTTAGACCTATTGCTTTATGTAATGTTCTCAAAATCATTACTAAGATCATGGCAGAAATGTTGAAGCCTCTTTTGCATAAGATTATTTTCCCTGAACAAGGGGGTTATGTGGAAGGGCATAAAATAGTAGATGATATAGTTCTAGCTCAGGAAGCTATCCATTCTATGGATATACAAAAATCTCCTTCCATGTTCATTTGGTTAGATTTATCCAAAGCTTATGATAGAGTGGATTGGCATTTCCTTATCAAAGTTTTGAGGCTGTTTGGTTTCTCTAAGCATTGGATAGATTAGATTATGGGATGTATCTCTTCAGTTTCCTACTTAGTTCTTATCAATGGCAAGCCTTCTCAGTCGTTCACTGCTTACAGAGGTATTAGGCAAGGTGACCCACTTTTCCCTTATTTATTCATCATTCTTGTTGAATGCTTGGGGAGGACTATAACCAAAAAGAGGGATAAAAAAATCCTTGAGGGAGTTACCATGCTCATGGAGCTAGACCTATCTCTCATATTCAATTTTTTGATGGCTCTACTATTTTAGGTAAAGCTATAGTTAAGGAAGCTTCTAACTTTAAGCAAATCATTAGCTATTTTTCTAAGGCTACTGGGCAGTTGATCAATGAAGACAAATCTAAAGTTATTTTCTTTCACTGATCTGCCAGACAGGAGTCCATGGTATTGGATAAATTAATATATAAAAATTCCTCCCTTCCAATCACTTATCTAGGTATTCCCATCAATATTCAAAGGCAAAAAAAATAATATTAGAATTGGTTGTTAGACAAAGTCAAGAAGAAAATTGGAAAGTGGACCAATAGGTGGCTTTCTACGGGGGGTAGAATCACCTTGGTAAAATCAATCCTTCAAGCTATTCCTATTTATGTTTCTTCCATGTTGAATATTCCAAAGGTTGTTCTTCGAGATCTAGATCAAATCAGTCATCGATTCCTCTGGAGTGGTACTAAGAAAAAAAGAAAATGGGCCTTGGTGAAATGGGACTTTTTATGTCTTCCTAAGAATCAAGGGGGGTTAGGATTCCAATTTTCTATTAATAACAACAAAGCTTTAGCTACTAAATTATATTGGAGAATGTTGCATAACCCCAATGCTCTTTAGGCTAATAATCTCTGTGCTAAATATGCTGAGAACAAAAGTCTTGAAGACCTTGTTTGTTATCATCTTCCTACCAAAGGTTTTCCCATTTTAGTAGTTCTTAAGACTGGTGAAGATTTGATAAAGAGAAATTTATTTTGGATCATTCATAATGGTGAGTAGGCAAATTTTTGGATAGATTCTTGGGATGGTCACAAGCCTTTGATAACTCAGTTTCTCTATTGGAGGCCTTGGATGGAGGAGCTTCACCGAGCTAACTGGATAAAGGTGGCTAATTACTATCGGTACCATACTGGTAATTCAAAGGTTGGTAGATATTGGATCCCTATTGAGTACTGGCCTATTCAAATACCAGAAAGGCAAAGACAAGTTATCCAAGGCATCCTTCATATGAGATCTCTCTCTTGGTCCCATGAAAAATATTTTTTTGGATGGAACATAACTACTAAGGGTGAGTATTCAGTTGCTCAAGGTTATTTGACCTTATGCCATAATAATCGCAACCAATCTTCTGACATATTTTCTCAGTTGTGGGCTCAAAAGCTATGGCCTAAGGTGAGGTTCTTCATTTGGCTTTTATTGCATCGTAGGGTGCTTACTGGTGAGCAACTTATGAAGCATGGTTTTCATGGCCCTTTTAGATGTGAAATGTGTGGAGAGAATGTAGAAAATCTCAACCATATTTTTATTTAGTGTACTCTAGCCTCTGAGCTATGGAGGAGAATGACCACTTTACTTGGCTTACAGTGGTCTAATTTTTAAAATTTTGAACAACTTTGAAGGGATTGGCCTAAAAAAGAGGGTGTTGATCATTTTATTAGGTAGTTAGTTTGGATGGGTTCTACCATTCTTCTTTGGAATATCTGGAATGAAAGGAACAGTTAAATTTTTAATCAAGATAGGAAGGATATTCACTATATTTGGCAAAAGACCATAGCCAACTTAGTTGAATCAGTCTATCAACTCCTTAATCACCCCCAAAACTCCCACCAAAAATGGGATCAAGTGATGCAAATATTGAATATTAAATTTGCTAAGGGCAACCATCTCAAAGGGAATGGGAGTATTTGCAAGATGGATAGGACAAGAAATTGGCAACCTCCTCCTAAGAATTTTGGTAAAGTCAATACTGATGGAGCCTCTAGAGGGAACCCTGGAAAATCTAGTGCGGTAGGAATTGGTAGACTTTTAGATGGTTTCCTGGTTTTTACTTTTGCTGAGAATTTGAGTATTCTTTCCAATAACCTTGCTGAGGGGTATGGTATCCTCAGAGGCCTTCAGGAGGCTACTAATCTTGGATGGGAAAATGTGTTAGTTGAGTCTGACTCTCAACTCATGATTAATATTTTAAATAATCCTTCTAAGAATAATAAGGTTGATTGGAGAATAAAAAGATTTATTGAGAAGATTCAATTAATGCAGAGGGGATTTTTGAAAGTTGATTACAATCATGTGGGCAAAAATCAAAACAAAAGTGTTGATGCTTTAGCTAATTGGGCTTTGGACAAAGGTGATCTTATTTGTTATGGCCTCCCTCCTAGATGGTGGGATTCACAAATAAGGGAAGCTTTTATTTCTATAATTTATTTGGATGACTCTAGTTTTGAAGGTACCTAGTTTCTTCTTGCTTTATTTTTGCTTCTCTTTGGTTCAGTCAGGGTATTCCAGTACCCTAGCTCAAACTATTCTTTATTTTGTTTCCTATGTTGATTCTTGCCTGGAAAGTCCTTTGGTCTAGAAAGGGATTTTTTTTTTGTTCTTGTGTTTTTTCTATTTGTTCTTGTGTTTTTGTTGTTCTTGTTCTTGTGTTTATGTATGTTTGTGTTATTTCATGTTTTTTGTGTGTAAGTGTTTTCTATGTTGTTTGTTTTTGTCTACTGTCTGTTGTTGGTTGTTTTTTCATTTTTATTTTATTTATTTATTTTGTAGGTTTTGTTTGTTTGTGTTTTTCATGTTTTTGTTGGTTATGTCTTTGTAGTGTTATGTTGTTTTTGTCATGTTTGTGTTTTGGAATGTTGTTATTGTATTTTTTCTATGTGATTCGTGGTTTTTTTTTAATCTTATTTTTTTGTGTGCTTGGTTGTGCTTTATCTTTATGACACACTCAAGGATCATGTTTTTTATTTTTTATTCTTATTTTTATTTATTTATTTATTTTATATCTTATTATGTGTTTGTTAGCTCCTTGAGTATGTCAAAGGTGGTAGGCCAGGACCGTGCCCTGGGCGATTTTGGTGAAATCGATACCCCTGCCTCCTTGGGTCTTACCCGAAAGTGGCATCCATTTTGAGATGTTTTCCACAAAAAAAATGTGGGTCTTCTTTTCTTTTGGGTCTGAGTATTTCAAGGAACCATTCCACTTGAACATTATTACATATCCATTATTTCTCTTCCTTCCCAATTTTTGTTTGGGGATCTATTTTTGAATTTTGAAAAATGACTCTTATTGGGAAAACTTTAATTTGCAATGTGTTTTGTTGGATGAAATAAATATTTATAAGAAAGAAATTGGCATTATAATCATAAGACCAGCTGAGTCTTTTGAACTTAGTATGAGTTATTTGGATGTTCAACTGTCCAATTCAACTTGCCAAACTTTGTCATACTTGACAAATAAATATCAAATACTCCTCATAGTTGTACTTAACAAATATTTAAAATTTGGCAAACAAAATATTCAAGAATCAGGCAAGAAAATGTATGTCAAATGACAAAATATCATCACAGACGTGTAAATTAGAGCAATTATATATATTTTCCAAGTAGTATGACTCTTTGCCTTCCCTAAATTGCTACCTAGTCAGAACAATGTACGGTTGTCGACACAATGCATTCTTCTCTAAATATTTTATCTTGCAAATTTATTAAGTATTATAAAAATAAAAATTTATCAGTTCAGTAAAAGAGTTAAAAACCCTATAAATATTTTTAAAATAGTCCCCACCCTCCATTTTTTATCAAATAATTTTAAAATGGTTATATGGTAATGAAATGGGCTTGTACATATTACATTGTGACCACATAGTGGTATCACAATAGCTGGATAATGGACAATTATGCATGTATCTCTTGGAGAGATTTGAACCCTGGTCTCCTTGTTGATAGTTGAGGTATTAAACTAGTTGAGCTCATACCATTTGATTAAAAATAAACTTTGGCTATCATAAGAAGAATGGATAATTTGAAAAGAGGTAAAAAAAAAGAAAACATTCTAGATTAACAAATTCCCAAACTGAGTTCAAAAAATCTGTAAATGATTTAGAATGATGAACATGTACTGAACAATTGTTTCTAGTCTACATTTAGATACTCTTTTTTCAAGAATTCAATGTCTATGGTTTTAAATTTTGTATTGATGCAAAGTTGGAATAATAGTTACTATGTAAAGAAAGTTTGTTTGAACAGAAGGGGAGAAATATTCATGGGTATCCTTTTATTTTTATTTTTATTTTTAGAACTTTTCAAACCTATCAAATCCTGAGTACTAGCTGTTGGAGGACAAATTCTGCCATTTTTTGAAAAATACAGGCATGCCACTGCTTTTGAAGATGAGATAAGATAATTCTATTAATGTTCACAGATGGCCAAAGTAGGCCAATGATGTCACTCATTAAAAAAAGCTCTTACAATGCACTGTAGTATCCAAAAAATACTACAAAAAAAAGCTAAACTAGAGTAAAGAATCTAGTGTAAACTACACTGAAGTGGAACAAATGTATGGTATAAATGGATAAATCCTTTGGGTGAGGATGCCCAGCTGTGGGGGATGACTGGGTGCCATTAGAGATGCTTAGACCTTCCCTAGGGATGGCTGGGCGTCCCCAAGGACGACCTTAGGGATGCCCAACCATCCCTAGGGGCGGTCCAACCATCCCCAAAGGGACCTAGTTGTCCTTGAGGATGACTGGCTATACCTAGGGATGCCCCAAAAAATGGGACGTCCTGGATATGGGAGGCCATAGGCCTTAGCCATCCTGAGGATGTTTCCCAATCGTTCCCTAAAAAAGGGAATGGGGGAAAATGTCCCCCTTGTCGTCTCCCCATGTTGGGGGACACAAGAAATGGGGGGACGCATCCCGTTGAACACTGAAGATGTTCTTTTAAATTCAGATCTATCATTTTTCCTACATCATTAAAATAATTTGCCAATATATTGTAAATCGTCAAGTCTGTAAAAAAATTAAATGTTAAAACTAATCTTCTAGAGGCACAATTTTCTAATGGTTTCTGTATAAAAACACATCCCTAAAATTTTTCAATTATATCAGACCTGGGTTGTGCTATTTATTTGATTTCTTGAAACCATTTAGAATTTGATGGAAATCCTTCATTGCCTGATTTTCTAAATTTTTTCAACAACACAATTTATTCCTACTTCTACACTTAATATGGTACATCAAATTCATTCTTGTATTTACCTAAGAAGTTGGTAAATTTAAACTATTACCTATGGGATTTGGCTTTGAATGTGCCAACAACTATTTTGGCCTTGTAAAAAGGCCCTTGGTGGACTCACGCTTCTCAGGTAGAAGATCTACAAGTAATTTTAAATGGGCTTTTTATCTGACCTGTAAATCATAACACTACAATTTTGACACTCCTCGAAAATGGTACCAAAATGGTGAGCAAAAATCATGTCTCAAAAAATAATCATTTCTCTTCCATAAATTATCAATCCTGTAAGTTTGTAAACTTATGAGTGTCACGCACAATATATGCCTGCAGTGCGGGGTAATGAATTATTATGTATATTATTTAGTTTGGTGGGGGATGTTTGTGCATTTTGATTTCAGCCAAACCAAATAAACTAAGTGCGAAAAATTAAATAAATAAATTACGAACTAAAATTAAAGTGCTGAAAATAAAAGTGCAGAAATAAAATGCAGGAAAATAAACACACAAAACTAAATTAAATAAGTGGAAAATAAAACACTCAATCTAATATACAAAAAATAAATACAGAAATATAATAGGGGAGGAATACTGTAGGGAGTGGACCCAAGCTCCCGCAAATAGTCTGCCTGAATAATTACATAGAGCTTGATTTAAACAAGTAAGAGGAATTGTACTCTTAATAAATTATAGAATAAATGAAATGAAATAATGTTATGTGTAAATTAATTCTCCCCTCATTTGCCTGGCCTATGTCTTTATATAAAGCACATCCAGATCTCGTTACAATAACAAATCAATCTATTTTAATCACATAACGTGATTAGTTCATACACAGGTATTATTCTACTATTTTAAAGTATGTTCATTCACCAAAAGGATAAATATAAAAATCCTTAGGTGTATGTAACAAATAAATCCTAAATTAATGCATCCTAAAAATAATGCTTTAAGAGCTTTACAAGGTCAACCGACCAATCGGTTGATAATAAGTGTCTTATTCTATTTTAATAATAATGCATAATTAAAATATTTCTCCTTTGTCTTCATGTGCAACAACCTCCTTAGCCCCTTGGTCAACCGGTCAAAGTTGGCTTGGTCATATTAAGCATCTCCAATGTATGGTAGTAAGGCACCTCCAATGTATGGTAGTAAGATGCCCACTTTCTCATCACGGTGTCTACCTATTGACTGGGTCAGAGTAAGGCACCAGAGTAAGATGCCAGAGTAAGGCACCGAAGTAAGGCGCCAAAGTAAGGTGCTTGTTGACTTGGTCAAAGTAAGGTGCTTGCTTGAGTAAGGTGCATTCCCAATATACCTTAGACTCATTGAAGTAGAATCATGCCAGGTCCAAGGGGGATGTAGACTAGAAAACACCAGATTAGTAGCAAAACCTGCATTTATACATAATTTCCACTAAAAACACCGGTCAAGCATAATACTAGATTTTATATCAATTATATGCATAGGTTAAATAAAAATACATCTCACATGCTAATTAAACCAGTAATGATGCCCCTTAAAAGTGCACATAAAATGACCATTTTTTGTGCTCATCAATTGCCTTTCAAGAAGACATAAAGATTCTTTTGAATCTACAACAAAAATGAGAATATCAAACCACCAACCCCTAAGCTCGTGAAAAAAGTTTGAGATCTCTTTTTGGTGAAGGACGAGCTGTTTGGAAAAGCTAACAAAAGTTGTAAAAATCTAAAGCAAAAATCTTGATCTACATTCTCTATAAAAGCTATCAAAAAGGTAAGCAATTATTGGTGCAAGTGAATTCATTAATAAGATTTCTCAGCGGATTTATTAAAGCACCTTATGTTAGATCAAAAGTTGCAAAGAGGAAAATTGTATTACAGTCTTCAAAAGTGCAAAAGAAAAAAAATATTTTTAAGGTTCATTTGCACAATTAGGAGTTGATTTCTGAAGTTACAATCAACTATATATCTTATATCTTGAAAAAAGAAGACTAGATCCTACAACTGTGTTTGTAGTGAAATTCAAAAGAATTTATTCCAGATTATATTTGAAAGGTTATAGTGGAATTGTTAAGAGCATTTTTGAGAAATTAGTGGAACAAAATATTGTCATGTCCTTGTGACAACAACCCCCCAAAATATATATTTTTTAGTTGTCTTCAACATCTCTATTTTTCTTTATTAAGCACTACGACAACAACAGAAGCACTGTGGCACTAGCGAAAGTCAAAAACACATCATGAATGATCATTGTGGGAAAATGGGTAAATCATGACCACACTATTCACACCTAATTACCATTGCATTGTGTTTTTCTTCATTAAGCACCATGGCACCAACGAATAACACTGTCATAAAACCAATGAATAACACTTGCATTTGGATAAGCCCTGCAAGGCATATCCTAAGATATCTCTCACCACCAGTTGCAGAAGTGAAGGATTACCAATCAAGGAATGAGTTTGCACCGATCAAAGAGGGCTCTAATTGCCCATGAGTGCTACATAGAATTTAGCTACTAATATACTGGTGCACAACATTAAAGAGCGATTGAGGTAAAGGTTGATCTTTCTGCTTATTTTTAACAAAATATTTTGGAGTTATAAGGGGAATATTTTTATCTATTGCAATATTTAGTATAAGATATTCATTAAGCAAGCATACTTCAGATTTTTTAATATTTGCAAAAGTTATCAAGGAGAAATAAGGGTTATTTAAATTACTTGCAAATATTATTTTCTAATTTTTCCAAATTTGGGAGTTATAAGGAATACAACATCAAACTTAGGAATTGGAAATTAGAAAAAAATAAAATCAACCAAAAGGGATATTTAAAGAGGTTTATTATAGTTTTCAAAAGTTGGTATTTTTATAGTGTTGTCTAAAAAAGACTTAAAGGAAGAAAAATAAATACCAACTTCAAAACCTCTCAAAGAATTGAAAAATAGTGCTTTAGTTCAATAGGAGTAATAAGGAGATAGAGAAGTTGTTTTTTGTATTTACAAAATTTTACAAAATTAACTTAAAATTGAACTATAATTTACAAAAGTTCTATATTGATCATATATCCTATCCAAAACATCCTAGGGAGTCATAAGGCATTCTACAAAACTTGGTAATATTAGCATCCATAAATAATTATCAAGCTCTAAACTCATTGAATAGATGTAAGCTTGTTACAAAACTTAAAAACTTATTATGTTTGTGAACTCTCATCAATAGGGAGACATAAGGAAGTCCAAAAAATCTAAAGAGTTGATAAACGGAATACAATGGCATCCAAAAAAAATTCCTAGCTGAATCCCAATTACTGAAAGGGCCAAATTATTTCTCATGGAAGAATAAAGTAAAAGCAATCTTGGTATATGAAAGACTTTGGGATATTGTCCAAGGGAAAACAAAGAAACCTACCACAAGAGATACTGAGATTAAAATTTTTTAGGAAAATGATTTAAAAGGCCTAATGATCATAACATTTGCTATCACTAATGAAATACAACCTTATACCAGTTCAACAAAAACATCTTATGAAGATTGGAAAATATTCGAAAAAATATTTGAGGGGAAGAATAAAGCCACCATTTTTCATCTACAAACTCAACTACATTCCTTAAAAATGAGCAGTGGGGAAAGCATAGAACTTTTTCTAAGGAAGGTAGCAAATATTAAAGGAAAATTTTTAACTCTTGGATAGGAGCCTAAATATGAACTTCTTACTCAAGTAACCATGAGAGCGCTTCCAAAAATCTATAAGCATTTGGTCACATCTCTACAAATCTTAAGTAAAAATACTTCTTTTGATAACTTAGTCAATATCCTTCAGGAATATGAAGTGGAACACACTATAAAATATGAGATGACTAACACTACATTGACATCAAAAGATAATCCATAGGGAAATATTGCTTCATCAACAAAAGGACGAAGAACATAGTATTGTCATATATAGTAACAATTATTGTAGGTACAATCCAAGAAACCAGAATTAAGGAACTCAAATAAACAATGGGAACCAATTTCAATCAAGATAGTATCAAAGAAATTCTCGTCAATAGCAATTTCACCGACCAACCAATTATCCTCAATTGAAGTACTGAAAGGGAAATCAGAAAGGACACCTGGTTCAGAGGATAGAAGAAATTGAATAATTGGATGAACACTAAGAAAATTATGAGGAGAAATTTTTATTAGCAAATGTAAAACTTTTACTTGAACAGGTTATAAAGAATCCAAATAAAGGATACAAAGTTCAAGATGAAGAAGACGATCCATATTGAATACTAAAAGTCTTCAGTACCCAAATAATGTAATACATGGGGGTGTTAGAGTTAGAGTCTATTACATCATTTAGATCATGTAAATGTACCTTCCTAGGTACATACTTAGGATATTAGATTAATTTAGGGGGAAGTTATCTAGTTACTTTATGCAATGTAATAAATGCACAAGTGTCAATGTGCAAGTTGTAAATGTACAAGGTATCCCTTGCACAACTAGGTAGAGTGTTGGCCAAGGAATCTATCTTCTATTATAAAAGAGCTTCATTTTAAAAATTTGACAAGTAAGTCAGTACTTAGTAGTAGTAGTACTGGGTGACTCCATTAGTGTTGGAGTACATTATAGTTCTGTAGCATCTTACATGGAGTGTCCATTTTCTCCATAGCAATATTGTATTGATTTCCATCATTTCTATTTATAGCATATTTTTGCAATCTCAAAAATTTACGTTCTTTTATATTTTTGCATCCTGTGATTGCCATATCCCATTGTAATATACCTCAAAAGCTAACACAAACAACATAACTTCTCTCCCAATCAAGTGGCATTAGCTCAACCGATTAATTTACTTAACATTTCAAGGAGATCTAGGTTCAAATCTTGCTAAATGATACGTGGATAATATCCAAGATTTGTTGTAATACAACTATGTGGTGATAATGTAATATAGGTGGTGCCCATTTCAATCCCATATAACCCATTGAAAAAAAGAGAACTTATCTCCTTCAATAAAAAATCTAATTCAATCAAATCCCAATTTGGTAGACCCCATGCCTATGTTTGTATGATTTATACATGCCTATGCTACAACAAGATGGCAATGCATAAGCCCAATTACAATCACTGGTAGCATCATGAGGACACCTACTATATGGTTCATCAATGTACCACATCAAAGTGACTCATCAATCCATCAAAGGTAAATATTCAAGGGTATCTATCCATTCCATGATTGGGGTATCCTACATTATCCTTGATTTACAACAATCTGACATCACTCTTCTCAAGCCAAAAGTCATTTTCATCATTCGTTCACCACCCATCGTTATCCATTCAATGTCATCCATCATCAATCTAGAAACTATTATCATCTATTTTTGTGCCACATTGTATTTACACATGATGCGGTACAAAAAGGGGCATCTATAGACACCTAAAATATAGCATTTTTTGTAAGGCCCTACAACATTTTTGATTAATTTTTCAATTTCCTCTCAAAAACTTCAAATTCCCAATTTCTCCCTTTTATTTCCCAAATTATTCTAAAAATCCTAAATCCCTAATTTATTTTTTAATTTCACTAAAAATCATAAACCCTAATCAAATTCTCTAAATCATCCTCTAAAATCCCTAAACCCCAATTATCCCATAATCCCTAATCCATTTTTCCTAATCATGTCCCAAATCCCCCTTTAAAATTCCCATAATCCTAATTAACTCCTAACTCCCTAATTAGATCCCTCATTAAGCCCTAATCATCCCCTACATCCCTAATCAAATCCCAAAATGAATTTTTAAATCCCACCCAAATCCCTAAAATATCCTCTCCACTCTCCATAAATTCTTCTTTCCCCTCCTAAATCTCCCTCAAAATTTACATAATCTTTTTTAGCCTCCCATTTCCCTAATTAAGCCCTTAACTAAGCCTTAACCCCTCTCTTAAGCCCCATGCAAAATCCCAAGAAAGAGCACATTTAATTGGTTAAATCTAATCAAATCCTAAAATCCCCCTCTCAATCCCTAGGAAATACTTTAGAAATATCCATTATCTAATTCTTAAACCCTCCTACCAATTTTCCCCCCACTTTTGAGCTAATTAAAAATTCACTTAAAATGTAAATTCAACCTCCCATAAATAATATCATTAAATTTCACATGTGCATCCCCTAGCCACCTAGCATTTTAGGAATTTTAAATTCCATCCACCTCATCCCATGTGCATTTAAAAAGGAATTTTAAATTCCTTCTCTCCACCCAAGGGACCCCATTCCCAAAGGTCAATTTATGACACATGAGCGGGTGAATATTCACCCTATCCAATGCCATAAATTGGAGGGTGCACAACCCTCTAGGAAAATCCTATAGATTTTCCTTGATATTTGTGTAACATAGAAAAATACACCATGTGCGAGAAAATAAGAAGTATTTATTATATTAAGAAAGTCCTTTGAGTACAAGTGTACCAAAATGGGAGAGGATCATGATGATAGAAGGATTAACTCCTCTTGATCAAGCAAGTTTTGCACTAAGTGCTTGAAATATCAATAATCTTCAATATCATGACCCAACTAATGATGGAAAATGCAATAATTATTTTCATTATATGACTTGGGCTTGGATCGATGAGGATTTTTAGGATGGATGGCAAGTAGAAAAAGTAGTTGTGCCTCCTGCAAATTTTAAAATACTACCGACATTAGCTCTGATAGGGAGGTCTAGGTGCGAGATGAACGTGGGGGACAAGATCGATGAGAAAATTGATGTGAAGGTTGAGCTCGAAGTGAAGTGGAGGAATATGACATAGAGGATGATTGAGTAGGGATTGGTGAGATGTCTTGGCAACTCAAGTGTAGCTCAATGTTTGTGAGTTGATCCAAGATGTGTTGTAGAGTAGGTGAAGGCGAAGTTGGAGGGATGCCTTGATCACTCAACTATAGTTCAATGTTTGTGAGTCGATCAAAGATTTGTTGGAGGTTCAATTGAGGTGGAATTGTAAGTGGAGGGGTGTGATATGTTGGTTGAGGTGGTGGATATAAGGATAGGGAAGGGGGGTAATATGGTTGAGACTACTATTATAGGGTTGAAGCACATGAAGAGAATGATCTAAGAGGTGAGGGGACAAAAAAATAGGAGGAAGAAGAGGTAGAAGACATTGTGTTGAAAGAAGTGGTGGAAGAGGTGGTGTGGGAAGAAGAGGTAAATAAAAGGGTGTTGGAAGAATAGGGGGAGTTGGAAGGAGAGGTGGGAGACACCCTATTGATTGAGGCAAGGAGGGTGAGGGGCTCTATGAGGGGCTAAGTTTAAATTTGGTTGGGATATGGTGCCTTCAATTGGTTGAGGGGGAATGAGTTTAACTCTTTTCAATGAGGGGGACTTAAGAGGTAGCTTAGAGAGTATCGCACTCAAGATGGGGTAGGAACTGATGGAATATGTGAAGGGAGAGGATGTATGAGGGGAGGTTTGCTCTTGATGAATGGGGGAGATAATCGTACAAGGTGTAATATGAAGTGAAGGTAAGGATGGACATGGTGAGTTAGGTGGAGGAGAAGGGTCAATAGAATGGGTAGGTAAGGCATCAGTATCAATGAGGGTGATGTGGAGATACACATGTGAGGTATATGGTGAGGTAGGAGGAGTCTCCTTCAAAGAAGTTGAGACTTCCGGTAGGTGAGAGGTTTGGTTGTAATCTAAAGTGGTAGAGAAAATGGTATGGGTGATGAACAAAGTTGTTTGGTGAATGTTGAGGGGGTGGAGGATCAAGAGGCTCAACATCACTATTGTCATCAAGTTTAAAATTAAGGCCTGGCAAAGGAGCTTCAAGGAGGTTGACTGAGTGATATGGAGAGGGCGAGCATGGTGGTGTAGATTGTGAGGGTGAAAAATTGGAAGAGGGGTTGGATGGAGTGGTTATAGAGGGTGACGTGACATTTAGGTGAATAAGGAGTAGTTGGAGTAGATTTCATAGAGTGCATGTGAGATGGAGGCTCTTGTGTTGTGGTAGTAGAGGTAGATGAAGCAGACACAAGGTGGTCATGATTGATCATACCCACAAAATATTGGTGAGATGGGATATTATTGACATGACTTGCTTGATATGGCTGAGGGAAAATAATTAAATCTCCATTATTTGGTTGTGTTGCCCCATATTATGGTATTGGAGTTTGATGATTTGCAAGGTTTTGATGAGCAAGGACTAAAGGGATTTTAATGGTAATGAACCTTTGGTAAATCATATCCTGTACGGGGTTCTATCGTGATTGAAAATGGTTGATGTCATGACTGTTTTGGTGATAAAAGACACAAAATTGGTCAATGTTAGACCCTAGAGATGTGGGTTGATATGTATCATGTAGCCCAATGTCAGGTAAGGAGAGTGCCCACACCTCGAGAAGTTTCCAAAAAATAGATAATAAGGACTCTGTGAGAGGCATGAAGTAATGTTGGGGTCGAGGAGAAATGTGTGTGGGAGAGGAAGTGGGTTAGTTGTTCTACTGATGTGAGGGTGGGCTAGCCTAGGATGTTGGAGGTAGATATGGAGGTTGGGGTGAAGGTGGGTAGGATTGTTGTAGGGGATATGAATGTTGTGATGGAGGTGGTTGAGGTTGTTTTAGGGGATATGAATGCTACAATGGAGGTGGTTGAGATTGTTGCAGATGATATGAATGTTGTGGTGGAAGTAGTGGAGGCACTAGGGAGGCCTAGGACATATTTTGAGGCATGTAATAAGATGTGGTGGGGGTGCTAGTAGGAGTGTGGGATGGGTGGCAAGTTTATTGGTGATAAGATGGAGGGTATAATTATGGTTGACTAGGTGTATGTTGGTATGGATGAGGTGATTGGGGGGATATGAAGGGGAGATTTTATGATAGTTAGACAGAGGTTTAGTGTAAGTGGAAGGTGGTTGATTGTAAATGGATGAAGTTTGATAAGGTTGTGGGGTTGGTGGTTGATTTTAGGTGGGTGATGGTTGATGATAAGTGGACGATGATTGATGATATGTAGGGGTTGATGGTGGTTGATATGAGGAGGGGTGGTGATTATAGGTGGGCAAAGGTTAGTTGTAAGTGGGTGATGGTTGATGATGGTTTAGTGGTGCATGGTATTGATACTTGGTGGAGGGTTTTGTGGTTGTGTCAGTGGGATTTAATAAACATGTTGAGGATGGGGGTGATGGGGAAAGTGAGGTTGCAAATATGGGTGAGGTGGCTATCGATATTGAGTGAAATTATCCACGTATGTGATAATGATGGTTGTATGGGATGGAGGTGAAAGGTCAAGGTTTGGCAAGATTTTCAAAAAAAACTTACTATATAATTAAATCCAATGAATGCACAAAAAAAACAAACAAACAATCAAATTTTATTTTGAGTTTTTGTGATTTTGGTTTGTTGTTTTTTTGAAAGTTTTGTTTTTGTGTGTTTTATGTCCATATGCCTAGGAACTACAAAAGGTGGAGGATGAAGTGAAACCTATGAGGGTATATTCGTACTCACCCCCCTTTTGAGGAGTGGTATACGAATAGCAAAAGTAGCTTGCTAAGATGGAGGGTTGGTGATGGGTATCCTAAGGGAACAAAAATTACCTTCCAAAAGAGATCGCACTATCTAAGTCCTACTACCGGTCTACCTAGACTTTCACTTCACCCTCAGGCAATCTTGGACAAAAATGATAGTTGCAATCCACTAATTATTATGCCCAATGGTTAAAGGGCATCTAACCTAAAAGATTACCTTGAGCTAATCCCAAGGGTAATCAATCTCCTGGTGATGAAACTCAAGAAACTATGCATACTAACTAGGGCTATCTAGGGCTCAATCAATGGCTAGGGATGAAGTCCAACTCACTAGGAGGTTTTCCTCACACTGTAGATATACAAAAAGTGTGGAATTAATAAGTGCAAAAGTGTATGCAAAAAGTTGTTTTTGTGTGTTGTGTGTTTTTGGTGTTTTGACAATTTTGTGGATAATTTGTGTGACAATTGTTTTGTTTGACGATTTAATGACAAATTTTTGACAATTTTTTTTTTGGACAATTGCTTTTAGCAAGTTTTTGATGATTTTTTGATTTATTATTATATTTTTTATTTTTTTTGGAAGACAAGAATAAAAAATAAAAAATGTTTGGTTTTTTTTTTATTTTTAACGAAAATTAAAATAAAAAAATAAATATGGGGTCTCTTTTTTTGTTTTTTTTAAGGGGGATGGTGCGTGCCAATGTGGCATGCGTCCCCAAGTCTACCCTGGGTAGGCTTACAAGATTGATAGGGATAGGCCTACAATAGGCATGACCCGAGGAAAATGATGAGATGGGGAGAGAGAGGGGGAACAAGGTGAGAAGAGTAGGATGAGGAGCAAGGGGAGAGAAGGTGAGGAGCACGAGGGAATGGAGAGAGGAAAGGGACAAGAGTGGCATTGAGGGAAATGGGACAATGAGCGAGGGAGCTAGGGCATACAGAGGGATGAGTGGAGGAGACACGAGGCAACCAGGAAGAGGTGGCCCACATAGAGCTATGGGCTACTAGGATGGTTGGAGAGAGGGTGGCCCATGTAGGTAGGGCAGTGACTACAGATGGGAGGTGGGCCACATGCAAGTAGCACAACGGTAAGGGATGAGAGGTAGGATACATACAAGGTGGTGATGATGGAGGGCTTGAGGTGGAGTGGGGGGGGGTCTATGCTGGCAGAGCGAAGGGTGGTCTACATTGGTAGAGAGGGGAGGGAAGGGATGCTAGAGGGGTAAAAAAAAATGAGGGGGCTACAGGGAGTTAGGAATGATGGAGACGTGGTCATGGGGCCACAGGAAAGGGAGGAGGGAAGGATGGTCATGAGGAGTCCCAAAGGAGTGGCACGAGGCATGAGGGGTGCCACCAAGAAGTGATACGATATAGAAGGAAGCCACAAGTCCTAGGGGTTGGGGGTTGGGGCGTGTGTTCCATGCAGGCACAGGCTGTAGGGGGTAGGGAGCCGAGGCCCCCTATGGTTTTTTTATAACAAATAACTCAAATAAAGAGAAAAAATGATTTTTTTTTGTTTTTCTATTTTTTTCAAAATAATAGAATAGAATTAAGAAGAAACTAGAATAGTCATTTTTTTTAATGAAGAAGAACAATTTTAGGAATATTTTTATTTTTTAAAGAAGAACAAAGAACATTAATGATAGTAAAGAATACATTTTTAAAAAAAAATAAAAAGGAGAATGTAAAATACAAAGAGATAAGAGAAGATTAAAAAAAAAAAAAATATGAAGAGCACCTTTTTAAGGAAAGGTTGGCTAAGCTTTAGACAATAAACCTACAACCACACAAAAAGACAAGGAGTTAGTGTTCGTATAAAAACCGTAATTGCCATTTTGTAACATAGAAAAATACACCATATGCAAGAAAATAAGAAGTGTTGTATTATATTAAGAAATTCCTTTGAGTACAAGGGCCCTTTTAAGGGTGTTTTTGCAATAGAAATGTGATCAATTAGAGGAATAATCCCCTTTACAAGATAACAATGGTGTCTTCTTCCGTGCCACAAGCAATGTTGAAGGTGGGTTTTTGATTTTGACCACCGTTATGGGTTGATTTATGCCTTTGAATTGATTTGAGCCTTGGGTCCTACACAAATGCCAACATCAAAAAAGTTAATAACACCTACAAAAAAGAGCAAAATAAAAACAACAAACATAAATTGGAAATATGTAAAATTGCATACTTGATTTCTAGCCACATTTGGGTAGCATTTCAGTATGTAACTTCTTGTGCTGATGAAAATAAAGAAAATGATATGGTATTTATATAGATTTTGAGCAAGGTGAAGGGGGATGACTTGGATATGACTAGGCATGAGGTGGAGGCCAAGTGGCATGGGGAAATCCAAGACAAATCTTGGAGGAATGTGCATCATAAATTTGCATGGGAGAATGGGGAGCCTAGAGAAATGGGAGGACATTTTTAAATTCCAAAAAAGGCACATGGGAGGATGTGCATAGGAGCATGTGTGCTTTGGGTGATGTGTGCATAATTTTAAATTGCCAAAAAGTTAAGGTAGAGGATGTGGAGGACAAGTGAATTATTGAAGGAGGTTGAATTGAAATATAGAAGCAATTTTAAGTTCAATAAAATCACATGGGGATGTGTAAGGAGGATGTAGGAGGATTTTGAAATTAAATGAGAGGGAACTTCCATGGGATTTCCTAGGGATTGTGAGAAATTTTAAATTCCTAGGAAAGGGAGAGAGAGGTTGTAGGGGGATATGGGGTTTTTCCTAGAGAATTTCCTAGGGATTGCATAGGGATTTTTTTAGAATTTAAAATTATTTTTGCATTCTCTTAGGGATTTGAATGGAGGTTCAAGGTGAGGTTAGGGCATGGTTAGGGATGGATTAGATGGGTAATGTGGATTATGGAGAATTTTGAGGAATGGAGAGAAATTAATGAGGGATTAGGTGGGAAGGGAAGGATTAGAAGAGAATAAAGGTGGATTAGAAGAATTAAGAGGGGTAGGAGAAGATTAGGGAAATTGGGGGAAATTAGAGGAATTTAGAAATTAGGGAAAAATAGAAAGGTTAGAGGGAAATTAGAAGACTTAGGGAAACCTTAGAGGAACTTAGGAAAATTAGAAGGAATAGATGAAATTAAAATGAAATTAGAAGAGCTTAGGGGGGATTTAGAAGAATTTAGGGAAATTGAGAGGAAATTGCTAGGAATTAGGGAAATTTGGATGACTTAGATAAGAAAATGGGAATTTGAGAATATTTGAGCAAATTTGGGTGATTTTGTGGTAAAATAGGGGTTTTGGTGAATTTACGCAATTTTGATTGCAAATGACTAAAAATTGGTGTCTACAATTTGCACATGCCACATCTATAAATACATATCTTTCTCCATTTAGTTGTAATATTCTATGATTTCTATGTCTAAATGCTACCAAAATTTCATATTAGTACCCCCTGTTTTGAATGCTTAATCCTTTGAGTGTAAGCATCCCCATGAGAGCTTAAACCATTCCCAACAATAGAGATCTTTGGAGGTGTCAACTAATATTTTCCTTATAGCTGCTCATAGACCAAGCAACGAATCATCACCAAAATTTCATAATAGGCTTAAAATCACCCCAAGAGGGTCCACCAAAAGTTTCAAAGCCATACTAGCTGTAGAAGTCCAACAGGAACCCCCTTACCTACCAACTAGTCTCAGTCGCCCCTATCGACTACACAGAGCTAAAAATGCCTGACTTGTTCTAGCTATAAATCCCACATTCAGACTTCAATTGACATGAAATTTTGAGGGTGTGTTTCTAAAATCCCCTAGAATATCTTGACCACATTTCACATCATTTGGAATTACAAAAGTCCAATAGACACCTCCCTACCAATTGCACATATACAATCAGAACCCCCTTGACAACTGGATCTTGACAATAGGCAGATACTCCAAATCAATTACAGAAAGGTGCTTCTAAGGTGTAATCCTTTTAAATATAAAATAAAAAAATGAGGGTATAAGAATATTCAATCTCATCAAAACCCCTGTACCTTTTATTTTAGCAAGAACAAGTTTTATTGGGCACCATTTAGTTGTATTCCTTAAAGCATAAAAGAGAAATTCCTCAATATTGAGGAATCCATGTTGTAAACCCTTAGAGGGAAATTTTGTAAAATAAAAAGGTAAAATTTGTAATAAAATATTTTATCCCTTTGTGTATGTGCATGGTGCTTTTCTCTTACTACAACATCATACATAGAGACAAATTATAATGTAGTCTTTATGAGTTATAGTTTTTTAATCATAATTATAACTTCTCTTTCCAACCTACCAAATAAGATTTTATTTGATCCAAATTTGAGTCCCAAAGATCCTTCTTATTTTATTTATTATATAATGGAATACTTGAATTTTTTGATGGAAAGTTTCCAACTTTAAATTCTACAATGTCCACAATAATTTATTGTAAAAAAATGGTAGAATTTGTAGTATTAACCAACTATCCAACAGTCACATATCATGATAATATTGATTTGTACTCTATAGCCTTATTGATTTAGGTTTATGACCTAAAAAAAATATTATTAACAAATTAGAAATGAGACTTGAAGGGACCCTTTGTTGCAACCTAAATACCTTTGATAATTTCCTTCCATTTTACCTTTAGGAAAGCTCCCCCCACTGTCTCCATAAGATAATAAATAAATAAGAAGATAACAAGTTACCCTAGAAGAGTTTGTATGATGATTTAAAGTATCCAATAGGGGATACATTAATCAAAATAGAATGTTTTAGAGTGATATAATATCTAATCCATTCACACCAACCTTGATGAAAACCAAATTTTATGATAATATCATGTAGAAAAACTCTATCAAACCCTATCATATGTTTTGTTCATATCTAATTTCTTAAGCACACCTAGTATTTATATGGAATGAAGAGAATGCATGGATTCCTATGAAATGATTACACCATCAATAAATTTATTTACATGAATGAAACCACCTTATACCTTTGAGATAACACAATCTAGAATGGTTTTCAATTTGTTTGCCATAATTTTTAAAAATGATCTTATAAATCATATTGCAAATTCTTATTGGACAAAAAATATCAAAATATATTGTCTTGCCTCTCTTGGGAATCAATGCAATAAAGGTGAAATTGTTAGTACTTTTTATTATAGTCTTATTTTTTAGGGCCTCTTCAACTAAAACCAATATATCACTTAAAACAAATCAATTTTTTTGAGAAAAATGTAGGAAATCCATCGAGGGTAGGTGCCTTGTTTGGGTGGAAAGAGAAAACTACTTCATGTAACCCCTCCATAGAGATATTTCTTTTGTCCCTATGTAATAATTGAAAGAACAAAATTTGATAAAATATCCTGGTAAATGGAGTCCCTACTGGCTACTGCAAAAGTGGGCACGGTCTCTATCAAGGGGATTTGTTATCACCATATCTTTTTATTATTCTTGCTGAAGCACTGGGAAGATCTATTTCAAAGGCTATATAAAGTGGGTGAATAGATGATTTTAAATCAGCCTTGACATCAGACCATATTTCTCATTAATAGTTTTTCGATGATACTTTATTGATCTCCTACTCCTCTGTCCCTCAATATAATGAGTTAAAAAATATTTTAGTGTCTTATGAAGAAGCTGCTGGTCAAAAAGTGAACTTAAAAAGTAAAATTTATTTTATCAACACCCTAGTTGGAAGAAAAATAAAGATCATGAGGATATTTGGATATGACGTTGGAGAACTCCCAACTAGGTATTTGGGTATGCCTATGTTTAAAAGTAGGATGAAGTCACATCTTTGGAATCTAGTTCTAGATAGACTAGAACAAATGTTAACAGGTTGGAGAGGAAGTCTTCTTAGCTAGGCATGTAAAACTCAACTTGTGAAGTCTTCTTTATAGAGTATTTCAATTTATTTTATATATCTTTTCAATATTCTAGCTAAAATAAGGATTAAAATGGAGTAAATTCAAAGATTCTTCCTCTCATCTGGATCAAACGATAGAAGACACTTTGCCCTTGTTGCCTAGGATAAGATATATTTTGTTAAAGATGTAGGAAAATTAGGATTTAGAAGGGTAAAACAAATGAATGAAGCCTTTATGGGAAATATAGGATGAAAATTATTAAAAAATGATCAGCTTGAGTGGGTTAATATCCTCAAAGCTAAGTATTTACGAAATGAATTTTTCATACTCCAATGACTTGCCAATTGGATCTTCCTTTTCGAACAGTCTTGTGGACATTACATATTTGTTATGTAAAGGGCTTCACTGGCATATTGGAGATAGAAATAAAGTGGAATTTTGGAAAGATCATTGGTTGAAGAACATTCCCCTCTCAAAACACCTAGAGGTAAGTGCATTGGAACTTGCTCTATCCCTCCATTTTGGTATCAAAGTTGCTGATTATATTACAACCAAAATTAGTGAGTTTTTTGAAAATATTTATCTGCTCCAAATTTAGACCCAAAATTGGCTGGCCATATTAATAATCTAAAAATATGGCTTCATTTGCATCCTCTATTTTCCTCCATTTTTAGTGATTCAATCATTTGGAAGG
The DNA here is from genome assembly GCA_028583015.1 of Wollemia nobilis. Classification (NCBI taxonomy): domain Eukaryota; kingdom Viridiplantae; phylum Streptophyta; class Pinopsida; order Araucariales; family Araucariaceae; genus Wollemia; species Wollemia nobilis. The sequence continues at coordinate 13,368,792 of JAQPPZ010000020.1, forward strand.
AGGAAAATAATGGAAAATACTCTGTTAAGTTTGGATACCATTTTCTTGAGATAGAAGGTAGAAGTTGGTTTCCAATGAGAAAAATCTGGATTAAAGGGCTCATCCCTAAAATAACTTTCTTCTTATGGTTGGTGGCTTAAAATAGAATATTAACTATTGATAACTTACACAAAGAGGCATCCCTATTGTAAATATATGTTATTTATGTGAACAAAATTTGGAATAGGTTCATTATTATTTTTTTCTCGAATGTTCCTTTACTAAATAGATTTTAGAGAAGGTTTTGGAACCCTTTGATGTTCCTTGGGTATTCTCAAACACTATAGGATATTTATGTGTGCAGTGGCATCACACTCTGAAGGTTTTGTCTCCATCATTTTGTTTGGGGAATTTAGAATGAGAAGACTAATAGGGCTTTTGAAAATAGGAAAAGAGAGGCCTCTATGGTTTCTTTTTATATTTTTAATGCTACTATGGAGAACACTCATATATTATCATATCATGAGGTAGTTGAAAGTAGAATCAAGGAAGACATTGTTGTTCGTTGTAATTTGAAGCCTTTAATTTGTGTGGATTTGTTGAGATATTTAAGGTTGGAAGTTAAGTGGGAACCCCCTCTAGATGGGTGGATCAAACTAAATGTGGATGACACTACAAAAGGGAAACCAAGGCATGTTTGTGTGGGTGGATGTTTTAGGGATTCTAGGGATATGATTATGCAAGCCTTTGTTGAACCTCTATCCATCTAGTCCAACCATTTTATCAAGGCTCGAGACTTTTTTACAAGGGCTAAGTTAATCAAATAAGGCCATTATAAAAATATTTTGTGCAGGGGACTCCCTAAAACTTATAGATATTTTGAAATGAAGATAAAATTTTTGTTGGAGCATTGCAGATATGGTTGTGGGGATGAAATAGATCCTATAGTTTTGTCACAACCTTCGGTTGAAGTATATTTATCGAGAGGGGAATGGAGCTATAGATTTATTGGAAAATATGTGGGTGGAGTATCAGGATATTATTATAAGGGAAGATAATTTCCCACTTCAAATTATGGAATTTGTGTCTAAGGAGAAGTCAAATTGACCTAATGATTTTCACTTTCTATTTGGAGGAAGATAAATTTTGGGGTTCAGCTCCTACGAAAAATTATTATGGGTATCCCAATCTATATGTGGTAGACTGTTATGTATGTAAATTCAACTATTGTCTAGCTATTCTTATTATTGACAATGTAGTATGTATATTTCTCATCAGGTGCTTTAGGTTGGTTATTTATAATTATTAATAGTTTAGATGGACTTGGCACCAAGTTTTCTTTGCCTTTTATGATCTGCTTGTAAGGAAGTTTATGTAAAATGGATGGGGCCCTTTCAACCCCATTCTTAACCTATTAATCAAAAACCAAAAATCTATGTGTCTTCTATTAGAGGCACTCCCATCTATTTCAACTATAATTTGATTCATGGCCAAGGTCGACATTGTATGATGTTATATTGTATAGGCCTAAGGGAATTCATTGTATAATGTGTTGAAATTATTATAATATATTATTATGTAAGCCCTATGAGTTGTGGTTAACCTTGTTATGAATAAAACCACCTTATAAACTTGTACTTAACATTAAAGCTTCTCTTGTTATGTTGACTTAAGGATAAGTTCATTTAAGTATTTAGGATTTTGTTATTGGTATAAATACACCCACCACTTATTTTATCCATCAGTGTTGTGAATATTATCTATGGATAATATAGTGATTATTTAATATGCCTATGAGTGCCCCCAAATCTTTGTCTCTTTTCTTTTCTTATGTATTTATGATTTTTGTATAATATTTAAGTGGATAGATTGTTTTTGTTTATTTCTAAAAATATATGTTAAGTCCAACATGATATTAAAGCGAGTGTGGAGAGACACTACTTGGTCAAGTAGAAAGTTCATTTAGAGCCTCTAATATTTCTCCAAATTATAGGGTGAATTATTCCTCAAAACCTTATAGAACTTCTCCACATAAAAGGACAATGGGAGATCCTCTATTATCATTCAATTCCTTACGAAAACATGATATAAGGATTACAAAAAATGTTATTTCAAAATTGCAAAGTAGGATTTTTTAGGCATGCGAAAGGTGAGAAAATTAAAATCCACCATAGTGGGAAAACTTATTGTGGGAGAATGTGAAGTAGCTCTCCTATGTTTTTAGAAAATAGACATCATTTCTCATCTTCACTGAGTAGAAACGTTGATGTTTAGATTGAGAAGGAATGCTAGGTTGGTTACCTAGTGTGCATAAGTTTTTCTTCCAGATACAACCCAAGTTCAAATCTCATGGTTGTTTTCAATATCATCTTACAACTATTTTTTATTTTTTAAATGTTCACCATCCTTCATTGCCATCTATTCACACGATATCATGCAAAACAAAATGGTAGTTTTAAGTTTATTATGAAGGGTTGTGGATTCAAAAATATATCATTGATTTTGATGGTGTTAAGCATAGTAAAGGATAATACAATTGCTTCCTGGTATGGTCTTAGCATGAAAGCATGAATAAATGGCCATTCAAGTTGGTAATTACATGAGTGCTATGGATAGTTGTATGTTCAAACCATGTCAACGCATATTTTTTAGCTTGATTGCGAACATCTTGATCAAAATGGTCAATGATTTCTATGAAGGCATCTCCAAACATGTCACCATGATGCTCCTTGATGATTTGGCTATGTTGGTATATCCAAAGTCCTTACTATGGAGTCATCCCCTATTTGAACCCTATTAAGCATTATTGATTTTGAAATTTTATTACCAATAAGACAATATGTGCTTGGGTCCTTGATTTTTGACTTAACCCCAAATAAAGACTCAAAAAGCAATGTGACACCTTAGTTAGCACAAGGTATATCATTTCCTAAAAACCTAGGTTTGTATCATTGCTTAGATTTTTTGTAAATATGAGAAGGAATTCTTGGCCAATTTAGTGGCTATCATGGCACTTTGTGCTACCCATAATTAGTATTCTTCTAATAAAATAGCTTCAACCAATGCGAAAGTGATAAGTGTCAAATTTCTAGTGCGTGGATGGTAGCTAGGTGGTGCAAAATGAGTGGTTATCACTAGAAAATGAGTAGATTATACTTGGAAATCTAGGATTAGACACACATTTTATTTTTTGATGAATATTAGGGCAAATATTCTAGAGGCCATAACTTTTGCATACAAAAGCATTTCGGCCTTTTTTTCAAATTATATGATTTTTTAAGCTCTATAGATCTGTTCTAGTGTTAGGGACTAAATTGTGTGGAATAATCCTCAAACTCTATTGTCCTATTTTGAAATAAAAAATTTATCATATTTTATGTAATCAAAATCTTTGACCTGATTCTTTATGAGATGTATATGGATTTGTGTTAGTTGTAGCAAATTTTGAGTCTTTTGGAGGTTGCAAGAAAAATTATTCAAGATGTGCTTTAGTCAATCCTTCTTCCATGGGGTGATTGATTCAACTTATTCATGAAGATCTAATCATTCATGATATATTTCTTCTATTTTTTGCCTAGGTAATTTTGGAAGGTTGTTGCTTTTATTTTAATTAGGTTCATGCAAAGCCTCTTTTGGTGATTAAAATTAGGTGGTCCAAGGGCAAGTGAAAGTCTCCAAACAAGATGATGTATGTTGTAAAGGAAAGTTTATATCTTTAAGTCATACCTTGTATAATTATGGAAGATTGAAGGAGCTAATATTTAGAGGAGATGGTGATATTGACTTCTCTTCTTCATTTGAAGTCCCAAAAAAAGTATTTTTTGGATGTGTATAGGAGTGTCTGATAGTGGCAGTGATGACTACAATCCATCCTCTAGTGACTTTGCACTACTATTTTGTGCTTAAAGTAAAGTTTCGACCATAAGAAATTGAAACTTTATAAAAAAAATTATCTAAGGGGACAAAATTTTCTTGAGACATGCCAAGATGAGTTTTGATGGTTGAAGGTTATGCAAGACTCATTAAGTGAAGGAAATAAAAATCTCAATAGATGTGACAATGAGGCAAAAAAGCTAGAGTCTTGTTAAAGCAACTCTGATATTGGAGGTTTTGTAATTCTTGATCAAGCACCAAGAACAAAAGTTTGACCAATGCATGGAAAGACTTTAGGTTTTGAAAGAACCAAGGGGTATGCCAAAATTTTGAGTTGCCACCAATGTTTTGGTCAAGTTAAAGCATGTGGAACTATGGCAGGAGTAGGTAAGCTAAGTTAATATATTCCTACCTGGGACCTACCAAATGATATTTGAACTAAATGGTTTAGACATTCAATTAAGATAAGCATGGTGTTGGTAGTCCTAGATCTAACATTTTTTTTGACCCAAGGGTACCTTATTTAATGTTCATGATCCCTAGAAGAGGTAGCTAAAATTTTCAAGTCCACTTGTAGATAATTTTTGAGGGAAATATTCCTTGTTGTAATTTATAAATAGCATTAGATTAGATTGTAAAAGGATCAACAAGTTTGCAATTGTATTATTTTGTAGGCTTCCCCTTCATTTATTTTTGTAAAGCAATCAGCTCTTGAGCAACTTATGGACAAATCAAACCCCCACTCTTGACATAATATCTGTAATTGTACTATTTGCATGCACATACACACACATATGGAGGTATGCATCAATTTTAGATTAGTCATCTATGACTTTCTATGGAACCATTTCTATATGTGTGTGCTTGTATTCTTTACTTGCTTTGGATTTTGTTGATGTATGTGTGTGTGAGGGGTCTACATCAATTTCTAGATTAGCTATTTGTAGATTCCTACAAACCCATATTTTTATGCATGCCTATGTTGATGAATCTCATATATGCCTAACTATGTTAGGGAGAGGAAGAATTCACTACTGGCACATATCATCCAGGCATGTTGTGTAGAGAGATTTTAGCAAATATTTTAGTGCATCACCATCCTTTTTCTTTTGTTGAGTTGTTTACTTTTTCTCTCTTACATACCTTTTCCATTTGATTTCAAGTGTCCCTTAAATATCACATCCTAACAAGGATATATCCTTATAAAAAACTCTTAGAGGCCCCCAATTGAGTCAAACCCTGACCTCTTGGATGTGGACCTACTATGTCTCTCCTCACGAGACATGATTGTTATGATCAAGATATTTAGAGATGACAACACATCCCAATGAGACTCTTGTGTAGAAAATATTTTTGTGGCAACAAATTTTAGGTGATGAGGTATATTTAGATGAGTCTATCTCAATATATGGAGGACCACTAGAGCATCCATTATAGTTGGAGATATTATTATTACTAATGTATTATCTCCTTGGCCCTTTAGTTTAGATTATGAGGGGATGTTGAAAGTGTAATTTGATTCATGGCCAAGACCAATATGAAGAACACAAGCTTATACTGAGAGGGGAGTGAATAGTATAAGACCAATTTTTACTTTTCTTTCCTAATCAATATTATGCAATGTATAGATAGTAATATCAATATCAGTAATCAAAGCAATGCACAAATCACTACACACAATTGAGACACAAGAATTTATGTGGTTCACCCAATGTGGGCTACTCCATGGAGAAAATATTTCACTAAAATTTTCTCAATCAATATTTTGGGAATCATTTCTCTATTACAATGTTTATGGACCTCTGTATAAAGGAGACACCAATCCCCTAATCAAGTTTGTGGATCTCTATCCATAGGAGACACCAATATCCTAATATCTGCTCTAGTTGGTGATCCTCTAGAAGACCTCTGCCTCCACTACCCTTAGCAAATGGAACTCTATCCACAGAAGACAACTATCTTCCCTACTCTGGCTGGAGATCTCTGTACTCAAATCTATCACCTCCAATGCTTTGTCTCAAATATGCACTAAACACAGTCCTTCGATCTAGCACAAATCTATCCTCAATCTCTATCTCTGGTTTGGCACAAACCTATCCTCAAATATGCACCAAACTCTATCCTCAAATCTATACTAAACACAATCCTTTGGTCTAGCACAAATTTGTCCTCAATATCTATCCTCAAGCCTTAACTCAAGGCTTGACTCAATCTCAAATCAAATCAGCTGGATCTATCCCAAACCCTAACTCAAGGTTTGAACAAATTAATCAATCAAATCTACTCACAAGCCTTCATAAATACTTATCTCAAATATGCCTTGCAAGCTTCCACAAAATCTCACAATAATCTATCCTCAAGTCCTCTCTAGAACTTGTCCAATATGTTCTACAAGTCCTCACTAGAACTTGTCCAAATCTACTCTACAAGTCCTCACTAGAACTTGTCCAAATTTGCTCAATAAGTTCTCTCAAGAACTTATCCAAATATTCTCTCAATATGTATTGTAAGCTTCCACAAAAGCTTACCCAAATCTATCCACAAGTCTTCTCAAAGACTTGCCTTAAATATTCTCAACAAGTCCACACTAGAACTTGTCCAATCTCATAGAAACATAAAGAGAATTGTTAGAGACTCAATATGCTTCAATTCAATACTCAATCACTCTCTCAAATCAATTCAGAATATAGAACAATTTTTTTTATGTAACTTGAACAATCACTTCACACATCCACTTGACTAGGCTCAACCAACTCTACTCAACCAATCACTCAATGAAACACTCCTTGCTTACAAACCCTAGTCCAAGTATATGATACTTCACTCAAAATATTTCCAACAATGCTTATCAACTAATCTCACATAACAATGATACTCATGTTATTTTCAAACCCCATTTTAAGTCCTTCATACAATAACTCACTTCAACAACAATGCTTATAAGGCAATATTCACATAACAATGATACTCATGTTATTTGAAAACCCTAGTTCAAGTTCTTCACACAATAACTCACTTCAACAACAATGCTTATAAGGCAATATTCTCATAACAATGATACTCATGTTCTTTGCAAACCCTAGTTCAAGTTCTTCACACAATCAATGACTTCAACAATAATGCTTATAAAACAATGTTTTAACAACAACTATTTATTCCAGAAAACCTTGAAGCATTAACTCAAAACACTCAAAAGGAAACCCTAATCAAGTCCTTTTCACTCCAAACTTATTTTTAGAAAACCAACCAATCAACTCAACTATGGAAGAGTGTGCCCATACATTTTTCTTGATGATGAAGGAATCTCATAAATCTGCCACAACCACAAACACTTCTTTGCCAAGCTCAAAAAATTTATAAGATGATAAAATCTCTCAAAAATACAATGTAAATATCAAAACACATATACAACTTATCACTCCATCTTTAATAAAACATTCATCAACATATAAAAATAATTGGCCAAATACACCTTATAATCTCCCAATTAAAATAATATTCAATACCAAGAATAATATCAATACACTCTCCTTTTAAAAATAACTCAACGCAAGAAGTCCTCTCAACACTTTAAATCTCCAATAGACCAATGTGACAAAAATACTTTATTCAAAAATAAATCTAACTCCTTATTCCTCCAATTTACCAAAAATATTGATTAATTAAAAACCTTTTCAACTAAGCCTTTTAACTCCCTAAGACCTCACGTCAAACCTTAGGCATCATAAAAAATATATTCAAAATTTATTACCTTTGCCTTGGTGGGACTCAAACTCATGACGCAACCTCAACCAGCGCCATAGCCGTGGCTCCAACCACCATGTGAGCTAGGCACTCACTTGGGGAGTAAAGAGCACCACGTGCTCTATAATGCTCCTCTAGTGCACCTAAGCAAAAACATACATCGCTTTCTTCGATATTCCCAATACTACCAACAAAACAATGCTACCGTCGTGATTCGATCGCAGGTCACTCCATGCCCAACACTCTAGCCTTTGTCCACTTGCCACTAGGCCACGCTGCCTGGATGGCTCTTGAATTTCGGTGCTTGTTGATTTTATCCTTATTCACTGGCACTTAAAACAATACATTTGTCTCTTTCTTCACATGAGTTCTTACACACACGATTGCACACTTTTATCATTCGAGCAAAAGGATAATCAAATGCCTCTAAGGCATATTGTTTTTATATCGATTTCCTCCTTCAAACATAAACGTCAACACTTTGATTTTCCTTCAAAATTAAATGTCGGCACTTCGATTTTCCTTCAAACTTATTAATTTATAAATTATTTAAATTCTTTAGAATTTAAATTTTATAAATTAATTTTTTAAATCCCTTTGGCTTTATTAAAGCCTTTTTTATTTTACCACTTTGTATAAATAATATTTATTTATAAAATTTGAATTCAATTTGAATTTAAATAAATATTAAAACTTCCTTGGGCTTTTATGAAAAACCTTTTATTTTTGCTCGCCCATTATTTTAATAAAAACCTTTCTGACTTATGCTTCCACATAATATCAAAAATATTATGAAGCTTTTTTCCTTTAACCTATGCATTGTTCCTCTTGACCTTTTGAAATCAATGGTATATTATTCCTTGACATCAATGACAACTTCGTTCATTGACATAAATGATAACTTTGAATCAAAATGTCCAACAATCTCCCCCTTTGTCATTGATGGTAACCCAAATTATTTTTACCAGAAACTTAACCTTTTCTTTGTTCTGCTCCCCCTGGGACATTGCTCCCCCTAGCTCAATGCTCTTTTCAAATATCTCCTCTTTACTCAAATACCAAATCTCTCCCCCTTACTCAAATATCTCCCCCTTTGAAATAAATGTCAAAGGGTCACCTTTGGGGCTCGGGGCTAAGAATGAGCCTCTTAGCTTAGCCCCTCCCCCACCTCCTCTTGAGGTGGTTAATTCTGGGGTGGGAGGATTTCTATTTCTAGCAAGCACTTTTATTTACCTTTATCCTCTTTTCTTCTTATCTGATCCTTCTGATTCCTTCGACTGTTCCTTTCCATGTCCATATTCCTATCCATGTCCATATTCGTGTTCCTGTTCTTGTTCCTATTCTTCTTCATATCCATGTTCTTGTTCCTATTCCTATTCATATCCATGTTCTTGTTCCTGTTCCTATTCTTATTCCTATTCATATCCATGTTCATATCCATGTTCATGTTCTTGTTCCTATTCATGTTCATACTTGATTCTAGAATGTCTACTCTACACCACTTTGTTGTGTGTCCATAATTATTGCACTTATAACACTTAATGTTATTATTTCTTGGAGGTACAAATGTCTTAGGATTTATCCTAGTGAAGTCATATCCTCTTTTATCATGAACCTTACAATTCATTGCCTTGTGATCAAAATGATTACATGAATAGTAATACCCATGGAAAAGTTGTCTGTTCCTATATTCCTATCTTTCATGTGTCTTGCACTGTGAAGCCATGTGCCAAAACCCGTGACATGAAAACCATATTTTATTGAAGCTTCCTTGTCTTGACCTCATTGGTATCTTAGTCTCTCTTAACCTATTATGATTTTTGTTCCATCTATTTCTTCTTAATGCATTGTTCCTGTCCTTGTTGAACTTTCTATTGTCCAACTCATCCTCAGATGTCTCTTTTTCTCTTAGACTATATTCTTCTAAAGTGTCTTCTCCTTCAGAGCTTGAGGTTGACTTTCCTTCCCATTTATTTTGTTCTTGTTCAAATCCAAGACCTATTTTTCTTGATGTAGGATTTTGTATCTTGATGAACTTATCTAAGTTCTTTGAGCTATTTTTGAACCCTTGTAGCTTGACTTTGGAGTTTTCTAAATCTTCTCTTAATAGGGCTACTTATTGTACTAACCTTTCACATTCTAAGACTTTTTCTTCTAGCTTATCCTTGAACGTCTTTGTCTTAGCCTTTGATTTTTCTAGATCCTCTATAAGCATTCTTCTCTCTTCATCACATTATTGAAACTAAAATTCAAGTTTAGAGTTTTGCTTTCTTACCTTCTTTACTATTTCAAGAGCATAAATGAGTTCTCCCTTGATATCATATCCTTATTTATCTGATTCTTCCTCTATTTGTTTACCTTTGTGCACATATTTATTTCTTGAATTATCTTCTATAGGATCACTTTCTTCTTCTTCTAGTGCTATTAGAATATTCTCTTATGATCCTTCAAGTTCATCCTCATATTCATAATCACTAAAACTATAACCATTCCTTGTACAACTATATTCAAGATGTCCAAAGTTACCACATCTAAAACACTTGAGAATTATTGGTGCCCTTTTCTGGACTTCTTTTTCTTCAATCATAAATAGGACTTCATCTCTATCATTATCTGAAAAACTAGCATCACTATCACTTGAGTACTTACTTGTCTTATCTGCATAGTAGCTCCTCTTTTGCCTTTGAAAGAACTTCTTTCCTTATCTACTTTGTCCATCCTTGCTTTTCTTTTGGTGCCTGTATATTTTTGATTCCTTGTTTCTGTAATATTGTTTTTCTTCATCATTGTTATTCTTAGCTTCTTGAAAATCAGTTGCATAATTACCATACATTCCATAATTGAAACATTTAATTGATTTTATATCTCTAGATATTCTTGAATCCTTATTCCTTCTACCATAATTATCTTCTTTATAACTGGATGACTCATTGCTTGATTCTGACTTCTTAACCTTTATCTTCTTAATTTCTTTGAAGGCTAATTCCTTCTGGGGATTAGGTTCTTTTGTTATCATCTCAAAATATGTAAGGATACCAAGCAACATATCTCTTTTCAAAGAATCACCATCCTTTGATTCTTCTATAGATGAAATATTTTCACTAAACCTTGTTGGAAGAGACCTTAATATCTTATCACAAACATCTGATTCATCCACATTAAGTCCAAGTCCTTGCATATAATTAAAAACCTCATTGATTCAAAGTAGATAAGTACTAATATTTTCCTCATCCTTCATTCTTAACTCTTCAAATTACCCTTTGAGATTTCGTATCTTTGCTTTCTTGACACCTTTGTCTCCTTCATATATATTTTACAACTTATTCCATATTTCTTTTGCACTTTGACAATGCATAACTTTTATGGACTATGTTCTATGCAAACCTCTCAAAATGGCATTCATTGCTTTTGAATTGTAATGTTGTAGAAGCTTACCTTCCTTATATGTAGGTGGATCAACTGAGGGGTCGTATCCATTTTCAACTGGTTTCCAAATTTCATTGCCAAGTGCCTTTAGATAAATATTCATTCTTAAACTCCAATATATATAATCACTTCCATTAAATACAGGTGTTGGATTATCTAATGATCCATTCTTAGAATCCATTGTGTTATTGTAAGCTTTTCCTTCAAGTTGTTAAACTCTTTCGAAGGAACCCACTCTAATACCAATTGCAAACACAAGCTTATACTGAGAGGTGGGGTGAATAGTATAAGACCACTATTTACTTTTCTTTCTCAATCAATATTATGCAATGTATAGATAGCAATATCAATAGTAGTAATCAAAGCAAGGCATAAATCACCACACACAATTGAGACATCAAAATTTACGTGGTTCACCCAATGTGGGCTACTCCACGGAGAAAATATTTCACTAAAATTTTCTCAATCAATATATTGAGAATCCTTTCTATATTACAATATTTATGGACCTTTTTCCAAATGAGACACCAATCCCCTAATCAAGTTTGTGGATCTCTATCCACATGAGACACCAATCTCCTAATATCTACTCTGGCTTGTGATCCTCTAGAAGACATTTACCTACATTGCCCTTAGCAAATGGAACTCTATCCATAGAAGACACCTATCTTCCCTACTCTAGTTGGATATCTATGTCCTCAACTCTATCACCTCCAAAGCTCTATCTCAAATCTACACTAAACATAGTCCTTCGGTATAGCATAAATTTATCCTTAATATTTGTGCCTGATTTGGCACAAACCTGCCCTCAAATCTGCACCAAACTTTGTCCTCTAATATGTACTAAACATAGTATTTTGATCTAGAATAAATCTGTCCTCAATATCTATCCTCAAGCCTTAACTCAAGGCTTGACTCAATCTCAAATCAACTCAGCTGGATCTATCCCAAACCCTAACTCAAGGTTTGAAAAAATCAATCAATCAACTCTGCTCATAAGCCTTCACAAAGACTTATCTCAAATCTGCCTTGCAAGCTTCCATAAAAGCTCACAATAATCTATCTTAAAGTCCTCTCTAGAACTTTTCCAATATATTCTACAAGTCCTCACTAGAACTTGTCCAAATCTGCTCTACAAGTCCTCACTAGAACTTGTCCAAATATGCTCTAAAAGTTATCTTAAGAACTTATCCAAATTTGCTCTCAATCTGTATTGTAAGCTTCCACAAAAGCTTACCCAAATCTGTCTACAAGTCTTCTCAAAGACTTACCTTAAATATGCTCAACAAGTCCACACTAGAACTTGTCTAATTTCATAGAAATATAAAGAGAATTGTTAGAGACTCAATATTCTTCAATTCAATACTCAATCACTCTCTCAAATCAATTCATAATATAGAACAATTTGTTTTATGGAACTTGAACAATCACTTCACACATCCACTTGACTAGGCTCAACCAACTCTACTCAACCAATCACTCAATGAAACACTCCTTGCTTACAAACCCTAGTCCAAGTATATGATCCTTCACTCAAAATATTTCCAACAATGCTTATCAACCAATCTCACATAACAATTATACTCATGTTCTTTTCAAACCCTAGTTCAAGTTCTTCATACAATAACTCACTTCAACAACAATGCTTATAAGGTAATATTCACATAACAATGATAATCATGTTCTTTGAAAACCCTAGTTCAAGTTCTTCACACAATAACTCACTTCAAAAACAATGCTTATAAGGCAATATTCTCATAATAATGATACTCATGTTCTTTGCAAACCCTAGTTCAAGTTCTTCACACAATGAATGGCTTCAACAATAATGCTTATAAAACAATGTTTTAATAACAACTCTTTATTCCAAAAAACCTTGAAGCATTAACTCAACACACTCAAAAGGAAACCCTAATCAAGTACTTTTCACTCCAAACTTATTTTCATAAAACCAACCAATCAAATCAACTATGGAAGAGTGTGCCCATACATTTTTCTTGATGATGAAGGAATCTCATAAATCTGCCACAACCACAAACACTTTTTTGCCAAGCTCAAAGAACTTATAAGATGATAAACTCCCTCAAAAATACAATG